>NW_024121754.1:3021840-3391840 GCF_016745375.1 Pimephales promelas
CGGGTAGACGAGGACCGCAGACCCGCTGCTGGTGCTGGAGCTTCGGCCATCAGGACGCATGATGCTGCTGATGATGGGAATGCTGGGAATGACATGTCCTCGCGTGCGCACAGCAATAGACAGGTCGCATGCTCGAGTTCACACTCATCACAATGTGTGCATTCAATTCACACAAGAGGATCCGGAGCCGCTTTACACGAGAAACACACGTGCAACTGTTGCATCGAAACGGTTTAAAAATGACAGCAAGAGAGAGAGAGCACCTGAAATTATGATCGGTCAGATCAGTTCACCGAGCGGGCTCGGCTTAAAAGGCTGCTAATTCAAATCCTGCATACATGTTCCCATCAAGTGGACGCACAGAGGCCGTCAAAAACAAAGATCATCATCCAAATATATCAAAACATCTCGAGGAGCGTTTAGCTCCGATGACGTGAAAGAGGCAGCATCGCGCGACGGCTTTAACTCTAAAGCCTTAAAGGTGAGATAAAGATGTAAACAATCTGAAGTACTGTCATTATATCCACCGCGATTTGTCCAAAGTGTGAGAAATAAATAACTTATTGTCAATCCATCGCAATCTCAGTCCTGCTTAGATCCCCGGCTGCCTCTCGAGTGGCGAATCTGCGAGTTCTACTATGGAAAAGGGATCTTTCATGAATATTAATTACGCAACGTGACGTATGCTGAATGGCGCGGAATGATTTGGCCGTTGGTGCGTAGGCGGTTAGTCTGTTGGCGAATGAGCGGGTAAGAATTCCCTTATGAATAATAAGTAGGCACTTGAGTTGAAGGTTACTAAGCAACGTCAGCATTATCTGATTAATATTCATAAGAGAAGTCTTTGCCGTAGTAGGATATGAATGGAACAGCGACTATGGAAACTCCAGTAGGCCAGAAATTACACACGATGGACCCAAACAACACTGAAATGTCTTAAACTGACATCATTTGTATAAATCCATGACCCAGACATACTTTGTGTCTGTTTATTGCGGAGACAGCGATACATAAAATTAAAAATATACTAATAATAAAATCTTTAAAATGATTATTTTAATACACGAAAAAAAGATTAATTTCAATACAATGGTATAAATCTGAAAAGAAAACTGTGTTTACTAAAAAAATGCTTAATTATTATTATAATTATTATAGGTAAATTATGCATAATTGCATTATACAAATAAACCAAACCATAAGTGCTGTTAATTAATATTAGCCTACTCAACTCACGTCACACTATGTCTGCTAAAGATTTAAATAAAAGGTATTTTGCGCCACCTTCTGTCCATCTTGAACTGTATTCATCACCAACTGATAGGAAACAAGTCTACTGTACAACATTTAAGATAATTCATATAAATAACGCATCAAATTTTTGTTAAAATAATTTCTGTCTAAAAATATATTGCTCTAAAATAGTCTTAAATATAAAAGAATAGCAGAGTCTAAATCACAACTGTAACGATAACGGCTCAGAGAAATGATACCCACTGGAATCATAACGATTTTTTCCCGCTGATGAACGATAAACATTGTCAGCCAATTAGAATCCATCTTGCTTTAAAGAGCGCGAAAATTAATAAATAAATAAAGTAGCAAAGAGGTGAAAAAAAAGTTGAAAATATTATGTGAAATGAGTGACATTGAACCGTGTGCTCGTTGAAGTTCACACAGCCCGGCAGGGGGCGAGAGAGCTCAAAGCACATAATACAGAATAAGAGTCCCCGAGTAAATCACAATAAAAACATCATACTGAGTAGAATGTGAAAGAACAAATGTAGTAATAAAATAACAAAAAACTTTGCGTCTTGAGAAAATATTTTATTGTGAAATAAATGAGTACAAAGTCAAAACCTGTACTAAAGGAAAATGGCTAATCTTTATATAATGTTATAATTCTATAGAAATTAAACAAATAATAGCAATACAACGCCTTACATTCAAAACAGCACACATCTTGACAGAGAGGACACACTAGTCATTTTACAGTCATCATAAAATAAAATAAAAATAAAATAAATGTGTAAAGACAGAAACAACAGGTGGAGAAAATGAATGAAATTACATAATAAAAGTTCATATTTGACTAAAAATATAAATCTTTGACCTCAGGTCAAGTGTCAGTGAAAACGTGCAAATTGGTTTATCCAACAACATAATTTCTTCAACTCAAAAATAGAGGCAGTGCAGCAAAAGTGGGCTTTCTTGGCATTTATCTGAGCCTATGGTGCACACTAAGGCATAAAATCAGTGTTCCTGTATCTGATGATGTGTTTCCAGACATTCTAGTGCATCATCATCGTCATCATCGTCATCAGGCATACGGAGGTGGAAGCGACTCGAACGGCAGAAGCCGAGCTCTTCATCATACACTCGACCCGAGACCAGGAGCCGTTGTTCGGCTGCGCTTCGATGCCCAGCGTCTTACACAACACATTATACACATCCACTGTTCGCATGGGGCCGGCGCGGAAGTTCCTCTTGAAGTCTGGAGAGAAGGAGAAACATCATAATGATAAAATTGTTTCATTTATATAACAATTATGCAAAAAATATAAAAATTATTCAAATATAAAAATACACGCTGACATTTAAATGTCTCTTCTGCTCACCAGGGCTGCTTTTATTTGATCAAAAACGCAGTAAAATTGTGAAATATTATTATAATCTAAATCAACTGTATTATATGTGAATATATATTAAAGTGTAATTTATTCCTGTAAATTTTCAGCATCATTTCAGTCTTCAGTGTCCCATGATCTGTCAGAAATCACTCTAATATGATGATTTATGATTATTATCACAGTTGTGCGGATGCATATTTCTGTGGAAACCGTGACACAGATTCTTTGATGAATCAAAAGTCCGAAATTGATCTGAAATAGACTCTTTTGTAACATTATTAACGTCTTACCTGTCACTTTTGATCAATTTAATGCATCCTTGCTGAATAAAAGTTAATTTCCTCCAAAAAAAGGTAAACATTTTCATGGTTAAATTATAAAAAAATATTTAAAAATAGGTTAAAATAAATGGTAAATATGTATTTTTTATATATATTTTAAATTAAATATTTTAGTTGTATTTAAAATATTTGAATTATTTTATACTTTAATTAAATACATAAATAACAGTTTCATAATACTTTTTTTTACCATTAACAATATTATTGATATCACTTTTGATCAGTTTAATGCATCCTTGCTGAATAAAATTATTAATTTCTTCCAAAAAAAAAATGAATGGTAGTAAAAAAAATTACAATAAAAATAATCTTTTTTAGTGCCATCAAAACGATTAATTGCATCTAACATAAAGGTTTGTGCTAAACAAACTTTTATGTGAATAAAATAAATGCAATAATACAATTTAATTAAAATAAGTAAAATATAAAAGTATTTATTTAAAATAAAATATAAAAAATAGTGCTTTCAAATTGATTAATCACTATTAATCGCATAAATGTTTGTTTATATAATAGACGCACACAAACACACTCACACACATAACAGCACTATTTTTTAATAAATACTTTTATATTTTAATTATTTTAATTTAATTGCATTATTCCATCTATTGATTTTTTTTTTTTGTATTTTATACAGTATTATTTATTATTTATGAACTTCACCTGGTCCTTGTGCCAGAAAGAATCCCCTCATGTCCACAAACTGGTTGTCGTACCCGTGCCACCCGTGCTGCCATCCCTCCGCTTCTGTCGAGCCGTTCTTCCAGAAGGGCAGTTTGGCTTTACTCTGCAGAGACGGGCAGAAATCAGTGTGTGGGTGTGTGTGTTCTCTCTTATCCAGCTCGGGGTCATGGAGGGGCGTTGATGTTTTGGTAGTGATGGAATGACACATTATCAAAGTTATTTCAGGCAAGCACACAAGAGGAAGACTGTTGTTTCTGGGTTTATGTGCAAGACTGACTCATTCATGACCGAAGACTTTCCTGTCAGAGGTCGAATTGTACAAAAGCAACATATGGTGTTCTCCTCTCGGACTGAAAAATGTTTTTCTTTATCGGATTGGTGCAAAACTTGGCAAAGGGTTTGACACTTCCTGTGTGAACACACAAAAACTCATGGTCCTGTAAAATAGTCCTCGCATTAGAAACGAATATAGAGTTTCCTCTAGTGGAAGCGTTCGGTACTGCAGCCGAACACACTCGCACTGAACGCTCGTTTACTGAGAGATCAGCTCACATGTGCTTAGCTTGGATTTTCGTGCAGTTTTAGAGGAAAACGTGCTTTTGAAAATATATATTTCATATTTAAAAATGTAATCGTATTTTTATGGATTTTTTTATAACAATAACAACAATTTTTATAATAACAATTTTTTTTAAGTTCACTTTTTAAAACTTTTTTCACTTCAGGAATAATCTGGCGTGAAATCAGGAATTAAACTTCAGTCTGTCGCTCTAAAGCGTTTAAGATTCACCACAGTTTAAGTTGGACATTTAATATTCAGGTCTACACTCAAAAATAAATAAATATATTATAAATACAGCGAAAATATAATTTAGTATTAAAAAAATATATCAAACTCAAATATAGTACATTCATTTAATTGACCAAAAACTAAATTAAAACATTCTGTCGTCTTTGAGTGACATGTGAAGAGGAACAGTTACACGGAAACCCAGATCCTGCAGGAGCGGATGGGGAAAGTTAGCGCAGATAAGCACAAGTAAGTTTGTAGTTTTGGTTGAGTCACTTCACTATATAGTGTCACTGTAGCATAGATATCTACATCTCCATTTGGTGAAATCCTACAACAAGGCCGTTGTGGACAGAAGGACGCCTCTGACCTCGGTGATGAACCAGCCGGGCTCGGCCACGAGCGTCAGCGGCGACACGAACCGCCCGCTCCTGTAGTGGAAGCGCTGCGGGATCTCCTGCTTCTTATACACATCCATGTTCCTCACGCCGCTCAGGTTCTGATACATCTGAGGAAACACACACACACACACACACACAGTCGGGTTAGGCAACTAAAGTTCATACTAAACATCAAAATGTTTTGAGCTCTTGTGTTTGTTTATTTGTTTGTTTGTTGGCCCTGTCGTCACTGCTAAGCACGAGTGTGATGTAAAGATGTTGTTTGTTTATTTGTTTGTTTGTTTTGGCCCTGTCGTCACTGCTAAGCACGAGTGTGATGTAACGATGTTGTTTGTTTGTTTATTTGTTTGTTTGTTTTGGCCCTGTCGTCACTGCTAAGCACGAGTGTGATGTAACGATGTTGTTTATTTGTTTATTTGCTTGTTTGTTTTGGCCCTGTCGTGACTGTTAAACACGATTGTGATGTAACAATGTTGTTTGTTTGTTTATTTGTTTGTTTTGGCCCTGTCATCACTGTTAAACATGATTGTGATGTAACAATGTTGTTTGTTTGTTTATTTGTTTGTTTGTTTTGGCCCTGTCGTCACTGCTAAGCACGAGTGTGATGTAACGATGTTGTTTATTTGTTTATTTGCTTGTTTGTTTTGGCCCTGTCGTGACTGTTAAACACGATTGTGATGCAACGATGTTGTTTGTTTGTTTATTTGTTTGTTTGTTTTGGCCCTGTCGTCACTGCTAAGCACGAGTGTGATGTAACGATGTTGTTTATTTGTTTATTTGCTTGTTTGTTTTGGCCCTGTCGTGACTGTTAAACACGATTGTGATGTAACAATGTTGTTTGTTTGTTTATTTGTTTGTTTTGGCCCTGTCATCACTGTTAAACATGATTGTGATGTAACAATGTTGTTTGTTTGTTTATTTGTTTGTTTGTTTGTTCTGGCCCTGTCATCACTGGTAAGCACGAGTGTGATGTAACAATGTTGTTTGTTTGTTTATTTGTTTGTTTGTTTGTTCTGGCCCTGTCATCACTGGTAAACACGAGTGTGATGTAACGATGTTGTTTGTTTGTTTATTTGTTTGTTTGTTTTGGCCCTGTCATCACTGTTAAACATGATTGTGATGCAACGATGTTGTTTGTTTGTTTATTTGTTTGTTTGTTTTGGCCCCGTCATCACTGGTAAGCACGAGTGTGATGTAACGATGTTGTTTGTTTGTTTATTTGTTTGTTTGTTTTGGCCCTGTCGTGACTGTTAAACACGATTGTGATGTAACAATGTTGTTTGTTTGTTTATTTGTTTGTTTTGGCCCTGTCATCACTGGTAAACACGAGTGTGATGTAACAATGTTGTTTGTTTGTTTATTTGTTTGTTTGTTTTGGCCCTGTCATCACTGGTAAACATGATTGTGATGTAACAATGTTGTTTGTTTGTTTATTTGTTTGTTTGTTTTGGCCCCGTCATCACTGGTAAACACGAGTGTGATGTAACGATGTTGTTTGTTTGTTTATTTGTTTGTTTGTTTTGGCCCTGTCATCACTGGTAAACACGAGTGTGATGTAACAATGTTGTTTGTTTGTTTATTTGTTTGTTTGTTTTGGCCCTGTCATCACTGTTAAACATGATTGTGATGTAACGATGTTGTTTGTTTGTTTATTTGTTTGTTTGTTTTGGCCCCGTCATCACTGGTAAACACGAGTGTGATGTAACAATGTTGTTTGTTTGTTTATTTGTTTGTTTGTTTTGGCCCTGTCATCACTGGTAAACATGATTGTGATGTAACAATGTTGTTTGTTTGTTTATTTGTTTGTTTGTTTTGGCCCCGTCATCACTGGTAAACACGAGTGTGATGTAACGATGTTGTTTGTTTGTTTATTTGTTTGTTTGTTTTGGCCCTGTCATCACTGTTAAACATGATTGTGATGTAACGATGTTGTTTGTTTGTTTATTTGTTTGTTTGTTTTGGCCCCGTCATCACTGGTAAGCACGAGTGTGATGTAACGATGTTGTTTGTTTGTTTATTTGTTTGTTTGTTTTGGCCCTGTCATCACTGTTAAACATGATTGTGATGTAACGATGTTGTTTGTTTGTTTATTTGTTTGTTTGTTTTGGCCCCGTCATCACTGGTAAGCACGAGTGTGATGTAACGATGTTGTTTGTTTGTTTATTTGTTTGTTTGTTTTGGCCTCGTCATCACTGGTAAGCACGAGTGTGATGTAACGATGTTGTTTGTTTGTTTATTTGTTTGTTTGTTTTGGCCCCGTCATCACTGGTAAGCACGAGTGTGATGTAACGATGTTGTTTGTTTGTTTATTTGTTTGTTTGTTTTGGCCCTGTCATCACTGTTAAACATGATTGTGATGCAACGATGTTGTTTGTTTGTTTATTTGTTTGTTTGTTCTGGCCCTGTCATCACTGGTAAACACGAGTGTGATGTAACAATGTTGTTTGTTTGTTTATTTGTTTGTTTGTTTTGGCCCCGTCATCACTGTTAAACACGAGTGTGATGTAACAATGTTGTTTGTTTGTTTATTTGTTTGTTTGTTTTGGCCCCGTCATCACTGGTAAGCACGAGTGTGATGTAACGATGTTGTTTGTTTGTTTATTTGTTTGTTTGTTTTGGCCCTGTCATCACTGTTAAACATGATTGTGATGCAACGATGTTGTTTGTTTGTTTATTTGTTTGTTTGTTCTGGCCCTGTCATCACTGGTAAACACGAGTGTGATGTAACAATGTTGTTTGTTTGTTTATTTGTTTGTTTGTTTTGGCCCCGTCATCACTGGTAAGCACGAGTGTGATGTAACGATGTTGTTTGTTTGTTTATTTGTTTGTTTGTTTTGGCCCTGTCATCACTGGTAAGCACGAGTGTGATGTAACGATGTTGTTTGTTTGTTTATTTGTTTGTTTGTTTTGGCCCTGTCATCACTGTTAAACATGATTGTGATGCAACGATGTTGTTTGTTTGTTTATTTGTTTGTTTGTTCTGGCCCTGTCATCACTGTTAAACACGAGTGTGATGTAACGATGTTGTTTGTTTGTTTATTTGTTTGTTTGTTTTGGCCCTGTCATCACTGGTAAGCACGAGTGTGATGTAACGATGTTGTTTGTTTGTTTATTTGTTTGTTTGTTTTGGCCCTGTCATCACTGTTAAACATGATTGTGATGCAACGATGTTGTTTGTTTGTTTATTTGTTTGTTTGTTCTGGCCCTGTCATCACTGGTAAACACGAGTGTGATGTAACAATGTTGTTTGTTTGTTTATTTGTTTGTTTGTTTTGGCCCTGTCATCACTGTTAAACATGATTGTGATGTAACAATGTTGTTTGTTTGTTTGTTTGTTTTGGCCCTGTGGTCACTGGTAAACACGAGTGTGATGTAACGATGTTGTTTGTTTGTTTGTTCTGGCCCTAAACACGAGTGTGATGTAACGGAGCGGAGCGCACCTCCTCAAACTTGTCCTGTTTGGGCCACAGACTGACCACCGGCCCCCTGTCCATCATCTTAATGACGTGTGACATGTCAATGAAGTTCTCCAGTTCGATCACCTTCTCCATCCACTCCAGCTCCGTCATGCCGTGATCCGAGAACAGCACCACGTTCACATCATCTCTCATGTTCTTCTCCTGATGAACAAACACACGTGTTTCAGATGTTCAGATGGTTCTTCCACTCTCTCGGCCCAGTTGAACATACCTTGATTTTCTGGTTGAGTGTCTGGAGGGCCTGATCCAGGGAGCGGACGGCCCGCTGTAGTTCAGGAGAGCCGGGGCCAAAGTGATGCCCTTCCACATCTATCTTCTCATAGTAAATAGCAGCCATGTCTGCTTTATTGCTCCTGTTGGAAACATTCGAACCAAATCATCTCATAATAACAAACACACTTAAAGGAGTAGTTCACTTTAGCTGATAATTTACTCTCCCCCGTGGCATCCAAGATGTCCATGTCTTTCTTTCTTCAGACGAAAATAAATTTTTTTGATGAAAACATTCCAGGATTTTCTCCATATAATGGACTTCAATGGGGACCAAACGGTTCAAGGTCCAAATGAGAGTTTCAGTGCAGCTTCAAAGGGCTTTAAACCACACCAGACGATGAATAAGGGTCTTAGATAGCGAAATGAGCGTTCATTTCAAAAATAAGTAAAAAACTTCGCGATCATTTGAGCTTATAAAACTTAAACTTTGTTATTTATTTTTTAAATGAACGATCGTTTCGCTTGATAAGACCCTTATTCATCGTCTGGTGTCGTTTAAAGCCCTTTGAACAGTTTGCACTGAAACTCTCGTTTGGACCTTGAACCGTTTGGATATATATTGCGCTTCGAGTGTGTTTGTGAAAGTCCCGCCCCTTCCCATAACCGCCAGTTTAACACATTACTAACTAACTCAACCAGGCCCCGCCCCTTTATTCTGCGCATGAATTATTATAATGAGGAATATTGTGACGTGTTCGTTCCCGGGAGAAACTCCAGACTACAATGGAGGCGTTTCAGGAGTTCAGAAACACTGACACTCATATAGAGAAGAACTGGAGCGTTTTCATGATCATTGATCACACACTACAGAGAGATGAAGATGAAGATGTAAAGAAAGCATGATAGGTCGTTACTTTAACACATTGAGAGCGTTCTCCATGGAGTCGGTCAGGTTCTTCTCTGAAGGATTGTACACGTATTCCTCACAGAACGAAGGTCTGACTCCAAGAATCGTCACTTCACAACCTGAACGGACAGAAGCACACATTACAATATGGTGATAATATGCAAATTAATGTTTAAAATTAATTAATTAATTAATTAAAAAATAATAATTAATCCACTTCAAATGTTGACTACTGTATGTATGTGTATATATATATATTTATTTATTTTTTATTTTTAACTTAATTTGAATAAGCCTGGTCCCACATTGTTCTCTGTTGATGCGCTCTAAAAAATGCTGGGTTGTTTCAACCCAAATTTGGGTCAAATATGGACAAACCCAAATGTTGGGTTAAAAATGCAATTAAAAAATGTACAGTTGAAAGTGAAAGTTGAAGTTGGGGTAAAATTTGAAATTACATTTTTAACCCAACATTTGGGTTTGTCCATATTTGACCCAAATTTGGGTTGAAACAACCCAGCATTTTTTCAACATTTGAAGTGGATCAAAACTTTTCATCAAAAGTTATACATGAATTTTGAACTTTTTTGATCCACTTCAAATGTTGTCCACTGAATATATAGAAATATATATAGTTTGTCCATATTTGACCCAAATTTGGGTTCAAACAACCCAGCATTGTATAGAGTGTGGCATACTGACCTGGCCAGTAGTACATGTAGACTCTCTTGCCCAGCTTCTGCATGGTGACCCACAGCGGCTCGGACCCGTCCCACCACAGGGGTAACCGGCTGTCCGGATTGGTTCCGATCAGGAATTCCTTCATGGTGTCCTTATCCCACATGTAATTCCCAGTCATCTGGTGCACCTCGCAGTAGCGTCCTGTAAATGAGGAGCGAAGCCGATGTTTAGTGTATAAGTTCGTCATTTGGGACACAACTACTATACAGACCATAAGAGCTTTGCATTGCTCATATATTTCATATCTCAGGAGACTCGATATGTTTCCATGTGTGGATCGCTATCAATACCAACAATGGATGATTTCTGTGTCGATGGACATTAAACCGAGCATTGCTGTGCGTACAGGCCACTAAAATAAGATAAGTGGGTTTATTCGCACGGTGAAGGCATATAAATGTTACTAATCTTCTTAGAATTAAATTAAAATTCAGTCTAAATATTGTTGCATTTATTATGTCTAAATAGTTACATTTAAAAAACGATTTGAACAATATATTTTAGATTTATTGTAACAATAAAATATTATGATTATATATCATTCACAGCTTTTGAGGGCAGAGCTCTTGAAACACACAGCGCATTTATATATTTAATTAAATTTCAGATAATTTGCGATTCGATCATCAGTCGGTTTCCAGAAGTAAAAACTGTAATTAATTTCCTCCATTGGGAAACAGATATTTTGCGATAACTCACAAACCTTTAAGGCTGATAAGCGATGGTATTTTCAAGCATTATTTTGGCTATTTTGTTTTAAAATAATCATGTTTAACAGCAGAATACATGGTGAAAACTACATTACCCATAATGCTGTACAGAAAATTCCACCAATCAGAGGGCCAAAAAAGTTACCCCGCCCACTCCAATGATGCACTGCCAATTACATAATCGAGTCAGTCTCTGTACACTCAAATATTTCAATATATATTATGCATATTGTGCAATAAACATGAAATAGATTTAGCGTATTTAAATGAGTTTTGTGTTTCTACATTTCAGTTTTTAATTCATTCGCAATGCTTCATGGGATTGTAGTTCTTCTCACTCAAGCTGTCTTGTATGGCGAGCCACTTTAGCTTTTATTCATTTAGGATATGAATTCTTGATATCAAGAATTGAATTGCTGATATCTGTAATTGTATTTTCACTAGTGAAATGTCACCACAGGCTGCCATTCAAAATCAATTGTTGATATCAAGAATTGAGTTTTTACTAGTAGAAATATCATTTTTGATATCAATAATTACATTGTCACTAGTTGAAATGTCTATTCTTGATATCAACAATTCAATTGGTACTAGTAAAAATGTTAATTTTTGATATCTGAACATGTATTTCTGATATCAATATTATTTCAGATATGTAAAATGTCTTTCTTACTAATCACATTCATGATATCAGAAATTAACATTGTCACTAGTAAAAATGTAATTATTGATATCAAAAATGATCATTGTTACTAGTAGCAATCCAATTGTGGATATCAAGAATAGACATTTCAACTAGTAACAATTGAATTCTTGATATCAAAAATGAAGGTTTTTACTAGTAATAATTGTATTTCTGATATTTTCAACTCAATTCTTGAAATCAACAATTGGTTTTGAATGACATATGGTGACATTTCACTAGTGAAAATACAATTGTTGATATCAAGTAAACACGCTACAGACGCCACATAGGCTTTTGCATGAAATTTTAATTTCTAATTAGTTCTGAGATGTTAATGTACAGTCTGCAGGACTGCCCAGTGTTTAAGAGTCTGAAGCGCTGACTCTACAGAAGTTCACAGTGCAAAGAGCAGGGTCAGCGCTTCCAAGAAATGCCAACATTAAACAAGCAAACACACTCTGTTAATAACACCAGACCGGCTATAAAACCATCAGAGCGTCCAGAACTCTTGGCCAACCCAACGTAACACATTAACAAATCACAAATACTATATGATGCTCAACAAGTGTGCACGTTTAAATATAAATTATGAAGTCTCTTTTGTGCAACAAGCTGCATTTATGAGTACAATAAACATACAGTAAAATCTGAAATATTATTCTAATGTAAATCTGCAGTTTTCTATGTGAATATATAGTGAAGTGTAATTTATTCCTGTGATCAAAGCTGTATTTTCAGCATCATTACTCCAGTCTTCACTCTCAGAAAAAAGGTACGAAAGCTGTCACTGGGGCTGTACCTTTTCGAAAGGTACACTTTTGTCCATTTTAAGTACTAATTTGTACGTTTTATGTGCTAATTTATACATTTTATGTGCTAATATGTACATTTTTGGTGCTAATATGTACATTTCAGGTGTTAATATGTACATTTTAAGTGTTGATATGTACATTTTATGTGCTAATATGTACATTTTTGGTGTTAATATGTACATTTCAGGTGCTAATATGCACATTTCAGGTACAAATATGTACATTTTAAGTGTTGATATGTACATTTTAGGGTGTTAATTTGTACATTTTAAGTGTATTTTAACTTAAGTGCTAATATGTACATTTTTGGTGTTAATATGTACATTTCAGGTGCTAATATGCACATTTCAGGTACAAATATGTACATTTTAAGTGTTGATATGTACATTTTAGGTGTTAATTTGTACATTTTAAGTGTTGATATGTACATTTTATGTGCTAATACATTTTTGGTGTTAATATGTACATTTCAGGTGCTAATATGCACATTTCAGGTACTAATATGTACATTTTAAGTGTTGATTACCAAAAACCAGGACACTCGGCCCAGCAAACACATGGGCCAACTCAAATGATACTCGAAGTTTACTCAAAGATAACTTATTAATTTCAATACATTTAAAGTAGGTTATGCCTCCTCTGTATGGATAGAAAATGGTTATATTGTTATATGAAAACAGGACATGTCCTGGGAAAACAGGACAGTTGGTAACCCTAGATATGTACATTTTAGGTGCTAATATGTACAGTTTAAGTGTTGATATGTTCATTTTAGGTGCTAATATGTACCATTAAGCTACCAATATGCAGCCTTAAGGTACAAAAGTGTACCTTTTGAAAAGGTACAGCCCCAGTGACAGCTTTTGTACCTTTTTTTCTGAGAGTGATTCAGTGTCACATGATCCTCAAATCACTCTAATGATGATCTGATGCTCAAGAAACATTTATTATTATTACCAGTGTTGAAAACAGTTCATATTTTGGTGGAAACAGACATAATTTGTATGTTTTATGTGCTAATATGTACATTTTTGGTGCTAATATGTACATTTCAGGTGCTAATATGAACATTTTAAGTGTTGATATGTACATTTTAGGTGTTAATATGTACATTTTATGTGCTAATATATACATTTTTGGTGCTAATATGTACATTTCAGGTACTAATATGTACATTTTAAGTGTTGATATGTACATTTTAGGTGTTAATCTGTACATTTGATGTGCTAATATGTACATTTCAGGTACTAATATGTACATTTTTGGTGCTAATATGTACATTTCAGGTACTAATATGTACAGTTTAAGTGTTGATATGTTCATTTTAGGTGCTAATATGTACCATTAAGCTACCAATATGCAGCCTTAAGGTACAAAAGTGTACCTTTTGAAAAGGTACAGTCCCAGTGACAGATTTTGTACCTTTTTTTCTGATAGTGATTTAGTGTCACATGATCCTCAAATCACTCTAATATGATGATCGGATGCTCAAGAAACATTTATTATTATTACCAGTGTTGAAAACAGTTCATATTTTGGTGGAAACGGATGATTTTTATTTGCTGCACCGAAAGTTCAAAAGAACAGCATTGATTTGAACACTATTTAATGCATCCTTGCTCAAACTAAATCTTCCTTGTTTAAAGGCATTGATGAATGTTATTCTATGAGAGATGAATCATGGCACAGCTTTGCTCTCAGTTGTGTTGGGTTTCTCTGTGAAAGCTTCGTGCGAGGGGAATGTGCTCAAACAAAACACCAGCATCAGCAAAGCATCGGCAGGGATTGTGAACGCCGCGGGTCAACGCGTGTGTGCTGGAGCTCAGCCCAAACAACCCAACATATGCCTCTCCCATAACTAAACTAAATAACTCAATTACAGTGTCCCTTTAAATAAATAATGTACTCGGATATTTCCATCTGCTAGTTTACTGTTTTTCTGAAACAGATGTTTGAATCTAAGTGAGAGCGAGCTGTTTCTGTGGTTATTGTGGAGAGAGATAAGACTGGTCTCTGTTATCAATAAACCCAAACAACAAAGAGAGAGTTCCTGAGGACCTTTACACTGGAAGAGTGTCTCAAATCTCACATCAGGATTGGATTAGGCGTTGAAGCCTGTGCCAAGGTGTGCCATGCTTGTGTAAGGCTTCACAAACACATAATTAGAGTTCATAAAATCTCAGCTTACTACATTATAAAGGTGAAAACTGTTTTAAAAAGACCTGCACTGACTAATAATCATGGAGGACTGCAGCACAAGATTGTAACTTATTTTAACATACCAACTAAGGTAGGGCTAACACTTTACAATAAGGTTCATTAGTTAACATTAACGTAGCCTATTAACTAACCATAATTTTGTTGATCTTTGTTAGTGTTCGTTAATAAAAATCCAGTTTTTGTTCATGTTAGTTCACAGACAGTGCATTAACTAAAGTTAACAGGATTTTAATAAAGTATTAGTTAGTAAATGTTGAAATTAACATAAACAAAGATGAATAAATGTTGTATACGTGCAGTTCATGCTAATTATCGTAGTTAACTCGTAAAGTGTTAGCTAGTGGCTATTTATGATTGCATTTGTTGTAAAAAATAAATAAATAAATAAATAAATAAATAAATAAAAAGTTGGTAAGGCCCACCTGTCATGAGAGAGTAATAGTTTGGATAGGACAGACTGGGGAAATCTGGAGTGAGATAATCCACTTTTACACCGTTTTCCACGATCTCTCTGAATCCGGACAGGTTTTGTAAATCGTCCATGTAATCATAACGGAATCCATCGATGAGAAACACCAGGAGTTTGCGGTTAGCGTCGCAGCATCGCGACAGGAGCAGGAAAAACGCGACGCTGATGTTCAACGCGACGCGAGTCATGATGAAGCTGAAGCCGAACTGACGGAGAGAAGAAGAGGCTCGATCATCTGATGATTCAGGAGAACTCTCCGGCACAGTGGGCGTGTGTGTGTGTGTGTGCGGGGAGAGAGAGTCCACACACACACACACACACACACACTGACTAGACGGATCCTTCAGGAGGACTTTTTTCTTTTCTATTTTTTCTTGCGTAAAAAATCCCGTATTTTTTACGGAATAAAGCTGGCAACTTTGGTTGCCAGAACAATTCTGTTAAAAATACATTAAAACTGTAATCACCTTTACAGAAATAAACCGTATTTCATTTTCTGAAATTTGTTGATGTATACCCACCCAGGTGAAAAAGACGTCCAATTAAGTGTTTTAAAAATGTATTGAAATATGTTTTTAGTACAATACAAATATAATGTAATGCATTTACACTTAATTGGACGTCTTTTTCACCTTTTGAAAAATTGATTTCGGTTTGGTACCAAGCATATTAATAACACCACATAGACACATAAACAACATTAAAAGCTGGATTTTCACCACAGACTTTAAGTTACATCTAATTTGACAACATGAAACAAACAGACTGATTGCCCCTCGACTAATCACTGGTCTAGTAGTCACAGAATTATAATGAAGTACTATTCAACTCAACAAAAAAATAAATTAATTAATTAAAAAAAAAAACTCTACAATTTAAACGAGTTCAGACGATTCTCAACTTCCTCCATCATGCACAACAAGCAGAATCTGTTTACCTTCCATTCGAAGATTAATTAACATGCAAATTGGCCGATTTGAACTCAAATGAACCTCAACAAAGTCCTTTTCAAACCCAGCTGAAAGGAAAGCTGGGAACTCGAGCTCGCTGTTGTCACGATAGGCCTCTGTTTTGTCCACGACGTTTCCGTTCACGAACATATTTACAACCTCCTGTATTTACAACCTCCAATATTTTCTCCTGTTTAGAGGCATGTAACCTACAAAACACTCTCGGCCTGAAAACTCTTGGCCTTCAGTTTGCTCTAGTCTACACAATCTGTACAGCACTGACCTCTCGTGTCTGAAAGCTAGTAAAGCAGAAATATTACAAACAAACTGAAGTGTGTTTAGTCCGCCACTGGGTTGTGCAATAACCTTAACTTTATACCCTCGTTCAACTGTTAAACCGGCTAAATAGAGGCTTTACACACATACATTCACCAGTTACTGAGGGGAATTACACCTGTGTTAAACACATGTTGACTTGTCTTGGATCGTGTAAAGTTGAGTTGTCAAATATAAAAAAAATAAAAATATAAAAAAAAAAAAAACACACGCGGAGACTTAGACGAAAAAAAAAAACATACTGATAATTCACAATGAAAATATACAAGTATATTAATCATGTAGGAAACAACCAAAACTAAAAAAGTAAACAAGAATGCGTTTTAGGCATAACTTACCTGTCCCTAACGGTGGACTTGAAAAAATTAATTTTTGGTATGTTTTATCTTACCTCAAGGGCATCCAAGATGTAGGTGTCTTTGTTTCCACAGTATTTTCAATTTTGACAATTTTCAGTCAAACCGTTGTTGTCTATCAGTCACACACTGGAGGCTAAGGGGGTCCACCAAAAAGCAGCACAGAGAAGTCCAAATTACACATGATTAATGACTCGTAAATGTAAGTACACATTGATGGCCTAAGACACGAAACGAGCGGTTTGTGTGAGAAAACCAACAGTATTTATATCGTTTTTACCTCGTGCAATGATAGCCATTACAAAATGATCTAACGGCACGGGAGCTTCGGTCTGCGCATGTGCTGGAAGTGATCGCCTGCGCGGCTACATCACTCTTTGTTTATACAGAGATTTCGGAAGTTTTACCTTTCACTAAACATATTTAGATATACGGGAAACCGCAATGGAAGACGATTTCGGTATATCTAAAAATGTTTAGTAAAAGGTAAAACTTCCGAAATCTCTGTGTAAATTGAGTGACGTCACATGCAAGCGATCACTTCCGGCGTAACATTGAACTGATTCAGTTCGGTTCAGTTGGACATTGAACAACTGATTCAGATCACTGTGATTACACGAGGTAAAAACGATATAAATACTGTTGGTTTTCTCACACAAACCGCTCGTTTCGTGTCTTAGGCCATCAATGTGTACTTACATTTACGAGTCATTAAATCATGTTTAATCTGGACTTCTCTGTGCTGCTCTTTGGTGGACCCCCTTAGCCTCCAGTGTGTGACTGATAGACAACAACGGTTTGACTGAAAAATGTCAAAATTGAAAATACTGTGGAAACAAAGACACTTACATCTTGGATGCCCTTGAGGTAAGATAAAACATATCAAAAATTAATTTCAAAGTGAACTATCCCTTTATTGATCATCCATTTTACTTATTTTGTTTTATAAATGGTTTCATTTACCCGAGCTTCACTAGACTTTTTTCCCTATAAAAGATTTTCTACATTTTATGATTTTATGGTCAAAAGGAATTGAATACCGCAGGAATTATATTCATTCATATAATGTTTTAATAGTCTTGAATTAGAATAAGTTCCTCTCGCAGCATCTCTTCTCTTCTCTGATGATGTGGGCGGGGCTATAACCTGTCACTCACATGAGATCAGCCAATAGCAAACTACAACCATCCCCCGCCCACATTTATTCTTGTCCCAGAAGCGTTTCACTCGAATAAGAGCCACGAGAAACTAATTCAATTCAAAAGCGGATTTGAGTAAAACAACCATGGAAAATGACTCCAATATAAAAACACAACCAGACCAAGTGATTCTCTTTAATGTCTTCAGTACAGACACACAGCAAACAACCCAACTCTGGCCCAAACAGTGTAGTCTGTCATTTATTGTCATGATCACGTGATTTTTATACACCAGAATCATTACAGAAGCCCTTGAATGTGTATAAAGATCGCACACATTATCCAGGACTTGAATACACTGCTGTAGACGAACACAAGACAAGCAGCACACACATATACACACACACACACACACACACACACACATCTTTTTATGTTCACATACAGTAGAAAGAGACACATTAAAAAGATTACATTTTTCTTTAAAAAAAAACCAAAATCATAAAAACAAGTGCTTTGTTTCGTCATAAAAACCACTAATTCACACAGGATTGTTTACATCACAGGGCCTATAAATGTAAAACGCCATTGCATAAAGGTATAAAAATATATTGGCTCGCACTGAAGGTCTTAAGATAAGTTAATATTATGCTGTTTATCTGGTAAAACGTCATGATTGCGAGCTACTAAAGTCACTGATTCCTCTCCATAAGGTGCTCGGGCGGCTAAAGGCAATTAGGCAACGATCCCTCCTATTTACACATTCAGAATGGCTTACGGACTCCCTGAATTTCAGCTCACGTGTCACTTCCTGTTTGGGAGGATGTGGTTCAGCTCCCGTGGGATGGTCCATGTGTGTCCCGTGAGCTCATAGGTCCTTTATTAAAATGGCTGATAGTGTTCTCCACGCGTCCACCTCGGGGTTTGGTCATCAGCAACTCTTGACGGAGGACTTGGACACGTCGGGGGTCTTCATGATGACGCTGGCTCGGCTCTCGTGGGCCGCCGGTGCGCCCGAGGGTCCCGGCGCGAGCGGGGATGAGGGGAAAGGGTTGTCCCAGGACGTCCCACCGGGGAAGGGGGCGGAGTCTCGGACGGTGGTTATCTTGAAGTTGGGCTTGTCGGGAGAGATGAAGGAGGACATGCCGGGAAGGGGCATCCGCTTCTTGTCTTCGAGTCCGAACAGTGAGGCCTGGAGGCGCTGCAGGAAACACAAAAGCACTGTCAGGGATCATATCGCATATATGGACACTAGAATATACAAGAATACTCAGATTAAATACCAGCACAATCTTTTAGAAATCGGAGAAAAAGTAAAATATATATATATATATATATTACGTTTCTATTTCTTAAATTTAAAAATTTCCATGTATTATTTTATTCAAAATTTTAATTAATCTATTATATGTATTTATTATTTAGGCTTAAATAAATCTTTAAATATTCTTATTAAAATATCTATTAATTTATTATAATTAAATGTTTTAGTTATGTATTTACTTCCATTTTATTATTTTTTTTTTACACTGTTTTAAAATCATTTTGCATTTATTAAATAAAAATTTAGTTTAATCCCATTATTATTTCACACATTTTTTTTCAAAATGTAAATATTTCTTGATTAAAATAAATATTTCTTTATTATAATTAAATGTTTCATTTTAGTTATTAATTTATTTGTCCTTTTTGCATTTAAAATCAATTTGCATTCATTAAATGAAATGTAAATGTATTATTTTATTATTGTATGTATTATTTTAATCAAAATTTATGTTTATTCTATTATAATTATATATTTATTATTTTATAATTTTTAAATCAATTAACATTTAATTTTAATAAAATGCATTTTTTTATTTTTAATCAAAATTGTTTAATATATTAGAATTATTTATTTATTTATTATTTAGGCTTTTTTTCATTTAAATATTTTGTATTAAAATATCTATTTATTTATTATAAATAATCAAATGTTTTAGTTATGTATTTGCTTTCATTTATTTTATTATTTTATAAGTTTTTATACAGTTTTAAAATCAGTCTGCATTTATTTAATAAAAAAATTAGTTTGATCCCATTATTATTTTACACATTTTTATTTATTTAAATATAGATTTAAACATTTCTTTACTAAAATAAATATTTCTTTATTATAATGAAATGTTTTTAGATATGCATTTACTTTCATTTTATTTATTTTTCCTTTTTACACTTATTTGAAATCAATTTGCATTTATTAAATGTAAATGAAATGTATTATTTTAATCAAAATTTAGTTTATTCTATTAAAATGATATATTTATTATTTAATTATTTACACAATTTTAAAATCAATAACATTTATTTTTAATAATAAAATGAAAAATTAAATAAAAATTCTGTTTAATCTCTTATAATTATTTATTTTAGGCATTTTTATTAATTTATTTTTTATTTAAATAAATCAATATTATTATTAAAATGTCTTTTTATTTATTAAAATAATACATATTTTTTACTTTACTTTCATTTTATTTGTATTACTTTATTAGTTTTTACACTGTTTTCCTCTAGACTGGCTTTCGGCCCCCCCGGGGTCCAGGACCCGTTTGAAAACCCCTGTGAACTGTGAACACGCAGATGTGTTGCTAAATCGTTTTAAAAGCAGTGGTGAGTGTGTTTTTAACAGTAACTGAGCTTCAGTGTCGCGATCCAGAGCACAAAGGTCTGTCAATATTCCTCTAACCAGGAAACATCACTATATTTTCATGAATTACAACCTGAAGTTATGTCATAAACACACACACACTTCCTTTTGTTCAGATTACGATAATCCCCGCCACACACACCACTTCCGCTTCAAGCCTTTCATTGTTCTCTCCAGAAAGACGTTAGTTGGCGTCCACACACTCAGTGTTTTAACAGCTCTCAGATCAGTGATTATTTACAGCTGCTATTGTTTCCCTGGCAGAGTCGACTATCACACACTGCAGATACACACACGCTTCCTGACGACACACTGAGGACACACACCTTCCAGAAGGGCTTGAGAAGCCAAACATCAGGAGGGCAGACAAACACTAACAGCGGTGCAGGTGTAGGATATAAACCGCCGTAATATTTGATAAATTCATTAAAAATCGGTTTATACACACACACACACACACACACACATATATATATATATATATATCCTTTTTAGTCATTTTTTATTTGTTACGAAATAAAATAATATTAATATAATATAAAATATGCTGTTCATTGTAAGATTAAATCTATTATAATCATATATTAATTGAAATCAATTTGTATTACTTGGTTTTCGATATATATAATATCCATATATAATCTATTTATCTATCTAAATTAGAATTATTACAATTAATTATATTTCTAAATGATATATTTTTTTATTTAAATCAATTTGTTATTTATTTATTGTATTATTTGTTGTGTGTGCGTGAGTGTGTGAGAGTGTGAGTGCATGTGAGCGTACACTCTCTCTCTCTCTCTCTCTCTCTCGCTCTCTGCGTCACAGATCTGAGGCGCAGGAACCGAAAACAGCGGCTCGATGTCACACACACACACAGATCCACGTGGACACACACAGAGCGCTCGCAAACGGGAAATAGGAAAAGCCACAATCTCAGGCATCAAACATAAATCACAAGACCAGGCATTTAAAACATCGACATTAGTTGTGTGGCTTTCAGTGTGTGTGTGTGTGTGTGTGCTGCTTTTCAACACATCTGTCTTCCAAGCGGACTAACCTCTCTCCCAGCAGATCTAATGTGTGTGCGCTTTAAAAATAGACCAAAATATTGATGATTCATCTCTCGCACGTTTTGCCACAATTAAAGAATTCCACCTTAATTGACACAACGTTAACAGGAACTGGGTCAAATTGTCTAAGCGTTTAGCGTAGTTGTGCTTGGAGTCGATTGATTTGTGATGATGATAGTGATGAATCAGAGTAAATTGTGCAACACCAGAAATTGTAGACACACGTTAAAAAAAAAAACAACTAGAGAGAACTTGAAAATATTAATAAGTGATTATGTTGTAGTCAGTGTGTCACAAAGTGGTTTTGTGTGTTTTCGTTATTAGTTATTGGCCGTCTATTATTTATCCCAGGTGTTTCTCATTTCTCACGCCCCCTTGTTATCTTGTCTAACTCGTTTGTCCTTGATTATTTAAGCCCTGTGTTTCTGCCCTGTCTTTGTTGGTTGTTTGAATTTATGTGTGTTACGTTGGTGCTTTCATGATTCTCGAGTCCTGCTTCTAGTCTTGTGTCTTGTTTCAAGTTTGTTAATAAAGCTACACTGCGTTTGGACCCAGCCTCAGCTCTGTTTCTCCGCACAGCGTCACACAGTGTGAGCTCTTTTGACTTTACTATACGTTTTTTGTTTGTTTTCACCACAGAATAAAATATAATTAAAGAAAAGAATTCTCAGAATGTTTATATCTCACAATTATGACTTTATAACACACAATTCTGACTTTATAACACTTTATAACACACAGTTCTGACTTTATAACTCACAATTCTGACTTTATAACACTTTATAACACACAATTCTGACTTTATAACACTTTATAACTCACAATTCTGACTTTATAACACTTTATAACACACAATTCGGACTTTATAACACTTTATAACTCACAATTCTGACTTTATAACACTTTATAACTCACAATTCTGACTTTATAACACTTTATAACACACAATTCTGACTTTATAACACTTTATAACACACAATTCTGACTTTATAACTCACAATTCTGACTTTATAACTCACAATTCTGACTTTATAACACTTTATAATACACAATTCTGACTTTGTAACACAATTCTGACTTTAAAACACACAATTCTGACTTTAAAAAACAATTTTGACTTTAAAACACACAATTCTGACTTTATAACACAATTCTGACTTTATAACACACAATTCTGACTTTATAACTCACAATTCTGACTTTATAACACAATTCTGACTTTATAACACACAATTCTGACTTTATAACTCACAATTTTGACTTTATAACACAATTCTGACTTTATAACACACAATTCTGACTTTATAACACACAATTCTGACTTTATAACACACAATTCTGACTTTATAACACAAAATTCTGACTTTATAACACACAATTCTGACTTTATAACACACAATTCTGACTTTATAACTCACAATTTTGACTTTATAACACAATTCTGACTTTATATCACACAATTCTGACTTTAAAACACAATTCTGACTTTATAACTCACAATTTTGACTTTATAACACACAATTCTGACTTTATAACTCACAATTTTGACTTTATAACACACAATTCTGACTTTAAAACACAATTCTGACTTTATAACTCACAATTTTGACTTTATAACTCACAATTCTGACTTTATAACACACAATTCTGACTTTAAAACACAATTCTGACTTTATAACTCACAATTTTGACTTTATAACACACAATTCTGACTTTATAACTCACAATACTGACTTTATAACACTTTATAATACACAATTCTGACTTTATAACTCACAATTTTGACTTTATAACACACAATTCTGACTTTATAACTCACAATACAGACTTTATAACACTTTATAATACACAATTCTGACTTTGTAATGCACAATTCTGACTTTATAACACACAATTCTGACTTTATAACACAATTCTGACTTTAAAACACAATTCTGACTTTATAACACACAATTCATAGAAATAAAGTCAGAATTGTGAGATAAAAAGTCGCAATTACCTTTTAAAATGTTTTATTCTGTGGCGTAAACAAGCATATGTAGTTGTAGTTCACCTTTTTTTGCCCAGTAATATCAGATAAATACCATAACCAGGTTTAATATTTTGTTCTAACCTCAAATTTAAAAAAATATATAAAATATTTTCCTCATATTTAATGGTTTAACCAGACTTATAGGATCATTAAAAACAAATATCCCTTACTATTACCCACAACTGTATATTAACCTACACATAATGAATGCTTTTTTAATGCATTCACAAAGGCACTTTTACAATACATTTTTTGCAACATATTTCTGCATCAACCTTCTATCCTTCACCTAAAAAGGCTCACGGTTAAACTGTGTGTTTATATTGTTTGTTTGTAAGCAGCCAAATAGATTTATACGGTAAGGTACAGTTGGTTTATAAAGATCTGGCAAGCTTCTACAAGACTAATTATAAAACATTACACTGAGGAAATGACCCGAGAATAGTTTACTCAAAGCAGCTGTGCCAGCGCTCGCTCAGAGCATCACAGTATCACACACAAGAAGCCGACGTGAACCAGGGCTCGGGTTAGTTAGACAAACGACTGAGCAAACAGTTGAGCACTGACAGCGCTTTAAACGTAACCCTCAACGGCCACAACAAGCCTTTCACAGCCTCGAGACACACACAGACGTCCTCTATGCACATATGCAAATGCCAGTTTGTGTTGCTGTGTATTCAGTACAAGAGGGCGATAAAGCTTTCTTTGAATATCTGTGCCGTCAAACCGATAAGCTACAAACATATTCTCCTCAAGCTATACAAGCATGACGTTTATATGATAGCGCCTCGTGTGGCAATGCTGAGAATGCAGCTCGCATTTACGTTTTAAAAGAAATTAAGGTTTTTGATGAAAACTTTCCAGGATTTTCTCCATATAATGGACTTCAATGGGGACCAAACGGTTCAAGGTCCAAATGAGAGTTTCAGTGCAGCTTCAAAGGGCTTTAAACGATTTCAGACGATGAATAAGGGTCTTATCAAGCGAAACGATCGGTTATTTAAAAAATAAACAACAAAGTTTAAGTTTTATAAGCTCAAATGCTCGCCTTGCTCTGTTCTGTGATGCGCGTTCGTGACTCTTCTGTTCATCAAAATGGACGAATCTTTTTTCGAGTCATTTGGTTCATTCAACAAACGAAATGACTCAAGGCGAGCATTTGTGCTTATTAAACTTAAACTTTTTCATTTATTTTTTAAGTGAGCAATTGTTTCGCTTGATAAGACCCTTATTCATCGTCTGGTGTCGTTTAAAGCCCTTTGAAGCTGCACTGAAACTCTCATTTGGACCTTGAACCGTTTGGTCCCCATTGAAGTCCATTATATGGAGAAAATCCTGGAATGTTTTCATCAAAAACCTTCATTTCTTTTTGACCGAAGAAAGAAAGACGTGGACATCTTGGATGACATGGGGGCGAGTAAATTATCAGCAAAAGTTTTTTTTAAAAGTGAACTACTCCTTTAAGTATTTTAAACTAAAGTAGTAGTTCACTTTAGAAATTAAAATTTCCTGATAATTTACTCGCCCCCATCTCATCCAAGATGTCCATGTCTTTCTTTCTTCAGTCGAAAAGAAATGAAGGTTTTTGATGAAAACATTCCAGGATTTTCTCCATATAATGGACTTCAATGGGGTCCAAACGGTTCAAGGTCCAAACGAGAGTTTCAGTGCAGCTTCAAAGGGCTTTAAACGACACCAGACGATGAATAAGGATCTTATCTAGCGAAACGAGCGGACATTTATAACAAAATACACATTTATATACTTTTCACCACAAATGCTTGACTTGCACGTTTTTATGTAATCACGATTGAAAGGTCAGGCGGTAAATGTAGAGTAGAGTGAAAAACTCCATCTAATTTTCTCCTCCAACTTTAAAATCATCCGACATCGTTGTTTTACCTTTTATTTGTAAATGGCGTTTGACTTAGTCTTTGCACGTTCGCTCTGCCTGTACTTACGCCTACATCACGCTTGACCTTTCAACCTGATTACATAACGTGTGTCGCATCACAGCTCGTGCAAGACCAGCATTAGTGGTTAAAAGTATATAAATGTGTATTTCGTTATAAATGTCGGCTGGTTTGTCTAGATCAGACCCTTATTCACCGTCCAGAATCGTTTAAAGCTGCACTGAAACTCTCATTTGGACCTTCGACCCGTTTGGACCCCATTGAAGTCCATTATATGGAGAAAAATCCTAGAGTGTGTTCCTCAAAAACTGTCATTTCTTTTTTTTTTTTTTCGACTGAATAAAGAAAAACATGAATATTGGATGAAGTGGGGGTGAATAAATTATCAGGAAATTTTCTTAAATGAACTACTCTTTTAAGGAATAATGGAAAAATTATTTATCCATGCATCTTTTATTTTTAATGCATGTCTCTTAATCTTGAATGAGAATAAGTTCCTCTCGCAGCATCTCTTCTCTTCTATGATGATGTGGGCGGGGCTATAACCTGTCACTCACATGAGATCAGCCAATAGCAAACCACAACCATCCAATCAATTCCACACAGACTCAATCAAGCTCCGCCCACATTTGTTCTTAATATTCAGAACAATAGACCACAACTTCTTTCATACCAACTTTAAGTGCACTGTCATTGTGTGATATCAACCGTCGCAGTGTGTTTTGGCCGTTAACCACAATTCATTTCTTCACAAGCCCTGAGGCAGTCGCATTAAACCAACAAACCTGTACACAAAAGGATTCTGGGAATTGCTTGTACACACCCATTAAAAGCACTCTTCGTTTTGGCCACTTTCACTGCATTAACAATGCTGTTCTGTGTCTTATAGTTTTTTTTAATGTTATTTTTGCACATACCTCTTTGGAGTCTTCCTCGCTGGCGCTGTCTGTGTCGCTCTCTGCTGGAAGACAAAAGAAAACAAATCAGATTTATCAGGGATTTCCTGACTGACAGGTTATCGGATATGGGTGGATAAAACAAAAATACTCGACGGTTTGTAAACCATGGATATTCAACACTTACGGGATTGAAAAGTTTTAACGGATACAGTGTCCTCAGGGACGGTCATTATTTCTAACGCTTTACATTCGAGGCGCCTTTTTTTCTGCTTCTTCTTTTTTTAGTGTGTTTAACCATCAAAACACTGTTTCTGAACTCCTGAAACGCCTCCATTGTAGTCTCGGGAACAATATTCCTCATTATAATAATTCATGCGCAGAATAAAGGGGCGGGGCCTGGTTGAGTTAGTTAGTAGTGTGTTAAAGGGGCGGGACTTTCCCAAACACACTCAAAGCGCTCGACCAATCAGCACACTGATCCAGCCGACCAATCAGAGCACAGTGTGCTTTCAGAAGGCGGAGACAGGAAGTAAACAGAGCGTTACTGACAGACTGGGAAGAGAGGAGCCGCAACAATGGAGAATATGAAGAGCCTGAAACACATCAAGACTCTTTAAAAGGGCATAATAAGGGCTTTTTAAAGTGTTGTGGAGATACTGGACAATATAAATCATAAAAACTAGAAGAAAGTCTGGCATTGTGGTCGTGTTTACCATAAATATCTCAACACTTTCATCCAGTAAAACCATCACTTTGAGCCCCAGGCACATCTGAGTAAAAAAAAAACAGGATTGTTGATTGGAAAACACAGAACAACAGGACATGAGTCAACATTCCCGTCCGTGTGCAAACACACCGACAAGAGATACCGAACAAGTGCTCATAAGCCAACAACGAGTTCATCATCCCACATTCAACACGGTCAAGTTTTTTTTTTTTGAACTACTGCAGGAAGTCATTTGCATTCCTTACTCGTAACTCGCTCCCGTAGGGAAAAGATGAAGCTCGTTAGGAAATGCTGTGACTGTAAGCTTGTAGGGACTGAGTATTAAAGTCACCATGACCATTTTATGGAATATTGCTCATAAATGATTTATCCGTGCACATCATTATTGTTTTAATAATCTTGAATCAGAATAGCTTTCTTCTCTGGGGATGTGGGCGGAGCTATAACCTGTCACTCACGTGAGATCAGCCAATAGACCATTTTGCAAGATGTAAACAACACTGGTCCAGAAGCACTTCCTGTTTCAGTTTTTTAACACTACATATAAGCTGGGATAAAATACAACCAACAGAACAAATAAAACTGAATCAAAAAGTTAAACAAACATCTTTAAGATGTTTTCTTTACATGTGAAATAAAGAAAACAGTTACAAACTGAAACAGGAAGTGCTTCTGGACCAGTGTTGTTTACATCTTGCAAAATGGTCTATCAAACCACAACCATCCAATTAAATCTAAATTAAACCTGTTCATCATATAAAGTGGAAATTTGGACTAAACCGGTCAATTCATAAGGATTAGTTTTACCATCTCTTTATGAACTTTTTGAAGCGTCGATTTCGATTCTGCTTATCGATTTCTAATTTCGATTCCAATAAGGTAAAAAAAACAAACATTTAGTCTTATTGTAAAACATTTAACTGAAGCTTTAACATTTAACTCGGGACTACAGGTGAAAATTATTCTCATTTACAGTCTTTACAGAAATGTTAGTCTGTCCATTAAAGTGCACTGTCCCGATTAAATAAATAAATAAAATAAAATAAAATAAATAAATAAGCTGAATACCACGAAAGAAGGTTAAATAACACTCACACAACTAGCCGAACTAATATGAATATCGAGCATTATTAAAGACAAAAAATTAGCAAATCGCAACAAATAGATGAAACTGAACAAAGATACGATTGAAATAAACCGTGATTAACTGTAACTGTATTGTAAAATAACACTGCGCTTTATGAATAAAATATACATTAGATATTTTAAGCGTTTTCACTCTTTAATTGTTTGATTAGTGTTAATGCAGGAATATTAGTGCTGTCACTTTAAGAGCCGTCCAATAGTTACACAAACACACACATATGACATGTTAAAGGGATACTCCACTTTTTTTGGAAATAGGCTCATTTTACAACTACCCCACAGTCGAGTTTTACCGTTTTCGAATCCAATAAGCTGATTTTCTGATATTTAGAAGAATATCAGTGATCAGACAGTTTCTGGTCTCATTGACTACCGTAGTATTTTTTTTTCCTACTATGGAAGTCAATGAGACCAGAAATGATCTGGTTACTGATATTCTTCTAAATATCAGAAAATCAGCTTAATGGATTCGAAAACGGTAAAAAAAACACAGAGGGAGTTGTAAAATGAGCCTATTTCCAAAAAAAGTGGAGTATCCCTTTAAAATACTCACTAAAGGAATTGATAAGAAGAATCGAAATGGATTTTCCCAACCTTACTCAAAGCGGTAGTTGCGTAGCTGTCAATGGAGGAACAGAAATCTCTCAGATTTGATCAAAAAAGATATTAATTTGTGTTTCGAAGACGAACAAAAGTCTTACGGGTTTGGAACGAAATGAGGGAGAGTAAATAATGACAGACGTTTCATTTTTGGGGGAATTAACCCTTGAAACACTTCAGTGCATCACATGCACGTATAGCTGGACTGAATCAGGTGTGTGTTCTGGCCTCAGCGTTACACATTAACTCCGTTACAGTACAGAAGTACGGCCGGCGTGACGCAGACGCGTGTCCTTGAGATCTCTAATGGACATTGAACAACACGGCCAACACACACACACCTCAACGCCTCAAAACACGATTCAAGAGGAGACTCAAGCTCATTTAAAATGAAGACCTTTTTCTCAAATAAGGAGCGCAGTCACACATTCCAGTAAAAAATAGCTAAATATTGTTAAAATACAGATACATTTACTTGAATTAGCAAGCATTGGGGTCAAAATAAACTTCAAAATTCAAAAAGAAGATTATTTTTTTGAGCCCATTGGCAGATATTTAGTCAAATCTAAAAAATTTAGTCTAAAAAATTCTAAAAAAAAAAAAAAAAAAAAAAAAATCTAAAAAATTTAGTCAAATAGTCAATCAGAATTAAGTAATGTCATTTTGTTTTGATGAACTTTTGACTGTATCTACTTTGCAATAAATGATTTGCTTCCTCAGTATTGCATAATATCTAAATATCTAAACGTTCTTGAATAAACATACAGTGACCTATGATATTAAGTCTTGTGTTCTGAAATATTTATAAAAAATAAAGTTAGTTTATGCCTTAAAACAAAAATAAAAATCCGAAAATTAACTTTTTATGCAAACTCAATTTATTTCAGACTATATATATTTTCACAAGTAAATGTCTCTTGATGTGAGAATGTTTCTAATGCTGATTTGTTTGTTCACAAACACAAGAAGGGCTGCTTGATTGTGGCAAAAATCATAATCACGATTATTTGTGTCAATATTGTAATACTATGAGTGGGTCACATGACCAAACCTTGTTTATTTAACGATAGCAGTGTATTTCAAGTATATATATTTGTGGGATATAAGTTTGCAATGACAAAATTTTAGATATCAGTGAAATTTCACAATTCCTGATATCAATTTCGATAGAACAAAAAAATATAAAAAAAATAAGTAAACCATCAGTATTACAATAAAAAAAGGCAAATTACAATATATAGGTGAATCTCAAAAAATTGTATTTGTGTCCGTGGATTTGCCTATATTTGATTTGGTGTTGAAAATGGAAACGTCTTTAGATGTTGAAAATCGATTCAATGAACACTTCAGTCTCAAAAATCGACCAGGATTGTTCACAGAAGTGACAGCCCTTTACATTATACGTACATACTATTTTTTAATATCACGCACATCCCATTTTGCGAAAGTCGCCTTACATGATTTTACTGATTTGTACGTTAAGTTTGGGCTTTACAGGAAGAGTGACAATAATTGTTTAATAATCGAAATCAAAACTCAATTGCGATTTGCAAATCTATCGGGTTTGGAAATTCCTATTGATTAAAAAGTGGAGATTAAACTGCGTCATCACGGCTCAAACACAGTTCAGTGTGTGCAAATCTCCAAAATTACACCATCAAAATTTGGACAGATGTAAGGCTCTGAAGGCCATGCTGGATTAATGTGAATATAGTCAAGGCTAAGTTATGGAAGCTTGTTTCCACTAAGGAATACAAACACTGAGATTTTTCCATCTCACAATTATGACTTTTTTTTTTAAATTGAGACATTAACTGGAGTTATTTATTAAGTCAGAATTGCAACTTTATTTCTAAGAATTGTGAATTTATATTTCATAATTCAAAAATATATAATCACAAATCTGACTTTTTTTTCCTCGAAATTGCAATCTTGCAATTTTTATCTTTCAATTGCGACTTTATATCTCGCAACTTGCAATTGCCCAACAAAAGTCATAATTGCATGATACAAACTCACAGAATTCATATAAAACAACTTTATATTTCACAATTTGGACTATGTAACTTGCAATTGCGAAAAGATTGTAAGATATAAATTTTCAGAGTATAAACTCGCAATTGCAAGTTTATATCTCCCAATTCTGAGAAAAAAAGTCAGAATCATGAGATATAAGGAAACTCTATATCTTGCAATGCGGACTTTATAACTCGCAATTGCGAAAAAGTCCAAATTGAACGTTAATTTTATGCAATTCGGACTTTTAACGTACAATTTGAGGGAAAAAAGTCAGATTTGTGGGGTATAAATTAGCAATTGCAAGAAAAAGTCAGAACTATGAGTTTATATCTCACAATATTAACTTTATAACTTACAATTGCGGGAAAAAAGTCAAAATTGTAGGATATAAATAGTTCTGAGAAAAAAAGTCAGAATTATGAGATATAGAACAACTTTATATCTCGCAATGCGGACTTTATAACTCGCAGTTGAGAAAAAAGTCTAAAGTGAACGGTTAATTTTTTGCAATTCGGATTGTAAACGTACAATTGAGGGAAAAAGGTCAGATTTGTGTGATATAAATTTGCAATTGCAGAAAAAAGTCACAATTGCATGATATAAACAGTTCTGAAAAAAAAAATTGAGGGAAAAAGGTCAGATTTGTGGGATATAAATTTACAATTGCAAGAAAAAGTCAGAATTGTGTGATATAAATTTACAATTGCGAGTTTATATCTCGCAATATTAACTTTATAAATTGCAATTGTGGAAAAAAAGTCAAAATTGCATGATATAAACAGTTCTGAGAAAAAAAAATCAGAATTATGAGATATAAAACAACTATATCTCGCAATTTGGACTATATAACTTGCAATTGCGAAAAAAGTCCAAATTAAACGTTTTTTTTTTGCAATTCGGATTGTAAACGTACAATTGAGGGAAAAAGGTCAGATTTGTGGGGTATAAATTTGCAATTGCACAAAAAAAGTCACAATTGCATGATATAAACAGTTCTGAGAAAAAAAAATTGAGGGAAAAAAAGTCAGATTTTTGGGATATAAATTAGCAATTGCAAGAACTTTGAATAAACTGTGAATTGTGAGTTTATTAAAAATTTTGTAACTTTATAACTTGCGATTTGGACTTTAAAACTTAGTTGCAATTGCGAAAAAAGTCCAAATTGAACGTTTATATTTTGCAATTCGGACTTTTAACCTACAATAGAGGGAAAAAGTCTGAATTGTGAGATATAATTCGCAATTGCAAGTTTATATCTAAAATCTGAGAAAATTAGTCAGAATAATGAACGATAAAAAGATATTGTTTTTTGTATCCCGTGTCGGACAAAAGCTTCCATACTAAAGGGATGCGAGTGCACGCGTCCAACCAACCTCCGTACGAGGAGACGGGGGAGATCTGCAGGGGGTAGAGGTCGCGGAGGTCACTGGAGGTCACGGCCTGATCCTCGTTCTCCGTCACCACCTCGATGGTCTGACACACGTCAGGAAGGTCGTTGATGATCAGGTGGTCGTCCCGCCCGTCAGCCTCTGAGGAACGGCAAGAAGGAAGAGAGAGTGAATATGGAGAACAGTGAAGTGGGAAGTGAGTGTGTTTTCTGTATCTGTGTGAGATTTCATTTTTCACCGAGCACACATGCAGCTGAACTCGATTTCCCATGACTCTATAACCAAATGATGCAGTGGAAACCATGTTAAAAACAAATTAACCGGCTGAAAGGCTTTTTGTAAATGAATTACGTTGCTGTTGGTTTATTTCTTTGCCAATTCAATGTGTATCGCAAACCTCGGCTCATATCAATGCTGACTTGCAAAAACAAACACACACTGAGCTCACCTTTTACCCCGATAGTGTGCATTACTGAGTCAGGAGGACGTGAATAAACACAGAAACAAGGAGATCTGGATAAACAGGTTTGTGGGATCATATCACCTCCTAAATATTAAAGGATGAATCTTGTGTTGACGAACATGTTCAAGTCATATTATTTCTACTATTTGTTTTTTAAATAAATGTTTTGCATAAAGTGCATGTCATTTGTGTACTGAATATAATTCATGTTGATTTTTATTGAACAAAAATAAAATTTTTGGTCATTGAAATAAAGCTGAAACAAATATTTGTTGAAAAATTGGTGGCATGAAAATGTTGAAGCACTAATATTATTAAGTAGAAATAACAAAAAGTGGAATAAAACTGAATTAAATATAAATAGCAATATTTAATGACAAAAGCACATCACAAAAAAAAACTAAATTAATGTGATTTTTTAACTAAAATAATGATATAAATAAAAACTTAAATAATATAATATTAATTTTTGGTAACTGAAATAAATCTGAAATAATAAAATAAAACATAAATATTTGTTGAATATTATGAAATGAAAAAAAAAATTGTAGGCTTAAGCAAATAAACTGAAATGTGTTTATGTTGAAGCACTACATTTATTATATGCAAAAACTACAACTGAAATAAAAGAAAAGCACAACAGGAAATTAATATAAAACCTAAAAAACTAAGAATATTCAAAATATTAATAAAATGATGATAAAACTAAAATAAAAACTAAAATAATATTAATTTACATTAATTAGAATTAATACAATTTTAGTATGGGAATTTGGTGGGTAAAAAAAAGTCAAAAATAATCCTAAAATAATATAAAAGTCCTTTTCTGCTTTGATTATGGGGTGGAATATGAGTTTCATATTTCACAACTCAAAGTTTGAGGTGTTTGAGAGAAAGGCTGTGAAGCGATGCATGTGTTTTATAATGTAGGTGAACTCGGACAGGAGAGGCACGACAACATCAGGAGAAGCCTGAAGCATTGTGGGTATTTGCAGCAAGTGACTGAGGAACACTGAACAAACGCTGTTGTGTTTTCAAGGAGCCTTTCATATTCGCTCACACCACAAGTCATGCTTTTATTCTTTTTTAAAGAGACTCCTAAGATAACCCTGAGAGAGAACACATTTAACACACTTATTATCAATAATACATTTTAATAAAATATTTTTAATTATATTTAATAAATGATTAATAAATAAAAATATAAAATACACATTAAGTTTCTCTTTAAAAAAGCATGACATCAATGGCTCGATGTGTAGGTATTATTATTATTATTATTATTTTAATTATAATTCTTTGTATTTTCATATACAATAATTTTATATTATTATTATTATTTGTATCAAATATGAGATTATTATTTTAATAAAACAACTAAATATTTGGGGGGAAAATGATACAACAAAATATTTTAAAAAATAAAAAATAAATACGCATTAAGCAATTCACAAGTGTTTCAGGGGTATTTTAAGTAATAATATTTTGGTAATTATTTTAGAAATAATTTTTTTTTGTATCATTTTCCCCCTAAAATTTTTGTTGTTGATATAATTATAATTAAGATAATAATTTAAAAATATTTTATACAAAATACAAAACATTATTATTAAACTAATAATAATAATACCTTCACAACAAGCCATTGAAAAGTGTTCATTTTTAGTTATTAAAACATAACAATAATATAATTATCTCCCAAGTTATCTTAGGGGTCTCTTTAAAAAACAAACAAAAGCATATAATATTTATAATATAATATAATATAATATAATATAATATAATATAATATAATATAATATAATATAATATAATATAATATAATATAATATAATATAATATAATATAATAACCCTTTCAAATTCTGTCCAACCAGAGCAGAAGTCATTCTTTATTAAATATAAAGTTATAACAGCCCTAAAACAAATCACTTGAATGGCTTGATATGTATTTTATATTTGTATTTAGTAATCATAATAATAACAACTTTGTATATATTGATTAAATCTATGCATCAAATATGATGGTGATTTGCAATTTGGGGTGAACTATCCCTTTAAGTAAAAATGTTTTTGGTTGAACTAGTGTCAATAAGCCCAGTTTTAAGACACTCATCATAATGGCGTCATTTATCGGTCAATTCAACACCTGAGAATCACGACCTGGTTGTGTGTAAAAGTGTAAACAGGAAAAAGTGTGGAGAACAGGTTCCACCTGTGTTAGGTCACATGACCGTGGCACAGGTGTGGCGGGTGGATCCGGACTGTACCTGTGCCGTAGTAATCCTCCTCCTGCTTGACAGTCACCGGGGACGAGCCGTTGCTGTTCTCCCAGCTGGAGGCCTCGGGACACTGGTTAACACACACACACACACACACACCTGAGTCGACTCGGATAACAACCTATATATCACTGCAGCTTTTCTGACTACACACAACAACACACACCCAAAAGTGAGAGTTCATACCTTCAGCTTTTCTTCTTTTTCAGCAACTCGCTTCTTTCCTGTGAGAAACACACACACACACACACATCTAGATCAATGCATGCAAATCAATCAAGTCCTTTTAAACCCCAAAATCTTTCATATGTTACAGCATATATTATTGAAATTATAATTGTTATTTATAATTATACGATAATTATGTTATATATTATATATATAAATACACACACATGCATGTATATTTAAGAAAAAAAATATTTATACAGTATATAAAATATTTATATTTATATAGAATATAAATTATATATAAATCTATATACAGTATATACATGAACATATGTCTTAAATATATTCAAGCATGTGTGTTATATATATTATATATGCAAAATAATTATACACAGTGCACCCACATTTATTATGTAAACACAAATTTTTATTTTGGATGCGATTAATCTTTATTTAATTTCTCTATATTTTCTACCTGAATATTATGGCCATATTTAGACCTACAGTACCTGAGGATCTTAAATAACTTGCGAAATTTTTGAAGTTTAAAGAAAAGAATAAAAACATCCTTAACATTGAGCTTTGCTCTACTAAAGGAAGAGACATTAATAACAATTAATAATGGGTTTTGATTAAATGCTGTTCTTTTTAACTTACTATTCATCAATAAATCCTGAAAAAGTATCACAGGTTATAAACATTGATAATGACAATGATTTCTGAAGGATCATGTTTAATGATGATGATTTGCATCACAGAAATAAATTATATTTTAAAATATATTACAATAGAAAACTATTATTTTAAATTGTAATAATATTTCACAATAGTACTGTTTTAAAGAGCATAAGACACTTCTATTTACAAATATTAAAAATGGTAATGTTTCCAAACTTTAGACCGGTACTACATGTGTATATGTATAACGATTGCATTGCAGTAATGATAAGTTGAAGAAAAAGGTATTATATTGTCCTGGAAATAATGTAGAAAAATTAATTAATTAAAAAAAATTGGGGGTGAAATATGACATGAACATATTTTCTTCTCAGCTTTTGTGAGACACATCACACAGACTAAGTGGGATCATAGCAGAATTATTATAGTTAACTAACACTAAAACCATGAAAAAAGTGTCACTTCAAAATAAATTTAATTTTAACAAATAAATTAAAATGTAAAAAAAAAAACCTTCAGACTTAATTTTCATGCAGTTTAAGTTCTACTCAAATACCTAAACTGAAATAATAATTCATAAAAACTGTTTAAAAACAAACTAATGCAAATGTCCAAAACGCACAACAAGAATGCCAAAACTTGAACTAAAATTAAAATGGTATCACTACAAATACCACTTGAGTGCTATGGTTTGAAATGAGAAATGTCTTTAAACTCCACATCATCATGTCCAGGCATGTCAGGTGTGTGTCTGTGATGAAGTCAGTAGCAGTGTTTACATGGACCCTAATAGTGTTGTCACGGTACCAAAATTTCAGTATTCGGTACCGATACCAGTTAAAATTCACGGTTCTCGGTACCAATTTCGGTACCAAAGCTTAGTTTAAATTTACATATATTTAAGTGTTTATCACGGTTACAAGTATGGAAACTGTACATTCGTATTATAAACACTTTAGAAAAAGATTAGATAAAATGACATAAAATAAACAATAGTATACACTAACACATTTTTAAAGTTGTTTGTAAAGTTTTAATCCATTATTTATTTAATGCACAATGAATTAAGTGAACAAACATGAACAATCAGGTGTTTGTAATAAATAACATTTTCAAACATTAATTAATGTTGTAAACATATATTGTTCACTCAATGTGTTGATAACTAAGTAATGTTTATGAATGGTATCTTTGTATAGCATTACCATAAAACATGTTTTATTTGACTTGACTGTCCTTTTATTTAATCTAAAACTGCATTCATATTTAATTTTAAAAAGGCTTTTTAAACCTGCTGAGTTATAAAGGCAAGAATACGCCTAGAACTGGCATTGACATTAAATGATAATACTAATACCATAGTACTCTGGTGTCGGGTAGATACTACTGTGCTCATGTACTCGTAAAACTACCCCGAAAGCACTTTAGAGGCCGTTCACATGTCGCGCGTGTTTTTTAATTATATTTTTGCGCGTGCTTATTCTTTCCAAAGCGCTTGCTCTCACGCGGCGTCTGTCGTTGCTATGCAACGCCAACGAGTTTTTATTAGGAGCGCGCTTGAATCACGCCTATATTTGAAATTGCGAATTTGCATGTAATCGGCCTCTTATGGCAACGTGACATTAGCCTAATCCAAAATATTTCCATATGTGGCTCTTTCCTCCTTTCGTTTCAACAAGTGGATTCAGAGAGAGAGAGAGAGCCATATCAGCGTTAAAGAGGACGCAACTGTGCACGTTTCAGACATCGCGTCTAGAACAGAACTGGATTAACCTGGTACTCGGTACCTAGAAAAGCTGGTACCGTAACATTTTTTTTTTTTTTAGTACCGACTTGGTACCGAAGTACCGAGTTTTTTGACAACACTAGACCCTAATAACCCCGCTGGAACCGCACTCCTGAACCCTCATCCCGCAGCAGTGCTCATCAGAGAAATACATACATATAAAGTCTGCTCTTTAAAACGAAGAAAAGAAGCGATGAAGGAGAATAGTTGGTGCAAACAGCGGGAAACTATATCCGTGCAGTGTGAACACTAAAGTTCAAAAGGTGTCCGTGTAAACGTTGCTAGTGCCAGTAGGGGTGCGTGTTATCGACTGACCTCTCTTTGAGTGCCTCTCAGACGCTGACAGCATCTTGTAAACTCTGAAGGCGTTTGTTCCCTTTTTGATGCTTTTGTCCTTCACCTCTTCTATGTCGGGCAGGGAGTTCATGGCACAGCGGAAGTTTGCCTTCCATGTTTTGGGGTCCGGTTTGTCACCTGGTTGATATTTACCTAAAGAAATGGCAGTGGAAAACCAGACACACTTATAATATAGAATAACATTTCTTGATCACTTCAGCTTCTTATATTTGTATTGCCTTCATTAAATACAGATGTAGAAATAAACTATATATAAGATTGAGAATATCACATATATACTGTTTATATATATATATATATATATATATATATATATATATAGTGTTGGAATCTTTGGATTTATCAAATAAGTGGCCTCCCAGTACACCCATCAACCAACTAATAAAACCCAGCATCCTCCCAGTACACCCCACCAACCAACTAGAAAAACCCCAGCATCCTCCCAGTACATCCCACCAACCAACTAGAAAAACCCCAGCATCCTCCCAGTACATCCCACCAACCAACTAGTAAAACCCCAGCATCCTCCCAGTACATCCCACCAACCAACTAGTAAAATCCCAGCATCCTCCCAGTACATCCCACCAACCAACTAGTAAAATCCCAGCATCCTCCCAGTACATCCCACCAACCAACTAGTAAAATCCCAGCATCCTCCCAGTAAACCCCACCAACCAACTAGTAAAATCCCAGCATCCTCCCAGTACATCCCACCATCCAACTAGTAAAATCCCAGCATCCTCCCAGTACACCCAATCAACCAACTAGTAAAACCCCAGCATCCTACCAGTACATCCCACCAACCAACTAGTAAAACCGGCATCCTCCCAGTATATCCCACCAACCAACTAGTAAAACCCGCATCCACCCAGTACATCCCACCAACCAACTAGTAAAACCCGCATCCTCCCAGTACATCCCACCAACCAACTAGTAAAACCCGCATCCTCCCAGTACATCCCACCAACCAACTAGTAAAACCCGCATCCACCCAGTACATCCCACCAACCAACTAGTAAAACCCGCATCCTCCCAGTACATCCCACCAACCAACTAGTAAAACCCGCATCCTCCCAGTACATCCCACCAACCAACTAGTAAAACCCCAGCATCCTCCCAGTACACCCCACCAACCAACTAGTAAAATCCCAGCATCCTCCCAGTACATCCCACCAACCAACTAGTAAAATCCCAGCATCCTCCCAGTACATCCCACCAACCAACTAGTAAAATCCCAGCATCCTCCCAGTACATCCCACCAACCAACTAGTAAAATCCCAGCATCCTCCCAGTACATCCCACCAACCAACTAGTAAAATCCCAGCATCCTCCCAGTACACCCAATCAACCAACTAGTAAAACCCCAGCATCCTACCAGTACATCCCACCAACCAACTAGTAAAACCGGCATCCTCCCAGTATATCCCACCAACCAACTAGTAAAACCCGCATCCTCCCAGTACACCCCACCAACCAACTAGTAAAACCCGCATCCACCCAGTACATCCCACCAACCAACTAGTAAAACCCGCATCCTCCCAGTACATCCCACCAACCAACTAGTAAAACCCGCATCCTCCCAGTATATCCCACCAACCAACTAGTAAAACCCGCATCCTCCCAGTACATCCCACCAACCAACTAGTAAAACCCCAGCATCCTCCCAATACATCCCATCAACCAACTAGTAAAACCCGCATCCACCCAGTACACCCCACCAACCAACTAGTAAAATCCCAGCATCCTCCCAATACATCCCATCAACCAACTAGTAAAACCCGCATCCACCCAGTACACCCCACCAACCAACTAGTAAAATCCCAGCATCCTCCCAGTACATCCCATCAACCAACTAGTAAAACCCGCATCCACCCAGTACATCCCACCAACCAACTAGTAAAATCCCAGCATCCTCCCAGTACATCCCACCAACCAACTAGTAAAACCCGCATCCTCCCAGTACATCCCACCAACCAACTAGTAAAACCCGCATCCTACCAGTACATCCCACCAACCAACTAGTAAAACCCGCATCCACCCAGTACATCCCACCAACCAACTAGTAAAACCCGCATCCTCCCAGTACATCCCACCAACCAACTAGTAAAACCCGCATCCTCCCAGTACACCCAATCAACCAACTAGTAAAACCTGCATCCTCCCGTTACACCCCACCAACCAACTAGTAAAATCCCAGCATCCTCCCAATACATCCCATCAACCAACTAGTAAAACCCGCATCCACCCAGTACACCCAATCAACCAACTAGTAAAACCTGCATCCTCCCGTTACACCCCACCAACCAACTAGTAAAATCCCAGCATCCTCCCAGTACACCCCATCAACCAACTAGTAAAATCCCAGCATCCTCCCAGTACATCCCACCAACCAACTAGTAAAATCCCAGCATCCTCCCAGTACATCCCACCAACCAACTAGTAAAACCCGCATCCTACCAGTACATCCCACCAACCAACTAGTAAAACCCGCATCCTCCCAGTACATCCCACCAACTAACTAGTAAAACCCGCATCCTACCAGTACATCCCACCAACCAACTAGTAAAATCCCAGCATCCTCCCAGTACATCAACCAACCAACTAGTAAAACCCGCATCCTCCCAGTACATCCCACCAACCAACTAGTAAAACCCCAGCATCCTCCCAGTACATCCCACCAACCAACTAGTAAAACCCCAGCATCCTCCCAGTACATCCCACCAACCAACTAGTAAAACCCGCATCCTCCCAGTACATCCCACCAACCAACTAGTAAAACCCGCATCCTCCCAGTACATCCCACCAACCAACTAGTAAAACCCGCATCCTACCAGTACATCCCACCAACCAACTAGTAAAACCCGCATCCTCCCAGTACATCCCACCAACTAACTAGTAAAACCCGCATCCTACCAGTACATCCCACCAACCAACTAGTAAAATCCCAGCATCCTCCCAGTACATCAACCAACCAACTAGTAAAACCCGCATCCTCCCAGTACATCCCACCAACCAACTAGTAAAACCCCAGCATCCTCCCAGTACATCCCACCAACCAACTAGTAAAACCCGCATCCTCCCAGTACATCCCACCAACCAACTAGTAAAACCCCAGCATCCTCCCAGTACATCCCACCAACCAACTAGTAAAACCCGCATCCTACCAGTACATCCCACCAACCAACTAGTAAAACCCGCATCCTCCCAGTACACCCCACCAACCAACTAGTAAAATCCCAGCATCCTCCCAGTACACCCCACCAACCAACTAGTAAAATCCCAGCATCCTCCCAGTACACCCAATCAACCAACTAGTAAAACCCCAGCATCCTACCAGTACATCCCACCAACCAACTAGTAAAACCCGCATCCTACCAGTACATCCCACCAACCAACTAGTAAAACCCGCATCCTCCCAGTACCTCCCACCAACTAACTAGTAAAACCCCAGCATCCTCCCAGTACATCCCACCAACCAACTAGTAAAATCCCAGCATCCTCCCAGTACACCCAATCAACCAACTAGTTAAACCCCAGCATCCTACCAGTACATCCCACCAACCAACTAGTAAAACCCGCATCCTCCCAGTACATCCCACCAACCAACTAGTAAAACCAGCATCCTCCCAGTACACCCAATCAACCAACTAGTAAAACCAGCATCCTCCCAGTACACCCAATCAACCAACTAGTAAAACCAGCATCCTCCCAGTACATCCCACCAACCAACTAGTAAAACCCGCATCCTCCCAGTACATCCCACCAACCAACTAGTAAAACCCGCATCCTCCCAGTACACCCAATCAACCAACTAGTAAAACCAGCATCCTCCCAGTACATCCCACCAACCAACTAGTAAAACCAGCATCCTCCCAGTACACCCAATCAACCAACTAGTAAAACCCGCATCCTCCCAGTACACCCAATCAACCAACTAGTAAAACCAGCATCCTCCCAGTACACCCCACCAACCAACTAGTAAAACCAGCATCCTCCCAGTACATCCCACCAACCAACTAGTAAAACCAGCATCCTCCCAGTACACCCAATCAACCAACTAGTAAAACCAGCATCCTCCCAGTACACCCCACCAACCAACTAGTAAAACCCGCATCCTCCCAGTACACCCAATCAACCAACTAGTAAAACCAGCATCCTCCCAGTACACCCCACCAACCAACTAGTAAAACCAGCATCCTCCCAGTACATCCCACCAACCAACTAGTAAAACCCGCATCCTCCCAGTACATCCCACCAACCAACTAGTAAAACCCGCATCCTCCCAGTACACCCAATCAACCAACTAGTAAAACCAGCATCCTCCCAGTACATCCCACCAACCAACTAGTAAAACCAGCATCCTCCCAGTACACCCAATCAACCAACTAGTAAAACCCGCATCCTCCCAGTACACCCAATCAACCAACTAGTAAAACCAGCATCCTCCCAGTACACCCCACCAACCAACTAGTAAAACCAGCATCCTCCCAGTACACCCAATCAACCAACTAGTAAAACCAGCATCCTCCCAGTACATCCCACCAACCAACTAGTAAAACCAGCATCCTCCCAGTACACCCAATCAACCAACTAGTAAAACCCGCATCCTCCCAGTACACCCAATCAACCAACTAGTAAAACCCGCATCCTCCCAGTACACCCCACCAACCAACTAGTAAAACCAGCATCCTCCCAGTACATCCCACCAACCAACTAGTAAAACCAGCATCCTCCCAGTACACCCAATCAACCAACTAGTAAAACCAGCATCCTCCCAGTACACCCAATCAACCAACTAGTAAAACCAGCATCCTCCCAGTACATCCCACCAACCAACTAGTAAAACCAGCATCCTCCCAGTACACCCAATCAACCAACTAGTAAAACCCGCATCCTCCCAGTACATCCCACCAACCAACTAGTAAAACCAGCATCCTCCCAGTACACCCCACCAACCAACTAGTAAAACCAGCATCCTCCCAGTACATCCCACCAACCAACTAGTAAAATCCCAGCATCCACCCAGAAAACCCTAGAAATCAACTATAAACCGTAGCAACCATTCAAAACTCCCAAACAACAACAATGCCAACAACAACAGCTCGTCTCGGCAAATGCAAAAACAGCATCCGAGTTTTAACCAGATCGGCTTCAGAGTACGAGATTTTCACACTCAGTCGGTATGTGTGTGTTTATGCTGACACGTGTCAGTGTTTCATGCTGACTGCACCTGTATGTATGGCCCAGTTTCGGAAGAGAGGAGCATCTTTCTCCACATCCCATCCGTGTCGCGCGGCATGCATCCATGGAATCTGGAATATTCTCTTCTCCTGCAGGCAAAGAACATGCAAAACATGTCACGGACCAAGACACACCCTGCATGTGTGCACTTTAAAATGACAAAACACTTCACGAGTAATAGCATCGTGCTCATGGCGATTATAGTTTTAAAAAAAATCCATGCTATAAAAAGACTAGCACAGTCACTGTACCTTGTTGACCCATTTGAGTCCCGGTATTTTACACGAGTTTATCTGCTCTTCTAACCACGGCCTCATACGCATTCTCTCTACCGGCATGCTGTCCTAGAGAAAAAGAGAGAGAGATCTGGCATTTGTCACGGTTTGACAGCAGCTTTTCCTCCTTCAACAGGTTGTACATTCCTTCATGACTTTCCAGGAAGAAAGATGACAAACTTTAACCCCATTTCTGAAAGCAAAGCACCAGGAAAGACCGTCTGAATCACAATTTACTGAAAGTTACGGCAAACAAAATGATTATGAGAAGATTGGTTTTTGCTCCATGAGTCATGCCCTGAATGACAACACAAACAGAGGACGCAGAAGTGTGTGTTCGTGCATGTGGCTAAACCTGTAATATTGATCATGCATGATGACAGACATCAGAACTGCATGATGTTGCTTGATTCTTGAATATGCAAATCAAAAGTTACCGATTGACCAATTTGAGCTCGTAAAAAGGTTTATAGTTAATCACAAAGAAAACGCACTCTTTAAAATCGTACGTTTGTCACTCAGACCTTTGAGCTTTTATGGTCCATTACGAAGTGAACAACAACATGCATGCATTTCACTGCATACTAACATGAGAATTATGATGCAACATTGTTAAAACACAATCACAAAACCATAACTCAATAACTAGGGAAGCATGATGAAATACTGGTCTTATATCAGCTGATGTTAGCGTTTCTAGCTCACTTGTACTGGATATTTCACTTTATGTGCCAACATAAATGGAAAGCATTAGATTATGAGCTCTTTTTGCTTAAAGAAAGCCGTTTTTAACATGTCATGTGAATATCAAGCTATATGTCTCAGCTTATCACTGATACAGATATTGTTGCACCAGTTCGTGACAGACTCTTTCCATTGCAGTGCCAATGTTACACCCATGTAAGTCAATAACAATATCCACAAGTCCATGCAAACTTCTCAACAGCATAATTTGATAATAAAACACGTGTTATTCAATAGGTCTGCACTGTACTTACTGTAAAATGACATTGTGGCGTCCAAAGTGGCCCAATCATTCTTACAGTACACTGAACCAGAAGACTTCAACCTCCTCAAATAAGTGTGTTAGTGTTGTCAAGTCAACTCAAAAGTGAAAATAAACATTCCTTGATTCCCATTGGATCCAAACACCCCTTGACTTTCGATTTTACACTCACCCTACGTGGCCTACAGCATAAACATGCACTTATATTCATGCGAGCCCCCATAAATACATGCGGAAATGCGATTTATTACCTGCGACGCGTGGAAAACACTCCAGGAATAAAAGCAAATAGTCTGTGAGGAGTCTTGACAATTTGTAGTTCTCGATAACAAAACGAAAAGTCAAATGGGCTTGATTTCGCTCTTCAGATCGAAAGCAAAACAAGTGAAGGAAACAAGCGCTTGGGTGGAAATCCCCAGTGTGCGTGTGTGTGAGTGTGTGGTGTGCGCTTACTTCGTGTTTACAGATCCTACTATGGTGCGGAAGGGTCTCATGAATATTAACGACGTGGCGAGCCGTTCGCGAGCTGATTGGATGGCATACGAGGAGGGCGCAGTGACACGGAAAGCTTGACTCATGAATATTAATGACGTAGCGAGACGTTCGCACACCGATTGGCTGAAAAGCAGAGTTGGTTTCTTATACAAAAAAAATTAACTGGGAAAATCCATAGTACAAATAATAGAAATATCTTTGTGTTACCACACAAGGAAAATACATAGTATATCGCTCGTGAATATTACGAAAAAATATTTTTTTATTGTATATTTTTATTAATTATTAATTAACATCACTGACACCTTATTGTATTAAATATTCAATAGTATATTGTTTATATCGCAATACTACATATTAATGAATCGAGCACTTTGAAATTCACATTTACTGGAGTTAAACCCAAGAAACGTCTTTGGACCCACTTAATATTCATGAGCCTGGTCTTTGCCATAGTAGTTTTTAGCTGCTCTGCTTATTGGCTGCAGGCTGAAATGCGAAAGTCGATTTCATTTTCACTTCCTCGTTGTTTCGTTATTGCTTCTTAAAGGCGAAGTTGCAGCGTGCAGAAGTGCTGGCTGTGTTGGACTAGAAAAATGCCCAAAGTTTCATGTTCCTGAGAGTTCAGTTGTGATATATCACATATATTTATGTGCAGACTGTATTCAAATTTGCATTCGCAATGTTTTTTGTGTAAGTGCACATATTAGTTCAGTCCATCCCTGTAGCTGGAATGACATTTGCAAAAAAATCATGAGTTTTAGAGATGAGATTGGCAATGCAAGTTGTTAGTTAAAGGTATAACGTCAGCTGTGCAATGCTATCCTCATTGTGTCTACAGTCCACACACACACACACACACACACACACACACACACACACACACACACACACACACACAGTGTCATATCTTATCTCTGCTGCCAAGCCCTGCAACTCCCAGCATATGATGCAACACACAAACTCTAGCAACACAAACTCCATTTAAATAATGCATTAGACTCACAGTCTTTACTAGAGAAGTATAATTGCAAAAGCATTTCTAAAACCCACTTTCTTTCTTAAATCATCCGGGTTTTCCCCTAGTATAGGCTAGTTTTGAATCAAACAACACACAAAGGAAACAGCTTGCTGGAGATTTGAGAAACAAGACTGAAACAGAAATAAGGTTAAGGTTTCGAGGAGCAGTTCTGCTTTCTGTTGCATTTCTCAGGAACACACCTTGTTTTTCAGCTGATCTGGAACATCGCGCCACCTAGCGGTGAAGAAACACCGTTCTCAGATCGCGGGGGGATTACGTCAACAAACTGCATGCTGGGAAGTGCACTGTAAAAAAAATTGAAATCACAACGTTTATCTTTTGTCAAATCAACTTAATTTATGTAGAAAACATAAATATTTATGCATAAATTGTACATAAAAATGTTTATGCATAAATAGTAATATGATAACATACTGTAATATTTTGAGTTTCTGATGATTAAATCAATGTTCTAACTTAATTTTTCCATTTCAATGAGCTTTTAAGGCAACCAGATTACTTCATTTTTTAAGTTAAACCAACAATATATGTTTACAGTTTTCAAAAGTAATAGCATGAGTATTTATTTTTTAACTATAATTTAACATCAACTGAATATGTGTGTGTTTCCACATATGTAGACATTATACACTACCTTTAAGAAGTTGTTTTTGAAAGAAACACTTACAGTCATTTTTTGACTGTATTAGGGATTAATTTAAACTGAACAGAATTCACATATTAAATATATGTACATATATTTTTTTAAATATTTAAACAAAAAAAAGTCTATTTTGCTCACTAATGCTCCATTTGATTAAATCAGTGATATTGTGAAATATTATTAGTGTAAATAATGTGAATATACAGTAAAGTGTAATTTATATCCTGTGATCAAAGCTGAATTTTCAGCATCATTACTCCAGTCTTCAGTGTCACATGACCCTTCACAAATCACTCTAATATGATGCTCGACACACACACTTTTTATCTTTTTTTTTGACATTTCTCTTCTCATCTTTAGTATTTGCTCAACTCAAAGCTAATTACACAACGCACACAAATGAAATACAAAAGTAAAATGTTTATTTATCATCATTAAAACTGTGCTAATCTTTTATTCACATATTCTTCCTGTATGAATCTTTATTGCATGAAACATTCAACGACGCAGGCATTCAGATGAGGCTTACAGAGCATATAAAGATTAAAAAAGAGCTGTCTGTCAAAACCAGCACTGTAAACATGTCCCACACCATAACTAAAAAGAATAGATAGTCATTTAAAATCCTCCCATTAAAAACAGTACATTAAAATCAGAGTCTGTCACAGGCAAACCCAAAATTATTCAGACACCAGATTTCATTTTTGATATTTTTTAACTAGGACACTATAGTTCATTTATATAAGTGAGGAGAGACACATTACACCCAATAATTCTTCATTCCAGTCAAACTTATACAAATTTGGGATCAGAAATGAGCTCTGATGATGTTTTCTTCAGTGTGTTTTCTGTTTTACACGCACACTGAACAACATGAAGCATTGCTTGAGCTAAACTAGTATTATCTAATTGTGTAGTTAAATTGAACAGATATTCAACATAATTCATGTGTGAGAGTCGAAGGACGGACAAAACCCGTCAAATATCCACTGATCTGAGAACGCCATTTATTCCCATTTTCTAAACTACAGCGAATAAACTGTGATAAAGTGAGAAGTGTTGAAGGTGTCTGAATAAATTGTACAAAAAAAGTGTTCAACTTAATCAGTAAAGAAAAGATGAATTATTTAGGGAAGTAGAGGTCTTTGGTCAGCATAGATACAATGCAAGGGATCTGTTTCTTCCCACCGAACCCTGGCGTATTACAGGAGGATTCGAAGTCCAGCGCCACCTTGTGGTTGACCCGCGTCATGATCTGCATGATCTCCAGTTGCTTGCTGTATTTTGTCAGCATCTCACAGAGCGAGGAGATGAACCAGGAGCCCTGAGCGACGTTCCTCCAGGCGTAATACCCTGAGGAGAGACGGAAAACACACGTTTGAGGACGAGTGGTTTCGTTTGTGTGAGGAAACTGCCTCGAGCGAGACGTCAGATACCTGGTGCCGTGGAGTACGCGTACAGGAAGTCGGCCTCCACAGGAATTCTCTTCGTTTCCGTGTCATCTGGACCATCCGTTTCAATGCCAGAGTCCAGTTTTGTGCCTCGACAGGCCTGGACACACACAGGGTCAACACATCCGTGAAAGAGCAACTAAAGCACTCTATGTGGCGTTTTTAAATAGAGAAACCGTGTGTAAATTCATAAGTCGACAGCATAAAACACGCTTTGAAATCGCTGGTGTTTCTGACGTCACAAACGACCTTGTAACCAATCAGATCAACGTGTGATCGTCAACCAGTGGATCTCTGAGTGATTTTAATTCATTTAATTTTTCAATGTCATGCAAGATGTCCACGTCTTTCTTTCTTCGGTCGAAAAGAAATGAAGGTTTTTGATGAAAACATTCCAGGATTTTTCTCCATATAATGGACTTCAATGGGGACCAAACGAGAGTTTCAGTGCAAACTGTTCACAGGGCTTTAAACGACACCAGACGATGAATAAGGGTCTTATCTAGCGAAACTAATCTTTTTCCGAGTCAATTCGTTCGTTTCGTTCGTTGAATGAACCAAATGACTCGGAAAAACAGTTTGAACGAGCAGTCACAGTCACAAACGAGCAGAGCAAGGCGAGCATTTGAGCTTATAAAACGTAAGCTTTTTTATTTATTTTTAAAATGAGCGATCGTTTCGCTTGATAAGACCCTTATTCATCGTCTGGTGTCGTTTGAAGCTGCACTGAAACTGTCTTTTGGACCTTGAACCGTTTGGACCCCATTGAAGTCCATTATATGGAGAAAATCCTGGAATGTTTTCATCAAAAACCTTAATTTCTTTTCGACTGAAGAAAGAAAGACGTGGACATCTTGGGTGACACGGGGGTGAGTAAATTATCAGGAAAAGTGTTTTCAAAAGTGAACTACTCCTTTAAATCTGTATAATGAAGAAGACTGGACTCGTGACGCTCACCTGAATGAAGAAGAGCTTGGGTTTTCCCACCAGCGAAGGGCAGCGATCTCCTCTGAAGAGCTCAAACAGGTTCTTCAGCGGTATAGATCCATCCGTGCCATAAATCAGCCCGTCGTCTCCATGACTCAACAACACACACACAAACATGGCCGACTTACTGTGATCCTGCCGAGACACTGAGGATGGAAGACCTCGTGAGATTACGGGCCATTCAATCATTCTAATAATCAATCAGTGATCATGCAAAATATACCTTTAGTCAACAAATCCATCATCTGTAAGACAGTTTGATCATTTGTAGCGCTGACATTGAAGTCTAGCTTGGAAAAGGTCTCCATCACATTCTTTGCATCCTCGTCTGTCCCGTTACGAACTCCCATCCCTGTATAAAAGAGATTAATATGAGGACAAACAAACACCTGAACTAAACCTTTAAAGGGTTAACCCTCAGATGTTCCTCACGGCCTTTTAACCCGCAAATGACTTTTGCTGAATTGTGAATTTTAAAAAGTGTTCTCTTTGTCCACTTTGTACGGCTCTCGACCCTTTCTAGATCTACCAAAGAAAAATAAATAATGATATCAGTTTTATGTTAGCGTGAGAAAAACAGTAGCACTCGTGGACTTGGGGTCTCCGAAGATGTTATTTTTTTAACAGAATAATAGTTTTTTAATGTATTACAAATGTAATTTTACTGTGTTTATTAATGTTTTTACTCAACATTTGAGCAGTTTCTGGAGTATTTATATACAAAAACAGCTTGTGTAAAATTCACTTTATAAAAGATCCACCAAATTTCTAAAAATTTGGTGGGTCATATCTAGTAATCATATCTAGTGGCTAAAATGATCATTTTTTTACTTTTAAAACTACATTTTTGAAAATATGGGCAAAATATTTACTCTATATTTTCAAAAATGTAGTTTAAAAAGTAAAAAATTATCATTTTAGCCACTAGATGGTTATAGAGCTCCGGTATATGCTATTTGACTCACTGAAATATATATTTTCACAAGTTTTTCCAATTTGATTCATGTCTAAATATCGTGAAATCACAATTCTAACAATAAAAATTACTTTATTAACGTTTAGAATTTTTTGTACTGATTTTTTTCTCAATAATGTTACATTATGAATCAAACCTGGAAAAGATAAAAAGTAGAATTTTTACAGTTTATCATTTATTTAATAGAACGGAATAATAGTTTTGTTTGTAAATTTACTCTGTTTATTAATGTTTTTATTCCGCATTTGTGCAGTTTCTGGAGGGTTTATATACAAAAACAGCTTTTAATGTAAAATTCACCCACCAAATTTCTAAATTTTACATGGTTTAGTCTAAAATCTTTGCCCATATTTTCAAAAATGTAGTTTTAAAAAATTATCATTTTAGTTTAAACTATCAAATAGCATATATGGGCTATAGAGCTCCAGTATATGCTATTTGACTCACTGAAATATATCTTTTCACAAGTTTTTCCAATTGGATTCACATTTAAATATCATGAAAACACAATTCTAACAATAAAAATGACTTTTTTTTAATCAAAATTGAGCATATTTTTGTACTGATTTTTCTCTCAATAACGTTACATAATACATTATGAATCATAAGTTGAATTTTTAGAGTTTATCATTTATTTAATATAATTGTACAAATGTAATCTCCACTTCAGTTAGAACAGATGTACAGTTATATTATATATCGAGTACAAACCGATGTTGTTTGAATTCTCCGCTGTAATGCGATCTAAAGCGTAATACACCGGATTGAACAAGCTCTTTCTCATGTATAAATGCAGATATTAGCTTGAAGATCAAGTGATGTAGAATCGAGCCGACAGCCAATCACACGCTCCGAATCGATCAAACTTCTACCCCGACTGCTTTTCTACCCGGAAGAACAAAAATTGTTCAGAAAAATAACCTGTTTTGGAGTGTTTTTAGTATTGTTGCACTTCATGAAATTACAATGACAATAAATTAATATTATTATTATTATTATTCAGTGATGTGGAGCCTGTAATTTCTAAAAAATGTGTTTGGGGTTTCATGACCCTTTGAACCTGTGTGTGTGCTTCCCAGCTCTTACCTGTTTTCCTGTCGAAGTTCTTGTTGTTGATGATCATGCACTGTCCCAGACTGCCGTAGTTCATGTTGTACTGGAAAGCATCAGAGCGTGGTTTGGCATCGGTGTGATCGACTCCGGCATCGGTGAGAAACTGAGTTCTGCGAGAGCAAACACTTTTATGAGTCTTTCCTAATTAAAGTGGAAATTATTGCCGGTCACTTCAGGAAGTGGTTAGGTAGCAGATCCTTTCATTAACTTCACACTGTGAACTTCACAAGCGGCATGAAACGGAAACTGTGCTCGTCTTTTCTTCCCTATTGTGACGTATTGAGAATGAGGAGTTGACTCGGACTCGACTCTCTCTGGACTCGGACTCGACTCGGACTCGACTCTCTCTGGTCTCGGTCTCGACTCGGACTCAACTCTCTCTGGACTCGGACTCGACTCGGACTCGACTCTCTCTGGACTCGGACTCGACTCGGACTCGACCGTCTCTGGACTCGGACTCGACTCGGACTCGACTCTCTCTGGTCTCAGTCTCGACTCGGACTCGACTCTCTCTGGTCTCGACTCGGACTCGACTCTCTCTGGTCTCAGTCTCGACTCGGACTCGACTCTCTCTGGTCTCAGTCTCGACTCGGACTCGACCGTCTCTGGACTCGGACTCGACTCGGACTCGACTCTCTCTGGTCTCGGTCTCGACTCGGACTCAACTCTCTCTGGACTCGGACTCGACTCGGACTCGACTCTCTCTGGACTCGGACTCGACTCGGACTCGACCGTCTCTGGACTCGGACTCGACTCGGACTCGACTCTCTCTGGTCTCAGTCTCGACTCGGACTCGACTCTCTCTGGTCTCGACTCGGACTCGACTCTCTCTGGTCTCAGTCTCGACTCGGACTCGACCGTCTCTGGACTCGGACTCGACTCGGACTCGACTCTCTCTGGTCTCGGTCTCGACTCGGACTCGACTCTCTCTGGTCTCAGTCTCGACTCGGACTCGACCGTCTCTGGACTCGGACTCGACTCGGACTCGACTCTCTCTGGTCTCGGTCTCGACTCGGACTCGACTCTCTCTGGTCTCGGTCTCGACTCGGACTCGACTCTCTCTGGTCTCGGTCTCGACTCGGACTCGACTCGGACTCGACTCGGACTCGACTCTCTCTGGTCTCGGTCTCGACTCGGACTCGACCGTCTCTGGTCTCGGACTCGACTCGGACTCGACTCTCTATGGACTCGGACTCGACTCTCTCTGGTCTCGGTCTCGACTCGGACTCGACCGTCTCTGGTCTCGGACTCGACTCGGACTCGACTCTCTCTGGTCTCGGTCTCGACTCGGACTCGACCGTCTCTGGTCTCGGACTCGACTCGGACTCGACTCTCTATGGACTCGGACTTGACTCTCTCTGGTCTCGGTCTCGACTCGGACTCGACCGTCTCTGGTCTCGGACTCGACTCGGACTCGACTCTCTATGGACTCGGACTCGACTCTCTCTGGTCTCGGTCTCGACTCGGACTCGACCGTCTCTGGTCTCGGACTCGACTCGGACTCGACTCTCTATGGACTCGGACTTGACTCTCTCTGGTCTCGGTCTCGGACTCGACTCGACTCGGACTCGACTCTCTCTGGTCTCGGTCTCGACTCGGACTCGACTCTCTCTGGTCTCGGTCTCGACTCGGACTCGACTCTCTCTGGACTCGGACTCGACTCGGACTCGACTCTCTCTGGACTCGGACTCGACTCGGACTCGACCGTCTCTGGACTCGGACTCGACTCGGACTCGACTCTCTCTGGTCTCAGTCTCGACTCGGACTCGACTCTCTCTGGTCTCAGTCTCGACTCGGACTCGACCGTCTCTGGACTCGGACTCGACTCGGACTCGACTCTCTCTGGTCTCGGTCTCGACTCGGACTCGACTCGGACTCGACTCGGACTCGACTCTCTCTGGTCTCGGTCTCGACTCGGACTCGACTCTCTCTGGTCTCGGTCTCGACTCGGACTCGACCGTCTCTGGTCTCGGACTCGACTCGGACTCGACTCTCTCTGGTCTCGGTCTCGACTCGGACTCGACCGTCTCTGGTCTCGGACTCGACTCGGACTCGACTCGGACTCGACTCGGACTCGACTCTCTCTGGTCTCGGTCTCGACTCGGACTCGACCGTCTCTGGTCTCGGACTCGACTCGGACTCGACTCTCTATGGACTCGGACTCGACTCTCTCTGGTCTCGGTCTCGACTCGGACTCGACCGTCTCTGGTCTCGGACTCGACTCGGACTCGACTCTCTATGGACTCGGACTTGACTCTCTCTGGTCTCGGTCTCGGACTCGACTCGACTCGGACTCGACTCTCTCTGGTCTCGGTCTCGACTCGGACTCGACTCTCTCTGGTCTCGGTCTCGACTCGGACTCGACTCTCTCTGGACTCGGACTCGACTCGGACTCGACTCTCTCTGGACTCGGACTCGACTCGGACTCGACCGTCTCTGGACTCGGACTCGACTCGGACTCGACTCTCTCTGGACTCGGACTCGACTCGGACTCGACCGTCTCTGGACTCGGACTCGACTCGGACTCGACTCTCTCTGGTCTCGGTCTCGACTCGGACTCGACTCTCTCTGGTCTCGGTCTCGACTCGGACTCGACTCTCTCTGGACTCGGACTCGACTCGGACTCGACTCTCTCTGGACTCGGACTCGACTCGGACTCGACCGTCTCTGGACTCGGACTCGACTCGGACTCGACTCTCTCTGGTCTCAGTCTCGACTCGGACTCGACTCTCTCTGGTCTCAGTCTCGACTCGGACTCGACCGTCTCTGGACTCGGACTCGACTCGGACTCGACTCTCTCTGGTCTCGGTCTCGACTCGGACTCGACTCTCTCTGGTCTCGGTCTCGACTCGGACTCGACCGTCTCTGGTCTCGGACTCGACTCGGACTCGACTCTCTCTGGTCTCGGTCTCGACTCGGACTCGACCGTCTCTGGTCTCGGACTCGACTCGGACTCGACTCGGACTCGACTCGGACTCGACTCTCTCTGGTCTCGGTCTCGACTCGGACTCGACCGTCTCTGGTCTCGGACTCGACTCGGACTCGACTCTCTATGGACTCGGACTCGACTCTCTCTGGTCTCGGTCTCGACTCGGACTCGACCGTCTCTGGTCTCGGACTCGACTCGGACTCGACTCTCTCTGGTCTCGGTCTCGACTCGGACTCGACCGTCTCTGGTCTCGGACTCGACTCGGACTCGACTCTCTATGGACTCGGACTCGACTCTCTCTGGTCTCGGTCTCGACTCGGACTCGACCGTCTCTGGTCTCGGACTCGACTCGACTCGGACTCGACTGTCTATGGACTCGGTCTTGACTCGGACTCGACTCTCTCTGGTCTCGGTCTCGACTCGGACTCGAGTGAGGTGGTCTCGACTACAACACTGGACATTGGACAACATAAGTTTCATGGACAACATAAGTAATAATAATAAAATAATAATACTGTTATTAGTGCAAAAGAACAATTATATTGATGGTGCTTCTCCAAATACAGCTGTTTTGCACTTTGTGTGAGTTTGTTCCTGTAAGGTCCTGTATCTTTTAGCATTGCTTTACTTTCTTCCTTTTTTTCTCGTATTCTTAGATCCGTCTCTGTCCTGCCAAAATAATAAATGCGCGAAAATTTAAGAGCTCTGGAATGTTTAGTCGCGTCTATGGGTTCTAAAGGCGTTGCCCCTGGTAACTGATAGCGTCTCCTGCCATCATGGCCGACCAGCTCAGACCCCGCCCACAACGGCACGTGACTCCTCATTCTCAATATCAGAGTGAAACACCTGTCACTCACACGAGATCCACCAATAGAGACAGAGCGGCACGCATCATCATAATTTGAAACCACACCCACACCGTCTCAATTGACTTTGTATTGTGTGAAACGGCCTCCTCGTCAAATCTGACTTATACAACACTGGTCCAGAAGCACTTCCTGTTTCAGTTTGTAACTGTTTTCTTTGTTTCACATGCAAAGAAAACATCTTAAAGATGTTTGTTTAACTTTTTGATTCAGTTTTATATGTTCTGTTGGTTGTATTTTATCCCAGCTTTTATGTAGTGTTAAAAAACTGAAACAGGAAGTGCTTCTGGACCAGTGTTGTTTACATCTTGTGAAATGGTCTATAACAAAAAACAAAGTCTAAAAGCTGCTATGTGACGAGGTGTACGGCAAACAAGCTAAAAAAAACAACAAAAAAATACTTTTTTTTATAAGCTGTCAACCCCAAAAAACAAGCGTTTAAGGACACAAAAGTGAAGCAGTTTGTTCACATATTTGTGTTTGTTTGAAGCAGTTTGTTCACATATTTTAGTTTTTCTTCTTAGAGGTGATCTGAATATTTGTGGGTTGAAAACTCACGAACCTGTTCTGCCCTCCAGTTATATTTTCCACATATACTCATTTTGCTCGTTCCTGTTTTGCTGGCCTTTTGTGTTCACACACTATTCAAATGATTAGTCATACTATAAAAAAATCCCCTTGTGGTGTAAATCCAGCTTTTAGTGTTGTTTATGTGTTTTTAATACGCTTAAACCGTGTGTAAATTCATAAGTCAGTACCAAAGACCAAAGACAGGCTCAAAAACACGGTTTGAAATCGCTGGTGTTTCTGACGACACAAATGACCTTGTAACCAATCAGATCAACGTGTGATCGTCAACCAGTGGATCTCTGAGTGAGTGAGTGGAGGCGGGGCTAATTTGCATATTCATAGCACCCTGCATACTAAATGAGGCGAGGGTGTCGAGTTACATTCAAGATATTTAAAGGCATTAAGATTGCTTTTCCAAGGAAACCTATTATAAATATGTAATTTTTGGTGATCAAAGCATTTTCTCAGTAAACAATGAGTTCTAACTCATATCCTACATATATCAATCGACGGTTTCTTGCAATTAAATGTTTGTAATGAATCGATTTCCACCAAAATCAAACACATACCCTTGTTCTTCCCCTTTTCTGGCGTCCACAGTGTCTTCACCCCTGGGTTTTCCGTCCGACATGGTCACTAAAAGAACACAAAAGAAACAGATCTACTAATTAATAATGCAATAAATGTTACAAAAATAATAAATATAGGTATTATTTATTATGCGTTTTGTATCCTTGCAGTTACAAGAAATGTAGCACCAGTAAATTACAGTAAGTGTTTATCTGTAATGTCGTGTCATTGTATTCACATCCTGCTTATTTCCTTCCGCCATGATTTTGGTGGTAAAACCGCAAGGACATTTTTAGGTTACGGAACAATAAGCAATATATAATCATATATTCTGTTTGTGTCAAACTTGGGTTTTTGTTGAGTCAAAAACAAAACTGGTTTCAAAGATATTTCCTAAAAAAACCCCAAAAAAACTAGCCTACAGGACGGGCGTGTCAAACTCCCTTAAAATACTAAGAGATAACTTGTTTCCTTCTTTCTAGATTTAGATGATCATTAAGTCACAATGATCACAAATATCATTATCATAAGATATACAAACATCATTTAACAGCTTGATGATTGATGAAGGCTGGGTGAGTCAGTGTCACCCAGAAAGTAGGTCAGGCAGTTTCTCTTTATTGCCCATGTCACATTATTAAGTTTAATGTTACTCTTCTTCTTCTATAATACGATACGTTTTAGTCTTAGACTGTCTCAGAAATGTCAAAAACAACACACAGACAGACTTAGACACAGACTTACACACAGTCACGTCTTGTTATCTAAACCCATTCGTCATTAAAAACACTCCAAAGCATGCAGAACTTTTTTTAAAAGATCAGTAAAAAAAAAGCAAAGGTAAAAATGCAATTAATGAGAATAACATAAAGAACTTACAGGTGTGTTGGCAGATACTTTAATTTCCTTCTGAAATAGAAACTGAAATACAGGTAGTTTTTATAATGAGGAAGTTGTGGAGGGAGCGCGCAGTTTACGGTAAATTCATAGGCAATGCTTGTATTAATTAAGCAATGTTTTTTTTTTTTAAATCGACCAATAACGTAAGCCTACTCGTAAATATTAAATAAATTCCGCATACGTTGCCATTTATTACCATGACCAGTAGTAAAGTGTTCCGTGAGACTGTTGCTCCGCCCACATGACATCTACAACAAACGAGATTTTACGCATGCGCAGTAACATCACACATTAGGATCACTAGCGTGAGACGTTAAATAAACACACTAAATCATCTTTTGTGTATGTATTTATATTATACAGTAGTTGTCAGAAGTGATGTCTGGCCATGTGATTTAAGATATATATTCAAAAACTGTAGTTTTTTTTATAGGCCTATATATATAATTTTTATTCACAGGCAACATTAGCCTACAAATTAACTTCTTACCAATGAATTAGTACGACTCTTTTGGTCAGTAAAAAAAACTTCTCGGTTAAATTTATGTTCTCTTCAATTGTATGCTACGTGTCAAATCAATCTGAAATCACACTATTTACACTCGTACATTAACTATAAGCAATTATTCAATAAAGAGGTCGATAAAGTAATGTTAGTCAGTCAGCAAAACGAAATGCGCGCGACTTACTGTTGAAGACTGAGGTAAAAGCGCGTGCTGGAGAAGCGCGTGCAGAATCAGGTCAGAGGCGCGCAGTAAAGAAAGTTTCACGTTTTTATGATTGGTATGATTTCATACTATACGCTTAACCAAGGCTTAACATTTTTATCTGTAAAATTGGATTAATCTGAAAATGATATTGCATTTAATCCAGGTTTTAATAAATAAACTTTATCTGCAATATATATATATATATACATTTTTTTAAATGACACATAACATAGGCCTATAATAAAAATAAAATGTAAAAAATAACTTGTAGGAAACGTCTACTATATATATATATATATATATATATTTATTTTTATTTTTATTTTTTATACTGTATGCACACACAACACACAACATGCAGTGCTGGATGCACAGTATTTTTATGACTGAATGATAGAGGCCACACAACAAAGTAAAGTCATAAGTGTCTCTGTGATCTATGGAGATAATTGTTCAAGGGGGAAAAAAAACATCTTTATTTCAAACTAATCTAAAATGACATACATTTACAGCATGCTGATCGAGTTCACTGACAAGAAATTATGCATTTAACAGATTTGAAGGTTTATCAAACACACTTAAAAGGAAATAAAAGCAGTGTTGCGTTCATGAAAAACAACTTGTATTTGCTTTGCATGTGCTTACACTCTAAAAAATGCTGGGTTGTTTTAACCCAATTTTGGGTCAAATATGGACAAACCCGAAATGTTGGGTTAAAAATGTAATGTAAAAATTTAACCCAACGGCTGGGTTAGTCCATATTTGACCCAAAGTTGGGTTAAAACAACCCAGCATTTTTTAGAGTGTACCTTAGCAAACAGCAGAACAAAACAAAGAGATTTCACTACATTACAGTAAGTAATAAATCTTTATGGTATTCAGTCCAGCAAGTTCTTGAATTACATGCATTGTAAGTCATGAGAGACTGGAGGAAAGGTGAGGAACTGGGCCGTCTGTCCTGAAACACAATGACTATGCACTGATTCTTCAGTTATTGTGTTAAAGGGGCCTGAGTAAATGTTGTTCATCACCCGGATGTCATTATATAACACACACATTCCAGAATACCAGGCAGTTTAAAAGGGGTGTGTGTGACTCCAGATCTGCAAGTTCATTCAGCTTCAGTGTGTTAAGAGACGGCTGCGCTCACGGCCGTCAAAATGATCCTCTTTCTGGTTATCGTGGCTTTGTTAGTAGTATATTTTATTTTTCATAGGATTTTTGTTCATAGGAAGACCTTCACCGGCACAGCCAAACTACATGGGAAGACAGTCATTGTAACCGGTAGGTGAAACAGACGTTCGTGCAAAAGTTTATCTGCATGATTTCTCAGAGGTTGTTCAACTTCGTAGATGTGAACTCGGATGTGGATATTCAGGAAAGTACAGAGCTAAACAGTGGATGCGGAGAGAAGCTCAGACGATTATGATCATTTTAACATCTCTGACTTTTGATTTGAGACATTGCAAATACTGAAGACAAAAATGGAGTCTATTTTCTAGAAGAAATACTGAGCAATTCAGCAAAAACCTCCATTTAACTGTGATATTAAAGAGATATCACGATTGTTATTTCCTGTAAAAATCACAGAACTGAGAGTCTTTTCTTCTAAACTAAAACTAAATAATTATAATCATTAATCAGAATTAAAGCTGTAATAAATTATAAATATTATATCTTAAACTAAATTACTAAAATGACTAACTGGAAATAAATACAAACTAAAAATGAACTAAAAAAAATACAAAATAAAACCTACAAGCTAAGAAAAATGACAAAAGCACATACATAAAAAATACGTAATAAAGTACTAAAAAGACTAAAAAAATAAAAGCTTCAAAATATTAATAAAAACTACACTAGTGTTGCATATTACAATCTAAAAAATGCTGGGTTGTTTTAACCTAATTTTGGGTAAAATATGGACAAACCCAGCCATTGGGTTAAAAATGTAATTTAAAAATGTAACCCAATGGCTGGGTTTGTCCATACTTTACCCAAAATTGGATTAAAACATTTTTAAAAGCATTTTTTAGAGTGTAGCATTGCATGACATATACTAGATAAAACAGAATATGTTTATATGGGCCTCAAAATGACTCCCCCAGAAACAATGTATAAATTTTGTGGGGGGAAAAGTGTGTTTGATTTATTGACCTGGTAAATTGTAATGAAACCATAGTTGTGCTTCAAATATTTCTGTGGCCAATTGAGGTCAAAAGGTTGTGAAGGTCATAGGTGCAAATACTTCACATGAAGCTGATTCAGTGCCACGCTGAATCATACAGAACACATATTCATGTGTATTATAATCATACCTGTGTCTGATGTGTGTGACAGGTGGGAACACTGGCATTGGGAAAGCGACCGCGTCTGCGATGGCGGCGAGAGGAGGCCGAGTGATTCTGGCCTGTCGAAGCAAACAGAAAGGAGAAGAAGCAGCTCGAGAGATTAGGATGGTGAGTGTGAGGAGGAACGGGGCAACATTTATATGTGTGTGCCACTGATGTGTTCGTATTGACCCAGTCGACATGTTTCTACGGTGGCCCTTAATGGACACACAAGTGTTTCGTGACTATGTTCTTCGTGGAAAGAAGCTAGCTAAAAGTACGCAAATAAAACACCGACACAATGATGAACAAGTAACACTAATATTAGCAATAACATCGTTTTACTTAATAATTAAGTCAAGTCACCTTATATAGCGCTTTTAACCAGATTCATTGTTGCAAAGCAGTTTTACAGTTGCTACTAGATTGTTTAGGCTTTACAGCAGCTCTATAGAATAAAGTTATTGTCCAGCTAAATTAGTTTTGAGTAAGTTAAAGTAGCCTAAGTTAGTTGGGGGCCATGAGGCTGAGGGCTGGTCTCTTTCGAAAGGTCTCGGTCCGTTCTCCACTCGATAAAAATTTGGCGCGAAACGTTGATTATTCGCCGAGATATTTGCGATTTTCTCCCGAGCTTGTGCCGCCATTTCAGAGCGCAGGCGCGGTCGACGGTTTTCGGCTAATATCTCCGCGAATACTCCACCAAAAATGACGAAACGCATATCCCAGATAGCAAACTGACATTGAATCAACGTGGAAATATGACATCGAAACAACGTTGATCTGACATTGTTTTGCTCATCGAATTAACGTTGAACCAACGTCAGACGCGTCATTCTTTCAAAACTAACGGAAAATCAACTTGAAATCAACGCGTTGTTTCAACGTTATGAAAGCAAACCAATTTTCGATTTTCATTTAGCTTTGAAGAATGCCGCGTCTGACGTTGGTTCAACGTTAATTCGATGAGCAAAATCAACGTTGTTTCAATGTCATGAGAGACGTCGTTTCCACGTTGATTCAATGTCAGTTTGCTGTCTGGGATGGGTTTGTTCCGTTCGGCGAGACGGTTTGAAGGAGCTCGGTCTCCGATACGTTGAGTTTTCGCCGAGATATTTGCGTTTTTCGCTTCCGGAGGGGCTTTGGGGGCCTGTTAACTTAGCGTCCAATACAACACCATTCTAACAGAAAACAGAAACTTTTAATGTGTTCTGGCCGTTCATTCGCATGACAACCCAGACAGCAAACTGACATTGAATCAACGTGGAAACGACGTCTCTCATGACATTGAAACAACGTTGATTTTGCTCATCGAATTAACGTTGAATCAACGTCAGACGCGGCATTCTTCAAAACTAAATGAAATCGAAAATTGGTTTGCTTTCATAACGTTGAAACAACGCGTTGATTTCAAGTTGATTTTCCGTTAGTTTTGAAAGAATGACGCGTCTGACGTTGGTTCAACGTTAATTCGATGAGCAAAACAATGTCAGATCAACGTTGTTTCGATGTCATATTTCCACGTTGATTCAATGTCAGTTTGCTGTCTGGGAACAGTGTATGGAGCTCGAGAACGCAAACCTTCAAACAGGTGCAAAGGTGTGTAAAAAGGGCCACGAAATCGACCCAAATGGCGGAGTTCGATTCGTGGTGAAGGTTTCAAGCGTGTTCCGTCTTTTCCATGGCAAAGTGAATTTTAGTTAAATGCGACACATTTAATCTTATGTATTAACTCGTTTCATCTGACTCCATAAAATGAAAAGGGTTTATCAATGATATATGTGCATCATTTAGTAGTTAATGCTTGACTATTCCTTTTAACTCTAATGAAACTTAAGTCAAAGTCTGTTAGAATAGCCAAATATAACAATTTATTATGTCAGGTAAACGTATTATTACAATTCCACAAGATAATCAGAGCAAACCATCAATTGTTTTAGGACAAAGGAACTTTACCCAACATACTACATGAGCTGAGCCTTGAAGACACAACATCACGGGCTGATCTGAATACAGAAAGCAGCCATGAACTCCTGTGCATTTTCCTTAAATAGAGCCAAACCTTACCTGATCTAATCACCAAATTTACCTGATCCAATCACCAAACTACAATGGACTGAAACCCCCACCATGTTTACTGGGGGAAGGGGAGTTTGCATTCAGATTAACTCAAAGACACACCCTTTTGTGTGCAAGATATTTCTATATTCTTAAAAACCTTATTACCTTTTCTTTAACTTCTTTGGGAATGAGACATTATTACCAGTCACCCTGAGACCAACAAAATGATTCTAAACAATCCTTAAAGATTATCAGATTCACATTAAAACCATATTCTTGTGTGAGTTTTCAGTATCATTGACTGAGAGAGTGAAAGAGAGCAGATAAGATGTTCAGAGATAGGGTGTAGGGGGTAGGGTGTCAAATGTTCATTTGCAAGCAATGCCTTTTGTCTTTAGAGGCCACTGGTCAGATATTTTAACTTTAACCAGTTTTTCCAGTCTTACAGGTGCAAGTCATGAAAATTTCAGAAGAAAAGATTACCTCTGCGCAAAACTGTGAAAAACGCTGACATCGTGCGCAAGTGTATTACGGTTTGCGCATTTGATATGTGCACACAGGCGTGTCTTTCTTTACAAATTGACCGTAATAAATTACTTGTCTGGCCTTAAAAATGTATAATAATACAGAATCATTTATCGTTTCTGCATAGCCATCTGAACTGGAATTATTTTGACAATGTTTATCTGTGGAGCATGGCAATAGTGGGGCATGTTGTCACACTAGAGCCTCTTCAGCAAACCTTGAACAGTAAAATAAGTATAATGAATCTCAAAACAATTCTTGTGTCGTATCCTTAAAATGTGTTCAGGTCATTTTGAGCCGGAGAGGATTTTCCTGTCCCCTCATGAATGTTATATTGCATTGACTAAAATTTACAGAGACTAAAACCCAATTTTTAAAATACTTTTTGTGTGTTTTCCCCCCACATTGTAATACTTGTATACTATTTGTCAACACTTTTGAATAACTCTCATTCATTTACTAATAACATCATAATATGGCTGGCAAGACTACAGACAAAAACAACGTTTTTCCATGGCTGATTTTCAGATATTTGGCGTTTTATAATTTTTATGTAATTTTCTTTCTCTATTTGCATTTAAATTACATAGTCTGCAGGCTATAAATGTAATCAAATAAATGTTGCTATATATTAGTAATCCTTTTTATGAATTATACATTTTTACACTGCTTTACTTACTATCTATAGTACGGAGGCGTATTGCATTCACTTGAAGAAAAAAAATCTACTCTGTTTTTCTGAATTAACGAGTTAATTTTTCATGGAGTTTTTTTTGCTCTGTTTTTCTGAATTAACTTGTTAATTCAGAAAAACAGAGCAAAAACTTTTTTTTCTCACGAAAAATTAACTCATTAATTGAGAAAAACAGCAAAAAAAAATTCTCATGAAAAATTAACTCATTAATTCAGAAAAACAGAGCAACAACTTTTTTCTCATGAAAAATTAACTCATTAATTCAGTAAAACAGGGCAACAATTTTTTTTTCTCATGAAAAATTAACCTGTTAATTCAGAAAAACAGCAAAAAAAAATTGTCATGAAAAATTAACTCGTTAATTCAGAAAAACAGAGCAAAAAAAATTCTCATGAAAAATTAACTCATTAATTCAGAAAAACAGAGCAACAATTTTTTTCTCATGAAAAATTAACCCGGTAATTCAGAAAAACAGAGCAAAAACTTTTTTCTCATGAAAAATTAACTCATTAATTCAGTAAAACAGAGCAACAATTTTTTTTCTCATGAAAAATTAACCCGTTAATTCAGAAAAACAGCAAAAAAAATTGTCATGAAAAATTAACTCGTTAATTCAGAAAAACAGAGAATTTTTTTTTCTCATAAAAAAAATTAACTCATTAATTCAGAAAAACAGAGTAGATTTTTTTTCTTCAAGTGAATGCTATACGCCTCCGTACTATTGCACAAACATTGTAAAAGATAGAATATTATAATACTTTCCTTATAGGAAACTGGAAATGAGAATGTGATCTTCATGCAACTGGATCTTGCGAGTCAGAAATCAATCCGCTCGTTTGCTGAGAGCTTCCTGAAGGCCGAGCGCAGACTGGACCTGCTCATTAATAACGCAGGTAACACACAACGTGTACAGAAAAACAAACACAATTAAAGTGATGTCTTTTAGGATCAGGTGACACTGAAGACTGGAGTAATGATGCTGAAAATCACAGGAATAAATTACACTTTACACTCTCAGAAAAAAAGGTACAAAAGCTGTCACTGGGACTGTACCTTTTCAAAAGGTACACTTTTGTATATTAAGAGTGCACATTGGTACCTTAATGGTACATATTAGCACCTAAAATGAACATATTAACACTTAAACTGTACATATTAGTACCTAAAATGTACATATCAACATTTAAAATGTACATATTAGTACCTGAAATGTACATATTAGCACCAAAAATGTACATATTAGCACATAAAATGTATATATTATCACATAAAATGTACATATTAACACCTAAAATGTACATATCAACACTTAAAATGTACATATTAGTACCTGAAATGTACATATTAGCACCAAAAATTTACATGTTAGCACATAAAATGTACATATTATCACATAAAATGTACATATTAACACCTAAAATGTACATATCAGCACTTAAAATGTACATATTAGTACCTGAAATGTGCATATTAGCACCTGAAATGTACATATTAGCACATAAAATGTATATATTAGCACATAAAATGTACATATTAACACCTAAAATGTACATATTAACACCTAAAATGTACATATTAGCACCTAAAATGTACATATTAACACCTAAAATGTACATATTAACACCTAAAATGTACATATTAGCACCTGAAATGTGCATATTAGCACCTAAAATGTACATATTAGCACCAAAAATGTATATATTAGCACATAAAACGTACAAATTAGTACCTAAAATGGACAAAAGTGTACCTTTTGAAAAGGTACAGCCCCAGTGACAGCTTCCGTACCTTTTTTCTGAGAGTGTGCTGTATATTGACATAGAAAACAGATTATTTACAATTGTAATAATATTTCACAGTTTTTACTGTAATTTTGATCACATAAAAGCAGCCTTGGTGAGCAGAAGAAAGTTTTTTGTGCTGAACTGTTGACCCCCAACATCATGACTGATACCTGTTGTGTGTGTGTGTGTGTGTTGTCCAGCACTGGCGTCTCCAGGACGCACTGAGGACGGCCTCGGGATGATCCTGGGTGTCAATCATATCGGCCCGTTCCTGCTGACCCATCTCCTGCTGGACCGTCTGAAGGCGTGTGCGCCGAGCAGGGTGGTCAACGTGTCGTCCTGCGGTCACGATCTGGGCACGATTGACTTCGACTGCATCAACACACACAAGGCGCTCGCTCTGGGCTCGTCCGACGCTGATCTGTTCAGGGCCTACACTAACAGCAAGCTCTGCAACGTGCTCTTCACCCATCAACTGGCCAAGAGACTGGAGGGAACCAACGTCACATGCTACAGCCTTCATCCAGGTCAGAGATCCAGAATGCAATGCACGTTTATTTGGACAATGCAGTCCATATTACAATTGGTTAAGTTATGTATTTCAGAAATGTACATATACAAAATCAGTTTAATTTAAACAAGGAAGTAATTTAATGCAGATACAACGAGTTCATTGCAGTGTTGGGTAAGTTACTCTAAAAAAGTAATTAATTACTAGTTAATTACCTCTTCAACAGTGTAATTAGATTACTGTACTAATTACTCTCTCTTAAAAGTATTTAATTACTTTTAATTACTAATTACTTTCAAAATCCCATATCAATCTCACCCAGCTGAATAATACAAGGATAGACATGAATCTGTTTTAATTCTTTCAAATAAATACTATAAAATTGCATGAATTATCCTTAAACAGACCAACATTATAAAAACATACTTTTTAGCATCAGACAATATATTTTGATGTTAAACCCACTATTGTTTTATGTCTGATCTCATGACTTTTCATACATATTTTACAATTACGTACGAATTTGTACGAGTGCGGTCGTAATATTTAGACACCTCATACGAATCGCTGTGAGATCGGATTGATCTATACACAGTTTTTACCTCAATTACATCAGAAGTAACTGTAATTAAATTACAGATAAATGAAGAGTAATCCCTTACTTTACATTTTCAAGGGAAAAGTAATTAAATTACAGTAATTAGTTACACCCAACACTGGTTCATTGAAGTTATGAATACTAGCTTATTAACAAATGCTTAAAATAAAAGTAATCTATTTTGCGTTTAGATTAAATTATAATACATTTAGTCTGAGGTTTATCTCCACTTCAGCAGCACTTACATGCACCAAATTTTACAGTTTTATTCCTACCTATAGTCTGAAGGTTTTTTAATAATTTAAACAGTTCAATCCTATAAAAACATGATAAAATGTATTTTTTCCCGCCTGTTGGCATTATTTTCTGATTTATGAATAGATAAAAAGAAAAATACAAAATTCCTTCTGTAAAAACCTTTAACTCTAATATGTCAACAAAATCAAACTGTTCAGTTGTTGTCAATTGTTCAGATTTCCGCTGTGTAAATGTTTAAAATCATGCCTATTTAATTTCATATCTAAATATTTCAGAAAACTCGTAACACAAAAACATTTTAGCAGTTATTAATGTAATCAAATAACTATGGTGATATCTATTAGTTGCCATTTTTCTCTTGCACCCTTAAAAATAAAGTTCCAAGTTTTTATTTATTTTTTTTAGCATATGCCATAAAATTTTGGCTTCCCAAAGAACCTTTCAGTGAACATTATTAATATATATATTCTTTCAGTTGTAAAATAAACATTTAATTAAACTATACAACATATAGTTTAATTAAATGTTTATTTAATTATATATATATATATATATATATATATATATATATATATATATTCACTTTTTAAAAAAAACTTTTGCTGATAATTTACTCACCCCATGTCATCCAAGATGTCCACGTCTTTCTTTCTTCAGTCGAAAAGAAATGAAAGTTTTTGATGAAAACATTCCAGGATTTTCTCCATATAATGGACTTCAATGGGGTCCAAACGGTTCAAGGTCCAAATGAGAGATTCAGTGCAGCTTCAAAGGGCTTTAAACGACACCAGACGATGAATAAGGGTCTTATCAAGCGAAACGATCACTCATTTAATAAATAAATAAAAAAGTTTAAGTTTTATAAGCTCAAATGCTCGCCTTGCTCTGTTCTGTGATGCGCGTTCATGACTCTCTTGTTCGAACTCGTTCATCAAAACGAATGAATCTTTTTTCAAGTCATTTGGGTTGATTCAAAGAAAAAAAAAGATTCGTTAATTTTGCATGTTCAAGCTGCACTGAAACTCTCATTTGGACCTTGAACCGTTTGGTCCCCATTGAAGTCCATTATATGGAAATGGAAAGATTCCATGGATGTTAAAAGATTTTTTATGGAACCATCAATGCCATTAAAGAACCTTTATTTTTGAGTGTATTCACCCGTGTGTCTTGCCTTAACAGATCAGTCCCAGTTTTCCTCCTTCTAACAGTGTGTTTTCCATGTTTGATGTGGTTCAGGGTCGGTGAACACAGAGCTCGGCCGTGACATCAATGAGTGGACGACGCGTATCCTCAAAGCCATCGTCGGATGGTTTGGTGCGACGGACCCGGTGTCGGGCGCTCAGACGACGCTGTACTGCGCTCTGCAAGAGGACATCGAACACCTGAGCGGACGATACTTCTCCGACTGTCAGCTGGTGCAGGTCAAGCCCGAGGCCAGAGATGACGGCATCGCCAAAAAACTGTGGGACGTCAGCGAGAAGTTGTGTGGCATGAGTTGAACACACAGACAACACTGGACACTTTGCTGTGAAATATGTACTGTACTATTTTTGTTTTTGCAGTTTCTCTTTTGGTATATAGTCGAGTCGCCTTCATTTATACAGCGCTGTTGACTATATAGAGTTTTAACAGGAGATTACAGTCACAGAGAGTGTTTACAGTAAATCTAGAATAAAGTTATTGTCCAGAAAAAGTTAGTTTAGGTTGATTCACTTCAGTTGCCAAGATCATTAGTTATTAATTTAGGGGCAGCTTATATATATATATATATATATATATATATATATATATATATATATATATATATATGAAGAGTTCAGATGCAAAAGCCTCTAAATGCCATTTGAAATTTTCTTCTTTAATGATGATTTTTATCAAACTTGTATATTTAAGTTCAGTAATTTCACTTAAATGGCAATGATAATTACCTATTAATTGTTATTTAAGTGAAATTACTGAACTTAAATATACAAGTTTGATAAAAATCATCATTAAAGAAGAAAATTTCAAATGGCATTTAGAGGCTTTTGCATCTGAACTCTTCATATATATATATATATATATATATATAAAAAAAAATATATATATATATATATATATATATATATATATATATATATAAATAAAATGTATAGAGCTTAGTCTTTCTGTACAAAATGACCTCAACAAATATATAACGTAATGACGAGTTTCAAACACACAAATGCTTTACTAGTAAATTACAAGTAGGAATCACACTTACTGTAATTACAGTAAGTCCAACATGGAGTAAATGGGAAACTCTAGATAATACACCATTTGCAGTGTTGGAGGGGCGTGTTGATTTGAAACATGGCGGAAACAATTATCAATAATATAATAGCATTATATAATTTTAGAAATCACTATTATTGAAATTATAGTAATGATAACGTGTTTTTCAGAACTCGAAATTTGGAATCGGCATGAAACACTTAATCTAGTATCAATAATATCTTATATCTATAATCTATAAGCAAGTCAGTTGCAAATAGTGTTAATTACACAACTTTCAAAGTTTATTTTAGTTAAAATAAATTTAGTTGTGATACAATCCATAAATAAGGGATAGACATTAATATTTGAAGAGTTCAGATGCAAAAGCCTCTAAGTGCCATTTGAAATTTTATTCTAGAATGATGATTTTTATCAAACTTGTATATTTAAGTTCAGTAATTTCACTTAAATGACAATGATGATTACCTATTAATTGTTATTTAAGTGAAATTACTGAACTTAAATATACAAGTTTGATAAAAATCATCATTAAAGAAGAAAATTTCAAATGGCATTTAGAGGCTTTTGCATCTGAACGCTTCATTTGTTCTCCATTTTGAATTCAGATGTTGTGATTTGGGTTCATTGTTCAGAATCCAATTATGGAAACACTTTAATGTGAAATGCATTATAAAGGATTTCAGAATGTAAATTATAATTTATGTTCTTCACATAAATAATTGTAACCATTATAATATTGGCAGATTCCCTGTTGATTTGCCTTGTGTTTTAATGCATTTTACTTTCTAAAGGTTTAGTGCTGCTTTCAGGTACACCACCGATCATTACCACGTGACGGCGCCACACACGCGAAGGCTGTTTCAACAACCTGACTGTTTTCGTACTGTTTTTGAATGTTTTTTTAAATAAAGAAATGTGTTAATGAATCTAAAGTGTCATTGTGTTTCAAACAGCAACTTCAGAAGAAGAAAAAGGCAAAATATTAATAAAATGGGTAATAAATTATTTGTTTAAAATGTTGTTTAGGGAAAAAAAAAATACTGATTACTGGCTGATAAATACAGCTGAAAAAAATCTATGTTAGTTCTGGATTTGGTGCTATTTTATGGCATACAAAAAAAATGCACCGTTAAACTATCCAAGCGAAGACCAAAAACAAGATTGAAGTATTTACTAAGCATTTTTTCTGGACAGGCAAGAAGGACAAGATTAGATTAGAGCAGGAAGGGGTTTAGACTGAAAGCCAGATCAAACGTCGGCCGTGACTCGGCAGTTTTTCTGCATGTTTGTTCAGGGACCTGTTGAACTACAAACAAGCATGTGCATAATTTTAGCCCAAGAAAAATTGTATAATAAAGATATAGTTCTAAAAATCTTTCTGAATATTAAAGAATAGCAGTGAAACGGCTGGATCAATCAGACATTATTTATCATATTCAACAAATAATCGTTCAACGAATATCAACGCATCAACCAATTTGTATTTTGATGAGCTAAATGATTGTGGATATTATTTGTCGATGGTCAACGGTACGAGCGAGAGAAGACGTTGCCAAATCCTCCTTCATATTCACACATTAAAAATGCATTTAAAATATACCTTGGGTGATCTACATCCTTAAATACATTTTTAGTTTTGTTTTAGTGCGTGTACCTCTTAAAAATAAAGGTTAAGTTCCTTTGATAGTTCCACGAAGAACCTTTAACTCAAAGAAAAGTGTGTTTCTTTTAAGAAACTGTCGACTAAAAGCTTCTAACGCTTTAAGGCAGTGCTTTAATTTTTCATATTATTATCTTTTTTTGTTGATCAAGTTACATTTTACTTTTACTAAACATAAATGGGAAATGTTCATTTTAAAAAATAATGCCGAGGTCGTACATTAATCTGTTTTTGTCCCGCTCGTCACATGAACTGAACCGCATTAACAGATGCATGTTGACATGCACGTTCATCATATCTACATTTAACATATAGCGTACATTTAATCATTTCTGTGATAACACACGGAGCCCAAACGCAGCACCAGATCGTTTTACCCTAAAGCACAGTGTCTATATACGAGCCCTTTATCAGACGAGCTCGGGTGGGGCATTCTGGGACAACGGTCACACACTTTACCTTAAATACACACGCATCAAGAATAAAGGAATGATAAAGATATAGTTCTAAAAATCTTTCTGAATATTAAAGAATAGCAGTGAAATGGCTGGATCAATCACACATTATTTATCATATTCAACAAATAATCGTTCAACGAATATCAACGAATTTGTATTTTGATGATCTAAATGATTGCGAATATTATTTGTCGATGCCTACGCAACATATTAGTATTACAAGAATCTTTTCCAGCCATATAAGTTCTTTCTTATTGTACAAAATGTTGTCAACTTTTTTCAAAATAAATAAAAACACTAAATTACAAAAAAAAACACATGTAAATGAGTCAACTTCCAAACAAAATAATTTTTTCACAAGATGGAAACTATATCTCTGATGTCCCCAGAGTGTGTGAAGTTTTAGCTCAAAATACCCCACAGATATTTGTATATAATAAAAAAAATCTTTTTGAGGGTGAGCAAAAACACACCATGTCCCTTTAAATGCAAATGAGCTGCTGCTACTGGCACAGGGGGCGGAGCTTCAAGGGCTGAGTGTGTGTGTGTGTTAACAGCTCCGATTACCTCACACAGACACACTCTGAAAGTTTAAATATTAAAAATTAAAAATGTTATATTCAAACTCACTCATTTTTATATTCACAACTTTATATTCAAATTGTAAGTCAGAAAGATGGAGAGACTCTGACAGACCGAGATGTGAAATTAACTATTTTCTAGAAATTGATTAGCATATTCTATCCTAATAATCTATAAATCGTGTCCCGGGGGCGGGGTTTATGTAAATTCTAGGGTTGGTGATGACACTAACTTGGGAGGAAGCTCATGTAGTTCTATCAGCCGTTTGTTGTAGTCCTTAAAAAGTGATTTCTGTAAAAGCAAATCTCTCCCTTTGCTCTGAACTTTGAGCGTCGTAACTTTGCAGATGTTGTTTATGCTCAAACCGCAACATTACACACTAACTACAGCTAGAAATCATAATCAACACCCCTTAGAGGTCGATATCTCAAATGAGCTTTCAGTAAGATTGTGTTTGGTCGCAGTACCATACGCTTCCACTAGATGAAATCCGTCTCCCACTAATTTCCAATGCGCTAATTTTTGACCGCGAACAAGTGTGAAAGTCGCAAGTGTGACTTTTTATTAGGGCTGGGTATTGAGACAAATTTCACAATTCGATTCGATTCAATATTGATTATTTTGGATATCAGTTACAATAAATGGCCATTTTTCTCAAGGGAATCGAATCTCTTAACTAATGCTGTAAACTATGGGAGTCTAGTTGTAGCCTATAGGCTTCATTAGCCTAATATGAAGGTATTAATGAACTGTTTTGTAGCTATACAAACACTTAAATTACACTTTTAATTATTTTTATAATAAGAAGATTATATGAAATATAAACATTTAAATGGTGGCTGTCATAAAAACTTGACATGCATTAAATATTGAAGAACATTAAGATTATAATGCATATGTAATATGGTGTATATATTTAGCAAAATGCTCCTCTCTAGAGTTATTTTTTTTCTAGCTGACTAACGAGTTTATGTGGGTTTTCTGAGGTAAATATTTATGACGAAGCTGTTTAACTGACGTCTTTCCACGGTTGAAACGCTGATTGAGCGAATCAATGTGACATGATCCGGATTTGGATAAGTTGTACTCTATCTTTAACACACTTTCAGATGCTCATTCATGTTTATTTGGCGCTGTGACTGGTATTATTAAGCCGGAAGAGAGATCAGCGCTGCTGCTTCTCCAGAGCGATCTCACGCCACAGCGACAAAACACTATTTATGTTTTTGAATTTCTAAAGAAAATGGACGTAATTTGAAAATTGAGACTTTGTTTCATATCAATAGTAACAAAGGACAAAGATTATTGCGATTTTTTGGATGCGCGCAGCCGCGATACAATGTCCCATTCATTCAAATGAAACAGGATGACTAATCGATTCTTGAGATTTAAGAATCGATATCGGTCCGTAAAGATGAGAATCGATTAATATCAAGAAATCGATATTTATTACCCAGCCCTACTTTTTATACACACGAAAATATTCATGATTCTCACTTGTGATTTTTTTTTGCTTTAAAATAGACTCAAAACAATGCGTAATAAGATTAGAAAGTGAAATAAACTCAAGCTTTCATTTTAATTGACTAATCTAAGTATCCACACAATAAAGTCACAAAACTAATAAATAGTCTGACAAACTACCATTGTGTTAAATTGTATATTTCCCGAGTTATTGATTTTCTGTTTCATCCAAAACCTGCTGTAGATTGTCATTGATGGTCTTAAGCTGATGTTCTGTTCCCATGATGCCCCTGGCTTCCATCAACATGGCAGGCATACACGATGGACCATACTGTCAGGCAAAAGAAATGAAATGAGAAAAGGACAGAACAAAATAATCAAAACTGAACCCCTGAAGGCTTCAGTACCGTCTCCACTTCATTAGGGTGATGGGTGCGGTGCGTCCGGTACTTCCTGTTGAGCTCCTGAAGGCTGGAGAGCAAAGCGGCCCCTTCTCTCAGAGACCTGAGCCTCAGCTGCATCTCATCGTGATCTTTCTGAAGCTCACTCAGCTTCGTCTTCTCCCTGAAACACAGATAAATGTAGGGATGCACCGTTATGAAAATTTTGGCCAATACCGATAACCGATATATCGGCCGATAAACTTAAATCCAAATTTTTATCTAATTTTGAGAGTCTGATTACAAAAACAAAAGTCTCACAATTAAATCCATGTCCCAAGCACACAATTATAATGATGTTCTCATTATAGTGTTGTATAGCCGATATGACAGATGTTGTACCGAACCGTATTTTCATTTTTTGAAGAGATTTCAATCATATTTCAAGAAATTAAAAAACATTATTTATTACCTTTAATATATCGGCCACATTTTCTTACCAGGCCGATAACGATAACATTAAAAATGAACATATACTGATACGCTGGCCGATATATCGTGCATCCCTAGTTAAATGTGTTACCCGTGCGACCCTGCTTACTACATATAACTGTAATGATAGTTTTTGCACAACAGTTGTGAATTACAATATAGAAAAGCCAATTAAATCAAATTTTTGCTTACTTAATGAGTTCATAACTGGCTTCCACAAGCCTGGTCCTCTTCTGGTTAATATCTCTATTGATCTGAAAGACAGAACAAAGTTAATGCCTTCAAAACAAATGATTCAAGTATTTATTAGAATTAAAATACAGGTGAAACTTGAGAAATCAGAATATGATGCAAAATTTCAGTAATTCAACTTAAAAGCTGAAACTAATATATTATATAAATTTAATCAAATCATTAGAATAGTTAAAATTAGAATATTGTGAAAAGGTTTTCCCATAATCATCAACATTATAATTATTTTGTATATATAAATACATATGCATGCATGTATATATTTAAGAATTATTTAATAAATCCTGTATATATATATATTATTATATATATATATATATATATATATATATATATATTATTTAGTAAATCCTGTATATATATATTATATATTATTATTATATATTATTTAGTAAATCCTGTATATATATATATATATATAAATACATAATCTATATTATATATATGAATAAAAAATTTTCTTAAATATATACATGCATGTGTGTGTATGTATATATACAAAATAATCATACACAGCACACACACATATATTATGTAAACAAAAACTTTTATTTTGGATGTGATTAATCGCAATTGATCTTTGCACAGCCCTAAATATTATACAATCTAAAATATTACACTTGACACTTGATTAGTAATATTAACCGTCTAGTTCTCTTCGGTCACTTTTGACCGGAAAATAATTTGTAAAAACATTTATTGTATTGTAATTTCACCAGAATGGTATGAAACTGTGTGACTAGCGGCACTGGGTATGAAAACACACCATGTGACCACCAAAGGACATTAAAATTAATAATATAATGCAAATACTAATAAAATAATGCATGAAAACCTTTCACAATATTCTAATTTTGTCTTTGGCTGTGTCTTTTCATATCAGTAATCCATAATCATCAAAATTACAACAAATAAATGCTTGAAATATCTCACTTTGCATGTAATGAGTCTATATAATATATTAGCTTCACCTTTTAAGTTGAATTACTGACATAAATGAACTTTTGGACCATATTCTAATTTCTCGAGTTGTAATGGCTACGTATATTTTCCAGATGAGAATCACCTTGTTATTGTATCTTTTCACAGACTTGAGTTCCTTTGTCGCTGTGATCTATGAACAAGTGGCACATTTATTATCATTATTATTACTATGACAGAAGCAACACTTCATTTATTTCTATGACAGACAACAATTTATTCTTTAATAGATTTATTTCTATGTAACAGTCTCACAATCTCCGAGATCTGCTCCTCAAACGAGCGGCTGACGGCGTCGATGGAGCGCTTCACGGGGTCAGAGGTCACGCTCTGCCTGCAGAGAACCACAAACAACAGTTTCAGGGTTCAGTGATTTGATTTGCTGAACTGACATCATGTACTCACTTATACTGAGTGACAAACTCCTGGAAAGCGTCGAGCGCCACGTCCAGATCAGTGGCACTTCTCGGATCTCGGGGTCTTTTAGCGGGACCGGCTGACTCTGCAGAAGGACGGATTACATTTATGCATTTGGCAGATTTGATTTCATCTAAAAACCATTTGCATTGCATTCAAGGAACACATTTTATTAGATAATGCATTACACAGTTTGGTATCGCTGTGATTCATCACTGTGCCGGTTAACTTTGTTCATGGCTAACTATATTTGAAACGATTTTTTTTTAAGTTCATATACAGAAAACGATTGTGAAAAATACTTCCAGAACCAAGAAACGTACACTATTGAAGCATTTGATGGCCATAATCATCAAAATTATAACAAATAAAGGCTTGAAATATCTCACTTTGCATGTAATGAGTCTATATAGTCTATATAGCTATATAACTGACATGGTGCCTCACATAAAAACACTTAGCACATACATTCAATACATAAAAAAAAAAAACATACACATATACATATAAATAAATAAATAATAGGTAAAAAAAATAAAAAAAATAATATAATAAAAAATAATATAATAGTTTCACCTTTTAAGTTGAATTACTAAAAAAAAATTAGTAAACAATTAGTAAAACTTTTGCACAATATTCTAATTTTCATAAGCTGTCATCCATAATCATCAAAATGTCTGTGTTGTATTTACTTTATCTATGAATTTCTATTATGATCTTGTTTGTTGTAAAGAAGGGACCCCCTTGAAAATGAGATGGTTCATCCCAAGGGGCTATCCTTGAAATAAAATATATATATTTTATTTATATAAAACATATATAAAATAAAACTATATAAAACTTTTATTTTGGGGGTTTTTAAGTATTTAATAAAAAAAAAAAAATATATATATATATATATATTTTTTTTTTTTTTTTTTTTTATTAAATACTTAAAACCCCCCAGAATAAAAGTAAGTAATTATGTCTGAAAACACATCATGCATTTAAAATGATTTTAACTCGTTCAGTACCTGATGAAGATAAGGACTTCCTCTTGTGTCTGCGACTGGACGATCTCCTCTTCGCCGCTTTAGGTTTCTCCATGCTCGGGTGCTGGAAAGGACAACAACAATTCTTTGTCCTAAAACACATTTTTGGGTGAAAAGGATGAAAGAGGAAGGATTTTTTTGACGAAGAAATGAATGTATGAAAATCTAATTTTATACTATATATAAATAAATAAATAAACATATATATAAAAACAAATAAATCAGATAAACTGCGTCACAGCTATATATATATATATATACATATGTACACACACATATATATATACATATATATTATATATATAAGCTGTGACGCAGTTAATCTGGTTTATTTGTTTAAATTGGCCGGTGAGTGAAAAAGATCATTTCAAACCACAAATCATATATGAAGATACTGATGACTAAACATACAAAACTTTCATCCTCATCCGTGAGCTCCTCTGAGGACGCCGGCGACCTCTGTCTCTGAGACACTCCTGGGGTCGGAGAGGTTTCCTTTGATGACCTCTGACCTTTTCCTGCTTTCTGGAAAAATAAAAAAAAATGCATTCCAATTAAACTCTATATCTGAAAAGTACTTTCTTCTCTATTGAGTCGTATAATATCGGAGTGAAACGCTTCTGGGACATGAACAAATGTGGGCGGGGCTTGATTGTGTCTGCGGGGATTTGATTGAATGTTTGTAGTTTGCTATTGGCTGATCTCATGTGAGTGACAGGTTATAACTCCGCCCACATCATCAGAGAAGAGAAGCAGTTTAAATCATCGCTAATAAACACTGCAATATTCCATAAACACAAGAATTGGCCATTTTGATTTCATGGTGACTAACAGATAGATAGACAACTGAAAAAATGAACATACAAGTGTCTGCTGAATGATTAAAGTCTCCCTGTGGTGTAAATCCAGCTTTTAATGTTGTTTATGTGTCTATGTGGTGTTTTTAATACGCTTAAACCGTGTGTAAGTTCATAAGTCGAGTATTTCCTCCTTAAAACTGCAGTGAACCAAAAACACGCTTTGAAATCGCTGGTGTTTCTGACGTCACAAACCACCTTGTAACCAATCAGATCAACGTGTGATCGACAACCAGTGAGTGGAGGCGGGGCTCATTTGCATATTCATACAACCGTGCATACTAAATGAGGCAAGGGTGTCGAGTTACAGTCAAGATATTATGAAGTCATTATTTTGGTGATCAAATATGAGTTTTAAGTGATTAAATGATTGACTACAGGGACTTTAAATGGAAATGTAGAAGCGGTTCAACTTGAAGAGACAAGCGTCATCCTAAACGCTCACCTCGGACCCGGTCGTTCTTCTCTTGTCTGTATTCTCTCCGCCTTCTGATATAGTCGGTAAAGGTCTTCCTTTAGCTTTTCTACGACACAGAAAGCCTTTTCGTTATTATTATTACGGTGATGCCGAAACCCGTTGATCTGACACTCTACCTGACGACTGATCTTCCTCCGGGATCTGGGGTCCGAGACGGCTCCTGGTTCTCCTTGGACGAGGCGCTCTTAGAAACGACTCGGGCCTTTTCGTTAGCCTTAGCTTTATGGGTTTCCACAGCAGATCTCCGGGTCTGATCTGGTCCAGGACTCAGGTCTTCCTCTAAAGCTGTGCTGTGAAGCGGGTTCCCTGCAGACGACAACAACAACCACACGCTAAAGTCACTTTATACAGAAGAGTTACTCTTTAGGGGTGTAACGATGCCGCATATAAAGCAAGCGGTGGACTTCCTACACACCGTGAGGAGAATACTGATCTCCCTGGAAGAAACTGGCCTTCTCTATGGATGAGATGTCCAGCGCTCGTGGAGACTCAGTGCTCGCTTTCACACTCTGAAAAACACACACTTCTGTTAATTGTCTGCAAACTTTAAGTGGATATTATTGCACGTACTGAATAATAAGTATAATGCAATACACATATAACGAACTGTTACTTCAGCCCACAGTTCAGGAAATACTATATGTAAATATAACATACTAATTTTAATATTATAAACAATAATACAATATTTGTCATTAAATAATATAAATATTTGTGATACTATTTATTTCAGGGCAATACATTGTAAATATTGCATTAGTAAAAGTAATAAATACATATACTAACATCAATAATAAATAAATATTAATTAAATATTGGTGGTATTAAAACAACATCTTTCAGGAATTATAAGTGAATAATCATTCATAATACATATTTATAATTAAACATGTTATATTTACTTTCTGGCTTATTATACGCAAGTATGTATAATATTTATTACATGCGTCATATTAATAATAATAAATATTGCATTAAATATCATACACAATGACATTAATATTGCTGGATAAAAACAAAATACAAATATTGCTGGTATTAAAAATACACGTTTCAGGAATTACATGTCAAAAAATCTATTAAAATTAGTAATATTAAATGCTATTATATCGCAAACAATACAATATTTGTTATTACCTAATATAAATATTGGTTATATTAATATTATACAATAACAATTTATGTAATATTACGTGTGTCATGTTAATAATATTAGTCATATTAATTACTACATAATGACACACAATATCAATATTATTGCTGGATAAAAAATACAAATATTGCTTGTTTTAAAACGACGTGTTTCGGGAAATACATGTTATGCTATATATATATATATATATTAAAGTATTATAATATTTTTTTTTCTCAACCAACAAAACAACAAAAATATTGGTTATTACATAATTTATTGGTAATTGTATAATATTGTTAATATTATGTTTCATGTCAAAAATAGAATGTAATTAGGATTCAAAACATGTAAGCTAACGTTAAATGAGAAAGCAGCTAATAAACACTCACCTGTAATTCCCGCTGAACAGCTTTCAGTGTTTTCGTCATCCTATTCATCTTTACATTAAATTAAACACATATAATTATCTGCATAAACAACAACAATCAGAAAGTAACAACTGCAACAAAGTCGGTAGGGATAAGGAAGTGTTTTACCGCGAATGTTTGAACGCTTGGACTGAACCATCTCAGAAACGGGGGCCGACCAAACAACGTTAGGGTGTGTATTTCGTTTATATACAAAGTAGGAATGATATTTTACAATTTATTAGAGTATAAACTTTATAAATTTGAAATTAACTAAAGTAGTCACTTTTCATACATCATTTTCTTTAAAAATATTAAAATATTTTTTTTCAAATTACCCCTCCAGACTTATATACTTATATAGCATGTTCCTTCTCTGTTTTGTGTAAAGCGCACAAGGCGGGGCAACGCGTCATTTCCGTCTCTACTGCCCTCTGCTTTTCTGGCGCAAATTAAATAACTAAAATTACTCGTTTCATTACAACATTAGCAAACAAAGATTTTATGCTAATTTTATGTATAATTTGATTCAATTATGAATAATGAAAAAATAGATGTTTATAGTCTATTTGCAGTCAGGTTTGTGAATCTGAAAACATTTAGATTCTCTCTATATATTATATTTAAAAAAAAATCTAAATAAAAATATTATAAATAAATAAATATGAAAATAAATACATGAGGGAATGAATAAATACGTAGGGAAAAAAGGGGGGGGAAGTTTTGTTATAGCGCCCTCCAGTGGTTATTTATTTACCTTACGATCTCCATGCAGAGTGGACACGCTAGAAGCGATTCTTTAGTGGCTACTTCCGGTCTCTCGCTCTTTCCATCCGAGGTGGAAACACTATAAACCAAGGACGCGGGTGGTTCCGCCTAACTGACTGAAACCAGCTCAACAGAACCGCCACTTCCCCCGGGACCACAACCACAAGGTACTTAACCAAACAAAATCAGCGCTACGAAATACTCCGCTTTAAATACTTACAAATATAAACACTTTTAGTGCGGAATTCGCGATGGAAACACCTTAACTTGTGGTGTCGCAGAATTAGCATTAGCTTTGAAGTAAGTTAGGTGTGTTTTTGCAGCTCTAATAAGTGACAGGAAACGCATTTAAGCTTTCAGATCTAAATACAGAGTTTATTAATGTGCATTTAATTGATATCTGAGAGTTATTGACACTGTGAGGACGTGCTGTAGTCAAAAAGAGCAACAAAACGTAGCTAACGTTAGTTCAAATAAGCATGTTTATATATTTACTCGTATATGAATACCACAGGTGTTTTAATTCATATATTTATCTGATATAATGGTGTTTGTTTTAGTCTATCCACTGTTTTGACACTGTATTGTTAGCAGTGGCCTGTTAGCTGTGTTTATTAATCACGTGTATTGATTAATATTATAATGTAATGCTAATGAATCTGTCATCTGCACATCTGACACCATCATTTATGTTTTTAGAGAGCTCTGGCTTTCTCATTCTCTTGAATTAGGGGATTTTTATTAAATCAGATCATATCAATGACATTTGCTGATCACAGCAGACCATTATTAGTGGTGTGTCATAAGTGGGTAAATGAGGAGGCGAACACTGACCTGTCAATCATCACTGAGCTGATCATACAGTGTTTTGTTCTGATTATTGAGGTTGGAGAGTTTGAGTCGTGTGCATCTGTGTTTTCAGCATGGCAGCAGATTATTGCACGACCAAATCCTCTCTGTGACCTTCAGAAGTTCCCATAGGATCTTCCACATGTGTGCTTTTATTTTTGGAGAGGGCTTGCACATGTAGATTCACGCTACAGGATTTCTTTTGAGCAACTTTAAGGAGTGAGTTAATGTCAAAACGAGACCCTCGGTGAAACCCGAAAAATTACAATGTGGTGCAAAAGTTAATTTATTTCAGTAATTCAACTTAAAAGGTGAAACTTATATTATATAGACTCATTACATGCAAAGTGAGATATTTCAAGCCTTTATTTGTTATAATTTTGATAATATAATTTTTATATATATAATAAGAGTCTATATAATATATTAGTTTCACCTTTTAAGTTGAATTACTGAACTTTTGCATGATATGAAACTTTTCGAGTTTCACACAATTAACAAAAAAAAAAACATAAAATTGGGCCTAAATGTAATGTATATAAAATTCAAACGTGTTGGTAAGAGGAAGAAATAAATAAATGACGGCTATATATTCATTTGTTTTACAAAAAAAAATGTTTTGTATCACTTTTATCATAATTTGAATAGCTTTTTATCATGTAATGTTATTATTTATTATTACATTTACCTTATATGAGACGTTTCACTGTTTTACATTTAAAATAACTTTTTAAATTTGTGTTTATATACCGTAATATGTGCGTGTGTTTGTGGTGTACACACACTTAACCTATATTATATGAACACATACTTTGTTAAATGTTGAATATTAGTCCACATGACTATATTTCTACTGAAAATCTTCCTCAAGTTTTGTTGTAATACATATTTCAATTTAAACAATTTGACAATTTCATAATTAAAAATATAGTAAAAATCCTCTGCATTTATTTATTAACGCTTAATAAACGCTGATAAAATGATAAACGCTTGACATATCTCGTGCCAAGTTTACTACATGTTTGAAAAGATCAGTGTGAACATTATTTGTGTTACACAAAGTCACATCGTTTTAGATCGAAATGAGTGTAAATGTTATATATAAACCAGGTGAATGATAGACAATACTTTACAATAGACAAAACTTTTCACTTTACATGAACCCTTCAGATTATATATCGGAGTAAAACTGGGAAGTTGGAGAAAAAACTACATGTTGTGATTGAAATATACAGATAAAGTGCAATTAAATGTGTATTTTTGGATCTCAAAACTGACCAGTGCATGAAAATAACAAGATTTGCCTGTGGTTTCTTTCTTTGAGATGATAACGCACTCCTACACTCGTGTTTGATTCATTATATGCCACTTATTTCGCCAAATGACGAACGATAAAAAGGCAATATTTGAGGCTGAACGGGTTCAGATAAGCAGATGTCCTCCTGCTCTCGGTCTGTCTGGGACGCCTGATCTTTGGTTAGGTAACATGTCTTATCTCAGCAGTTAGTGACGCAAAAGTCTGGTTAATGAAACACGTCTGGCTCTGAACCAAGCGTACTTTTCACACAAGCCCTGAAAAGTGAATCTTTTCCGCCCCCCAGTGGCCGGTCCCAGTATAGCTCATAAACCCCGCCTCCCCGTGTTATTCAACGGCACGTGACACCAACTAAACAATTAAATTACACTTCAAATATCATTTTCCAAAGACAGTTTCTGTCATTTACTGTAGTTTTTAATCACGCTGATATAATTTCAAGTGTTTGTTTTTAGTTATTTGATGCGGTTATTGTTATTGAAGCACCAACAGGATCTTCGGAGGACTGAGGAGATTGGAGCTTTAAATTTAAAATCTAAATTTCTATAATTTCTAAATAAAAGTGCGGGGCCGTGTGCTAGCGATCGATTCTGCGAGAGTGAGGGCGGGGCCTTGATTTCGCGGCTTTACTTCCTGCTCACGTCTGGTGCCGAGATCGCTACTATCGGGACACTCGCGGCTTCACTTCTTGACCAATGGAAGAGAGCGAAGGGGCGTCGTCCATCTTTTTTTTTGTCTATGATCCGTCAAACGCACATATTTATAGACTAAACGCATGATACGTATGCGTTCGCCGTCAGCGTTTTCACAAATTCACGTTTTTAAAGTTTACACGATTTCTAATTTTTCAAATCTTGCGTCTTGGATCCTGTTTGAAGGTTTGCGTTCTCCAGAGACACTGCCGTCGTGCGAATGAACGGCCAGAACGCATTAAACGTTTCTGTTTTCTGTTCGAACGATGTCGTGTTAGCGGCCGCTAAGTGAATAACTAATGATCTGTGCGACGGGAGTGAATCAATCAAAGCTAACTTTAATATCTGGACGATAACTTTATTCTAGAAGCCTAAACACTCTGTTACTGTAATCTCCTGTTATCACTGCTGTGAAACAATATTCAGTCGATCAAAACCTTTCATGAATTTAACAAAATACGTTCAACTTTGAGCTTTTTTTGAATCAACATTTTCAAATAGCGCTATATAAACGAAGGTAACCTGACTGCAAATTTCCTCTCTTTCACAGGTTAAAATGGGCGTCTCTTCTGCTGACCAATCAGATGCTTAGTTTCCCATGGGGGTCGTCACTACCATGGACCCGGATTCTTCCCGGCAACCGCAGGGCAAGTTAGGTAACGCTAGCCACGCTGTGATCGAAGCTAACGTGGGCCCTCGAGGAAAGCATTATCTGTGCGGCTCGTTCGCCGCGTTCACCAACATCATCGTGACCTTCCCCATCCAGAAGCTTTTGTTCCGGCAACAGCTTCACGGCGTCCGCGTGACCGAAGCCGTCCGACAGCTACAGCGCGACGGATTGGGTCGTTTGTACCGCGGGCTTCTTCCGCCTCTCCTGCAGAAAACCACGACCGTGGCCATAATGTTCGGCTTGTATGAGGATTTTTCCCGGTTGCTTCTGCGTCACGCGCGGAGTAGCGGAACGCCCGAGATTGTTACGCGTAGCACCGCCGCGGCGCTAGCCGGCACAGCTGAGGCTGCGCTAACGCCGTTCGAGCGTGTGCAAACGCTTCTTCAGGATCACCGGCACAACGGGCGCTTTAACAACACCGCACACACCTTTAGGACTCTCCTGCGGGATTACGGCGTGAGGGAGTGTTACCGTGGCCTAGTCCCGGTTTTACTGCGCAACGGCCCGAGTAACGTGCTGTTTTTCGGGTTGCGTGGGCCGATTAGGCAACGGCTTCCCGACGCCCGCACCCGCGCGGGTCACATAGCTAATGACTTTGTGTGTGGCGGGCTGCTAGGCGCGGCGTTGGGAATCATGTTCTACCCGCTAAACGTGGTTAAGTCGCGAGCGCAGGCCCAAGTCGGAGGCGAGTTCGTTCCCTGTCGGCAGGTTCTGATGACGGTGTGGCGGGAACGAGGCGGGAGCGTCGCGATGCTGTTCCGCGGAGCTACGCTCAACTACCATCGCTCTCTTCTGTCCTGGGGGATCATCAACGCCACGTACGAGCTGCTCCTCAAAGTTTTCTGATGGTGCACTTTTTTCCCAGTACAAGCCAAAATTGAGGGTTTCCCAGCTGCACTTAAATGCACAATCCACTTATACATGTAAATACTGGCGTCGTTGTTCAACTATTTCTTCTGTGGAATCGAAAAGATGATGTTTTGAAAGTTTTGGACCCCATTGACTTCCATTGGTTTCCAACATCCTTCAGAATATCTTGTTTTTTTTCTAGAAGAGATATTGGTTTGGAATGAATGATTGCTATTTTGATTTTTTTTTAAGTGTAACATCTGCACTTAATGACGTGCCGATGCTGATAAAGTCCGCCCATGTTACCCGGCTACTATAAGTGTTGTGGAGTGTATCGTATGTTTCTGTATTGGCTCTTTTACTCACTTTATTGGGGGTCTGTGGGACAGGGATTGAGGAAGCACGGTGTTGCACTACTGACATTACATTTATAAGTGTCACGCGCAGTTTAACTGAGCGTTCGTTCATGTGTGTGATTTGTGGATCCCACACACACACAATATCAAGCCCATGATGATATTGTTTTTGCCAATCAATCAGAAAACATCCAGATGTATTCGAAGATTTTCATGAAATGCTATTTTTATGTAACAAGTGCTTTTTGCGACATAAATGAAATGTTCACGTTTTTGTGGGTGGAAAGTAAACAATTACTCTAATTGCATTCTGGGTGTCATTATTGACGTTTATGATGGTTAGGGTTATTCATTTCTGTTTTATCCGTTTCTATACAATTTGGTGCATGTTATTTAGATTTTTTTTTTTTTTGTTAACTTTTCATTAATCAGTTCTCAATTGATAATCAATTTTATTTTGTTTCGCTTGAAAATGTTACGTTGTGACTTTAAACTAAAAAAGCTTATTTTTATTTTTACAGGAAAATCAAATGCTATAAATACAAGATGAATCCTTCTCAGCGGTGGCAATCCCATAATTCTTTACAAGCACAGTAAAAAACAATCAATATGGTGTTGAGGAATATTTGTATTATTTAGACTATTTCGCCTAATATTTGTGTCTTATCAGGTGTATTATGGGTATAAATGTTATGTATTACAGCTTCTCCATGCTAACACCATGCATGTGATTCGAGGGGACGTATTCGTCAGGTCTTAATATAGTGCTTTTCACAATATACATCCATTTCAAAGCAGCTTTACAGACTGGATCACTAGACTACAGTAATTAATTATTATATATTGTAGGGATGGGCAACAATTAATCGCGATTAATCGCATCCAAAATAAAAGTTTGTGTTTACATAATATATGTATAATTAATTTGTATATATAAATACCCACACATGCATGTGTATATTTAAGAAAAATGTGTTATTAATGTATCAAATATTTATATTTATATATAATATTAATTATGTGTAAATATATATAAAGTATATACAAGCAAATATTTCTTAAATGTATACATGCATGTTTGTGTATTTATATATACAAATGAATTATACACACTACACACATATTATGTAAACACAAACTTTTATTTTGGATGCGATTAATCGCGATTAATCGTTACCCATCCCTTATGTATTAGCTATCTTGTACATGATTTCAGTTTGAAAATCCCTCTTTTCTGCTGGAAAGTTAATGCTTATTTCTCTTATTTACTTGTATGGTTAAGATTTCTCCAACTCAGAGTTAGGATGCTGTGTTAAAAGGTAGTTGCCTATGTAGACAGCAAGGGAGGTGAACTACGTTTTGGAACAGCTCCTAAACTCTTAGAAGAAGAGATCCAAGTGAAGCTCGAAAAATTTGAATATGGTGCAAAAGTTACTTAAAAGTTGAAACTAATATATTATATAGACTCATGCAAAGTGAGATTTCAAGTCTTTAATGTCTAACATTTTTGGATGTTGACATGTTTTTGAGTTTTAAACATAATTTAACTGAGTGTAAAATGACCTAAAGCACAGTTTCCTATATATGACGCATTTACAATAGAAAAGAAAACATCTTTCAGTGCTCCCTCTGTCACAAAGCCACAGATCACTGTGTGTGTGTGTGTGTGTGTGTGTGTGCTCAATCCCATCATTACCTCAGTTTGAACTGTGCAAGTCTTCGTCTGAGTTTAATCCAAGGCCTAATCTGTAATCTCCTGCGAACTCACAAACAAATACAGTGTGACAATTCACGCTTTCAGGGACTGGTAGACTTATAAAACACAAAATATTGCAAAATAACAGATGTGAATAACAAATAAAACCAAATAAACATAAAATCACGCAGCGATTTATTAACATGCAAACCTCACAAAACGGGTCAATAACGGTAATATTTCAATATCCCAAAATCAACAGAAATTATGTTGCTAAAGAAAATTTTAAAATAATAATAATACATTAGTTCCATAGCAATCGTCATTCAAAATCAAACCTTTATTATCATGAACGCAGTAGAGGGAATGCAAAGCATATTCTCGATCGTCCCTTCTCATTTGAGCTTTTTGTTTTGTGCACTTTGAAAGGCAATCGTCTGCATACGACACGTCTCAATACATACGGTCCTTACAAGCAGTTTTTTTTGTTGCTACAAACGCAATGGCAGTTCATAGGACCTTCATATTACAGGAAGATTTCAAGTTCGATATGAAAGTAATTTCTGTGAGAAGAATGAATAATAACACGTTACATATTTGTCTCTTTCCTTCTAATGACAAACTAGCTTTGCGTCATCTGACTTGCTAACCACAATCTGTGTGTGTGTGTGTTTGCTTAATGGAGTGTCTAATATGGGTGATAATTCTTTACATTAGAAAATTGCTTCCAGATGGCAAGTAACTTGAACTAAACGAGGATGATGTCATAATTCATCCATTGACCTCAGGTTGGTCATGTGATCTGGGTGATTTAATTATGTATTCTGGACGGAAGTTGCGCTTTTAAACGTGATCTGGAAATGGACATCATTTTAACCCACATAATACTGGTCTGAGATCAGATCATGGCAACTGAATATGCTCAAGTACTCAAAATTTAGAGTATAGATCATATTTTTATGATGTACAAATCCTAAATAAGCGTCCTTAGACCTGAAACATACTTAACGTGCTCTGTTGCATAAACAAACCCAGGGGCTGATAGAGTTTCCTTCACATGTCAGATTTGTTGTTATTCTGGTTGCTGGCTGTAATAACTTGCTCGGCAAGATTCTCTTCAAACGGTTGCTCAGCCATGATAGTAGGCCGTTTACGCTAATGTGCTGCAATGATGCTAAAAAGGCAGTGTGTTATGCGTTACGCTATGAAATTGAGCAGGGGCCTGTACCATGAAGCCGGTTTAGGTGGATAGCCAGGTGTTTGTAAGTTTAGTTAGCACCAACCCTGGGTTTTTGGCACTCTATGAAAGTGGTTTAGTGTGTTCATCGCCATAGTAACTCGCGCTCCACGGCTAACCTGATCTCAAACCGGACTTGGACCAATCAGCTGTGAGCAAAGTGATGCGATAAAGTCACTCCACCTGTTTCCACTCCACATTAAAGCTCAACACAAAAATTTTAGTAGTAGCTTTTAATAGTGCTTACTTAAAATATGAATTTTGTGTGATTTAGGTGTATTATGTAATTATTATACCCTTAATCGATCACACATGTACAATTTTATTATTATCTGGCAGAGTTTAAATGAATAATATATAAATCGATGACTACATGTTCAAATCTTTCTGTATAAACTATATAAACTAACTGGAGACCGTTGTCCTTTTTCATAGTAAACATGTAAATTTGTTTAAATTCTTAATATTTTATGTAACAAGTGAATTGCGCAGCTTCTCTCGTTTCGAATGAGTTTCTCAGGCTGTTCGCGACTGATGATGTCACTCCTAAACTCAGGATCAAAGCCTGAGCTGACAAGAGAGCATCATGGGACCAACAAACCCTGGTTGGATTGGTTTAGTTTGGTCAACTCTAAACTAATCCTGCAACACTTAGTTTGTTCAACTACCATCAGGCCCCAGTTGTCATTAGAAGCAACTGCATTGTGTGGAGCATGTTTCTGGCCTTATGGATGTTTAATACATACGCCACTTTAAAAAACATTTTCTAAACCTTTTTGTTTAAATTAAACAGAAGGCAAAATAAACATATACGCTGCGTTTGCATAATGATGCAATCGAAAAAAAAAAAACGTTCACAACGACCCTCCAAGATTAAATATAAGGCCTAGGTTTGCCAGGGAAGTCCTCTAAAGTGAAAACATTAGTGATTTACAACAAATTGAAAATTATTTTGATATGTATAAAATGTAAGAAAGTATAATATGTGGAAAATTTCGGATACAAATCGTGAAGCTTGCATAGTCAAAAATGGGGGAAGAGTGAGAATTTGAGTGGTTTGGCTATCGGTGGGATTGCTACAGTAACATGGTGACAACGTTGTTGTGTAAACACGCCCCAATTGTGCTATTACGTCTTTGGACCACACCAATCTCTGTGGTTGACAGTCAGCTGATAAGTCAATATAAAAACGAACATCAAAAGCCAAACCTGACACGCCGACATGGTTACAAAAATCCCAAACGGCCACACTTCTATTGCCACCAACTCTCATTCTACAGTCAGGAAAACCTATTGTAGACTGGATGAAATGAAAGTCCTTTGGATCGTCTGTTGAGACGCTACTGCATAAGTATTTGGGTTTTTTAGTGTTTTGTCCCAGCATCTACTGTTGACAGCAACATGGTGTCGGCCCACATCTATCCGCGTTTCCACCGCAATTACCAGGAACTATTTGTCCCAGGAACTTTTTCCCCCCCAGACCGCTTGCTAACTGCGTTAACACCGCGGGCTAAAGTACCTGTCCAGGGCGGGAAGATTATGTAGTGACGTTGAACTGCGTGCGACTGCTCTTCCTAGCCTGCGCGTTTGATTTGAGTTTTGTATGGAGGAGATTCAAGCTGTGCTGCTTTTGTGTGCGATTGGTTTACTAACGAGGTAATTAACAAAAAGCGTATTCAGAAAGCTTGTAATGCTAGATATTAAAAGTAGACGTTTGTTATCAGCGGACATTGACCGTGAGATGGATGAGACAAACGCGCTCCATCGGGCAGAAAGAATAGCGTGGTGAGAACCAATCAGCATGTTCGGCGCACAAGCCCCACCCCGAAAGTTCCTGAACTCTGAAAAAGTACCACCTCGCCAGCAGGGACTGTCTGGGGGGGAGATTTTTACCCGGAACTTCATTTAGACCCTGGTTCCTGCGGTGTAAACACAGCGAGAACCACCCCAAAGTTCCTAGTTCCTGCGGTGGAAACGCGGCTTATCTGATACACATGGATTCCACACGACCCAGATGTAGGCCCGATCTGGTACACATGGATTCCTCATGAACGAGATCCGGCCCATATCTAATACACATGGATTCCACATCTGGTACACATGGATTCCACACGGCCCAGATGTAGGCCCGATCTGGTACACATGGATTCCTCATGAACGAGATCCAGCCCATATCTAATACACATGGATTCCACATCTGGTACACATGGAATCCACACGGCCCAGATGTAGACCAGATCTAGTACACATGGATTCCACACGGCCCACATCTGGTACACATGGAAACGTTATGGCCCAGATCCGGCCCACATCTGGTACACATGGAAACGTTATGGCCCAGATCCGGCCCACATCTGGTACACATGGATTCCACACGGTCCACATCTGGTACACATGGAAACATTATGGCCCAGATCCGGCCCACATCTGGTACACATGGATTCCACACGGCCCAATTGTAGACCGAACTTGTACACATGGATTCCACACTGCCCAATTGTAGACCGAACTAGTACACATGGATTCCACACGGCCCAATTGTAGACCGAACTAGTACACATGGATTCCACACGGCCCAATTGTAGACCGAACTAGTACACATGGATTCCACACGGCCCAATTGTAGACCGAACTAGTACACATGGATTCCACACGGCCCAATTGTAGACCGAACTAGTACACATGGATTCCACACGGCCCAATTGTAGACCGAACTAGTACACATGGATTCCACACGGCCCAATTATAGACCGAACTAGTACACATGGATTCCACACGGCCCAATTATAGACCGAACTAGTACACATGGATTCCACACGGCCCAATTGTAGACCGAACTAGTACACATGGATTCCACACGGCCCAATTATAGACCGAACTAGTACACATGGATTCCACACGGCCCAGATGTAGACCGAACTAGTACACATGGATTCCACACGGCCCAATTATAGACCGAACTAGTACACATGGATTCCACACGGTCCACATCTGGTACACATGGAAACATTATGGCCCAGATCCGGCCAACATCTGGTCCACATGGAAACCACACGGTCCACATTTGGTACACATGGAAACATTATGGCCCAGATCCGGCCCACATCTGGTACACATGGAAACATTATGGCCCAGATCCGGCCCACATCTGATACACATGAGCCGCTTTCCGACCGGAGGGACTTTTGCAGTTCCTAGAACCTAACGTTCCTATAACCCTTTTTTTCTCGTGTTCCGACTGAACTAAATTGGGGATTTTTTAGTTCCTCAGACCGTAGTTCCTATAACTCATTCAGTACCTAGTCTAGAGCGAGGACTTTTTTAGTTTTTTAGTTTCCCTAGGTCTACGTTGATTGGTTCAACTTATAAGCCATGCCTACTGTCAACATGGAACTTGTAGCGCGCTGTCTGCCATACGCTGTGTGTTTTTGCAAAACATTACAACGAGGATTAAGACAAACATAACGCATTCAACCAGCCAATTACTAATGCTAGCTAAACTTTATCTTCTTCCGTTATATAACTTAATATCATATTACACTTGAGCCTTCGTCTTCTGTTTCTCTGTACAGAACTCAAGCATAATCTTTAAACGCCGCCGTTCGTTCTCTGTCATTAAGGTCCCGGCAAGGCAGAATAGGAACATTGCAATAGCCTCCTCCATGCTGGTTTGTTGTTGTTGTATGTGGCCGCAAGACCGTCGCCGTGCTTGCGTTACCCCTCCTACCAGTTCCTATGGCCACTTGGCCAGTGCGAACGCAAGCAGCAAAACCGAGTTTGGGGGAGAGTAGTTCTTAGAACTGTTTAGAGCAGTTCCTATAACTAAGTTCCTGTAACTACTTGGTCGGAAAGCGGCTATGGATTCCACACGGCTCAGATGTGGGCCAACACTATGTTGCTGTCTGGGGTGTCTGTTCACTTTGTTCCTTCAATCTGTAAAGAGCAGCACAACTAAACTAAACTAAACGTGAAAACGAGTGAAGCTTCATAACACTGTTTAACTCAGTTAGAGCAAGAGGTAGGGATTCACATACACCCAAAACAAACAAAATGCAGGTATGGCAAGTTAGAAACCACGGTGCACATATACTGTATGTAAAAAATAAATACATACTACAGACTGTACATACATCAGGAATTAAAGAACTGTTAGAAAATAGCTATGTCCGAATGCATAATTCCAGTACGTTTATAGGGAGACTTGGCAAGACAAACAGGTTAACATGTAACAGTCCTCACTTGTTAATTCGCTAACTGTGTGTGTGTTCACGGCACTTACTATTACTCTTGTGTGCCAGCACACAATCCGTTTTTAGATGCCAGAAAGGCATCGCTACTTTAAGTACAATTCTCTGCTCGCTCGCTACGATCCCTTGAGAGGGTCCCGGAAGGTACAGTTTAAAAGTTCAGAGGTACATTTCCATTGTCTATGTCTGGTGTCCGTGTACGAAACAGTTGTGTGAGCGAGAAGACTGTTGAGATGAGAACCGTACACTGCTTGGCCAAGAGTCTGACACCCTCGCCCTCTCTTGCTGTTTCTACAGCACCTACAAACTCCTTATACAGGTCCACGATCTCCTCAAGCTTCCCAAGCGCCTCATCTGCATCAATATCCCCATGACATCCTCCGCAGTCCGAACAGGGAACTCGCATGCAGGTTGAGGCAAGTTGCACTAGAGCTCCAAAGCTGTTCCCGAGTGACACGAGAGCATCGTCAGGTGCCCATCCTACCCGTGTGGCTCTCTGGCATCCCGATGCCAACCTTCGTGCCTCCGTCTGAACCAGGCATCTCTCGGTTTCTGAAAGCGAATGCCTATTCACGTTGTCATTTTTGCATTCCCCCTTGAGGGTTGGAGGGTGTACAGTAGAAGGTCCTGTCTTCAACACTAAAATAAGTTCATTAATGTCTCGCTGCAAACAAGCATAGCCGTCTTTAAGCCCTGCACCTTTCTGACGGGTAGCATAATGGCGGCCTTGCAAAAAGCTGAGGGGGTTGTCTATTGGTCCGTAGTGGTCTAGAGTCAGAGATTCCAGGGGTCTGGGCGGGATCAGGAGTGGACTGAGTTCTGAGGATGTGGATAAGGGACGAGGGGAATCTCTGAGTAGGGATAGGACATTTGGAGAGGGACCAGAGAGGGTTGCAGGGGAGGCACCTGGGGTGGGTTGAGGTGGTTTACTGATCTGGTTTCGACGGGAGAATTCGTATACGGTCAGATCATCGTCAAAGCCGCAGTTGTCCTCTGTATCTCCGCTGAAACAGTTGGCGTAGACTGTATGGCAGCCACATGCGTCACGGTTTGTAGAGGACAGAGGGGAAGCATTGTCAAGTCGAATCTCTGAAGGGTTGCCTTTGTGTGATTGAGGTTGTTCGGACTTGCAGGTCCCAAAATGCCGGTGCAACTCTGAGGCTTCAGTGGACAATTTCTGCCTCAGGTCAGGATGGCTTGACGACATCGGAGGTTTCCCATTGGTGTCCTTCACGGGAGTTGTGGACACTTCCTCTGGTCCGTCTTTGAGCTTCACAATGACTACTTCAGCATCTTTCTCTTTCCAGTCAATCAAAGATGGCACTGAAGTGGCCTTGGGGGACACCTTTAATTCGTGATTCACACCTGTCCCATTGGTTGCTTTATTACCTGCTGATGAAATAGTGTTGCTGAGTGCTACTGTCCCCAAGATCTCTTGGGAACGGGTGAGGTACCAGGGCATATCTTGAATTTTTCCACGCAAGGCTGTGGCAGACAGACGTCCGGACGAGCCTGTTCTGCTGGGGAAACTAGTCCCGGTTTGAGTTGGATCTTCAGGAACAATATTCACAGACTGAACTGAGGGAGAAGGTAAGGGAGATGGAGATGGGGTAGGAGTGGTTGAAGCACTTGTCGGTTTGACTGTAGAGCTTTTAGCCTTTAGTTCAGTTCTTAGGTTCTCATGACTAAGTGAAACACCCTTACTCAGTGTAGAGGGTGGGGAGGTACTGGAACCATTTCTCTGAGACCAGGGGTGTAGAGAAAGACCATTGGGGGGAACTTTTGCCTTTTCCCCAGGTTTTTGTAACTGGGCATCAACTTCCTTTGAGGGTGGGAGACCATTGGGGGGAACTTTTGCCTTTTCCCCAGGTTTTTGTAACTGGGCATCAACTTCCAGTGACGGTGGCTGTAAACCAATGAATGAAGGCTTGGGAGGAATTGGAGGCTTTGTGTTAATCTGGAGGACTTTATTTTCTGTTTTTATAGTTTCAAGGGAGTCTGATGATCGTTGTTGTAGAGGAGCCTTTTTGTCTGCTGTTATTTTCCCAAATTCAGTTGTTCCTTTGGCATTTGTTGGCTCTTTCTGACTTGGCTTAATGTCTTGACTAAGTCCTTCAAGATCCACATGATTTGGAATAGTCTTCTTTTCTAGACAAGCTGGGATATGGTCAGATATTCCATTTTGATGTCTGGGTCCATTTTGAAGAGTCTCCAGGTCTACCAAGTTCTGCTGGGGAAGGGTAGATTGGCGTACAGCAGTAATTATTGAGGAAGACATTGGTGGTCCAGGGCCCGTGACTGGTTTAAACTCCATGGTTTCTGGCTCCATCTCCAGAAGGTGAGCATTTCGGCCAGGGATGTCCCCATTGCAGTGCTGGGCTTTCTGACCCGTAGAGTGGTTAGCAGAGAAAGGTTTAGGCTCCACAGGTGTAGGTTTAGGGGGCAAAATCATTGAGGGCTGATGGACCTCCAATTCAGGGTTCTTAGACTCAGGGATCAGAGGGGTGAAATGGTTGGCAAGTGAAGGTTTTTCTTTGACGTCCTCTGCTTCCGCACTGTCCTCCTCTTTGCTAGCTCTGAATTCAGGAGCTTTTATCTCGTCCACAATAACCTTGAGGTCATAAACGCTAAGAGAAGGATGCATGTTCTGAGAATTTGAGCTTTTCTCTGCAAAAGAAGAAGAGGTATGAGAGACTTGTACGTTTGATGAAAAAGCATCAATAAAAACTAGAGCCCGACCGATTTTGGAGGCCGATACCAATACAAATATTTTTGGGTTTTAAAATCCGATATTCCGATATATCGGCCGATATTTTATTTTTTTTTCTATATTTTTTTAAAACTGGACATGATAGTCACAAATTTTGTCATGCTTAATTGAGTTAAGAGAACTGATGGGGATGAACTTTTAATTGTTATTCAAGCAATGTATGTATCGTGAACAATTCAACGAGTGTTGCCAACGGGAACGGTGTAGAGTGCCCTCTGGTGGACAAACTATACAACTCCAACACTCATGACATGGTTCAAGCGTGTTTCATCTGTTTTATGTTATTTTTAAAATATTCATTTATCCGCCATTATAACTGCCGATACCGATAGTTTGAAAAGTCCCTAATATCGGCCGATAATATCGGTCTGCTAATATATCGGTCTGGCTCTAATAAAAACCTAGATATTTAACATTTTAAAGGAATATTCCAGGTTCAATACTTGTGGTAATAATATCGATTACCTTCAGAAACATAAATTTGACTCATTACTCAGCAAAAATCATGTAAAATAAATGCAAAAATAATTTAGACAAATTTACAAATTAAATTTACATTTCTGCTTCCACGTTTAGTTTCAAGTGCTTTAACATAACAGTAATTTTAGCTTGTTTTTTTTTTTTTGGGAGGGACCAGTCAAAACATCTTTCTCTATTGCGTTCATCTGTTGCCGATGGAGCTCAACTTGTATTGAACCTGGAACAGTCCTCTAAGGAATGCACATGTTTTCTGGTAAAAAAAGATGGTTCACTGACCTGTGAGGCCTTGGTCTGTGATGGGAGGGGTAAATCGATCTTGGGCATCATAAAATTCATCCTCTGATGAATAACTGTCCCTAGAGCCTTTTGTTTTTTCAGGGACATCTGAGGACACAGTTCCCTTCAGCACAAATTGTGCTTTTATTTTTGAAGATGGTCCCTGTGGTTTAGCTTCATTTGCCTGGTTCTTTGGGAAGCTGTTTCCCTCTTGTCTACATGCTGGATTGTTGTGAATCCTGGTGAAGAGAGCCTGAAAGTTCACTCCTGCTAACTTAGCATTTATGCTGTTAGCGGTACAGGAGGCTAACACTGCCTCAAATTCTGCTGACATGGTGGAAATGTGATCGTCATCGTCCTCCTCGCTCAATGCATCGTCGCTGGCCGCAGGCGGACTCGGCAAGCTGTCTGACATTTGCGAGAGTTCAGAGAAGCACATACCTGAGTTATTATCGTAGGTCAGGTCACGAGGCCGTCCGGGTTTGTTTGAACTGCCCCTGTCATGCAAACGCTCTGACACCTCTAAGAGGTAAGGGTGATGGACATCCAAACTTGAGGCCCCAGATACAAGACCAGAACTTGGCTTTTCTTCCAGAGAGACATCCATTTGGCCAAGCCCACCAATGGCTGCCTTGATACTCTCCTCTAGTGCATTCAACGAGTTACTGGACAGACTGGAGAAGCTGCTGTTGACCCGAGGGTCCGTGTACCATCCAGTCTCCAACAGGGCGTCCATTCTCATGGCGTAATCCTCATCTCCAAAAGACTCTGTCTTGCTCGCCTCGTCTCCTTCATCCTCTAAAAAGGGATGTGTTACAATCACTCTGACTCTTTCTGCTTCCGCTTCGCTTTTTCCCTCGGCTTCCTCTCCTTCCTCCGTTCCATCATTTGTATGAGTGGATATAGTGTCTTCAGTGTCCAGCAGTCCCTCCATGGCATAGTCATCCTCTGAACAGTCTTCAGAATCGCTCCCACATCGAGAAACATACCCTACACCAACACATTAAAAGAAAGATGAGTTTTAAGAGAGAATTATTGACTACAGGGGGACTTTAATGGCTTCAGAAAACTTGAATTAAACAGTGCAAGAGAGAAAAAAAGGTCATGTCATATTACATGCCAGTACCTTCTTCCGCCGGAATGCGTCGCATTTTAGGTCTCGGTCCCCAGCGAAAAACATTGATGTTTGGGTCCACCAGCAGTTTGCAGTATCCGGCCAGGAGACAGGACAGGTCTTTCGCTGCTACGGACTCCATTAACAGGGCAATAGGCTGGAAGTTGCAGGAGAAAGAGATCGTCTGATAGTTTGTTTATATTGAAAAGGAGAGATAAAAACATATTTCTGTCCCTGGGCTTTTATCCACACCTGTATGTTTTGAAGGCCCAGTTTCAGCAATTTAAAGGGATAGTTCAATCAAAATTAAAATTAGCCCATGATTTACTCACCCTGAAGTCATCCTAGGTGTAATGACTTTCTTCTTTCAGGCGAATACAATCGGAGTTATATTAAAAAATGTCCTGGCTTTTCCAAGCGCATCTGTCCATCATAAAAGTGCATCTATTCATCATAAAAGAGCATCTATTCATCATAAAAGTGCATCTATCATCATAAAAGTGCATCTATTCATCATAAAAGTGCATCTATTCATCATAAAAGTGCATCTATCCATCATAAAAGTGCATCTGTCCATCATAAAAGTGCATCTGTCCATCATAAAAGAGCATCTGTCCATCATAAAAGAGCATCTATCCATCATAAAAATGCATCTATCCATCATAAAAGAGCATCTATTCATCATAAAAGAGCATCTATTCATCATAAAAGTGCATCTATCCATCATAAAAGTGCATCTATCCATCATAAAAGAGCATCTGTCCATCATAAAAGAGCATCTATTCATCATAAAAATGCATCTATCCATCATAAAAGAGCATCTATTCATCATAAAAGAGCATCAATTCATCATAAAAGTGCATCTATCCATCATAAAAGAGCATCTATTCATCATAAAAGTGCATCTATCCATCATAAAAGAGCATCTATCCATCATAAAAGAGCATCTATTCATCATAAAAGTGCATCTATCCATCATAAAAGTGCATCTATCCATCATAAAAGTGCATCTATCCATCATAAAAGTGCATCTATTCATCATAAAAGTGCATCTATCCATCATAAAAGTGCATCTATCCATCATAAAAGTGCATCTATCCATCATAAAAGTGCACCTATCCATCATAAAAGTGCATCTGTCCATCATAAAAGAGCATCTATCCATCATAAAAGTGCATCTATCCATCATAAAAGTGCATCTATTCATCATAAAAGAGCATCTATCCATCATAAAAGTGCATCTGTCCATCATAAACGTGCATCTGTCCATCATAAAAGTGCATCTGTCCATCATAAAAGTGCATCTGTCCATCATAAAAGAGCATCTGTCCATCATAAAAGTGCATCTGTCCATCATAAAAGAGCATCTGTCCATCATAAAAGTGCATCTGTCCATCATAAAAGTGCATCTATCCATCATAAAAGAGCATCTGTCCATCATAAAAGTGCATCTGTCCATCATAAACGTGCATCTGTCCATCATAAAAGTGCATCTGTCCATCATAAAAGTGCATCTGTCCATCATAAAAGAGCATCTGTCCATCATAAAAGTGCATCTGTCCATCATAAAAGAGCATCTGTCCATCATAAAAGTGCATCTGTCCATCATAAAAGTGCATCTATCCATCATAAAAGTGCATCTGTCCATCATAAAAGTGCATCTATCCATCATAAAAGTGCATCTATCCATCATAAAAGTGCATCTGTCCATCATAAAAGTGCATCTGTCCATCATAAAAGTGCATCTATCCATCATAAAAGTGCATCTGTCCATCATAAAAGAGCATCTGTCCATCATAAAAGTGCATCTGTCCATCATAAAAGTGCATCTATCCATCATAAAAGTGCATCTGTCCATCATAAAAGTGCATCTATCCATCATAAAAGTGCATCTATCCATCATAAAAGTGCATCTATCCATCATAAAAGTGCATCTATCCATCATAAAAGTGCATCTATCCATCATAAAAGTGCATCTGTCCATCATAAAAGTGCATCTGTCCATCATAAAAGTGCATCTATCCATCATAAAAGTGCATCCGTCCATCATAAAAGTGCATCTATCCATCATAAAAGTGCATCTATTCATCATAAAAGTGCATCTATCCATCATAAAAGTGCATCTATCCATCATAAAAGTGCATCTGTCCATCATAAAAGTGCATCTATCCATCATAAAAGTGCATCTATCCATCATAAAAGAGCATCTATTCATCATAAAAGTGCATCTATCCATCATAAAAGAGCATCTGTCCATCATAAAAGAGCATCTATCCATCATAAAAGAGCATCTATTCATCATAAAAGTGCATCTATCCATCATAAAAGAGCATCTATTCATCATAAAAGTGCATCTATCCATCATAAAAGAGCATCTATTCATCATAAAAGTGCATCTGTCCATCATAAAAGAGCATCTATTCATCATAAAAGTGCATCTATCCATCATTAAAGAGCATCTATTCATCATAAAAGTGCATCTATCCATCATAAAAGTGCATCTATCCATCATAAAAGTGCATCCGTCCATCATAAAAGTGCATCTATCCATCATAAAAGTGCATCTATTTATCATAAAAGTGCATCTATCCATCATAAAAGTGCATCTATCCATCATAAAAGAGCATCTGTCCATCATAAAAGAGCATCTGTCCATCATAAAAGAGCATCTATTCATCATAAAAGTGCATCTGTCCATCATAAAAGAGCATCTGTCCATCATAAAAGTGCATCTGTCCATCATAAAAGAGCATCTATTCATCATAAAAGTGCATCTGTCCATCATAAAAGTGCATCTATCCATCATAAAAGTGCATCTGTCCATCATAAAAGAGCATCTGTCCATCATAAAAGTGCATCTGTCCATCATAAAAGAGCATCTGTCCATCATAATAAAAGTGCTCCACAGGTTAATAAAGACCTTCTGCGTTTGTGTAAGAAAAATATTCATATTTAAAACTTTATCGACTAAAATAACCACTTATATGAACTTCAAAACAGAAACACTAATTCACTGCCATTATAAAGCTTGGAAGAGTCGGGACATTTTTAGATATAACTCTGACTGTATTCGTCTGAAGGAAGAACGGATGACATCAGGGTGAGTAAATCATCTTTGGGTGAACGATCCCTTTAACAATGTTAATTTGAATCTGTTGGCAGACGTGTACACACCTGGATGTCCTGCAGGTAAATCTTCACCATGCTGACTCGGTCAGACTCTGAGAGCACTTCTATTCGGGTGATGTAGTGGAAGTCAATGATGGTGGAGATCATGTTGAGCTGGTGATTTAGTATTTGACTGATCCCGTATCTCGCTCCCACCAGCAAACTCACCAGCGACTCCCTGTCCTGCAGCTGTAAGACACACATTTACACCAACGTTCATTAATATATAAAGGATATAGGTAGCCCATATCACGCTCTTTTACAGTGATGTAGTTTCAGGCTCTACTAGATTATTCTCCATTGTTGCGGCTCCTCTCTTCCCAGTCTGTCAGTAACGCTCTGTTTACTTCCTGTCTCCTCCTTCTGAAAGCACACTGTGCTCTGATTGGTCGGCTGGATCAGTGTGTTGTGATTGGTCGAGCGCTTTGAGTGTGTTTGGAAAGTCCCGCCCCCTTCCATAACCACCAGTTTAACACACTACTAACTAACTCAACCAGGCCCCGCCCCTTTATTCTGCGCATGAATTATTATAATGAGGAATATTGTGACGTGTTCGTTCCCAGGAGAAACTCCAGACTACAATGGAGGCGTTTCAGGAGTTCAGAAACACTGACACTCATATAGAGAAGAACTGGAGCGTTTCACACTAGAGAAAGATGAATAAAAAACAGTAGGTCGTCTTTATCTGATTCATGAATGAACAAATCCTATGAGCAAGGTCATTTAACGAATCACTCGTTTCAGGGTTTATTTTTATGCCATTGCGAAAGACGCAGCTATTTTATCCAAATCTCTTCCCGCCTAGAACAGCCAGCTTATATAACATGATCAAAATTAATATCCTTGAAAATGGGAGGATGCTTGACGAGATTTTATCCAGCGTAACATTATCTTCCAAAGAAAGATTTAAAAAAAGGAGGAAATTTGCTTGGAAAAATGCAATAAGGTTCTTCATAACCCCCAATAAAATATGCAAACTGGGAATCAAAAGGCTAGTGAATGCTGGAGAAAATGTGCAACTATAATGGCAGGATCTGAATAGAGAAATGCAATGAGTGTATGAATCTTGAGTGTAACTTTAAAACAGAAATTGTAAATGATGTGGAAGTGGTTGAAAAAAGATGAAAAGATTACATTGGCTACAGAAAATGAGAAAAAATGTGTAACCCTTGACATAACGTATTGCAGAATTTGATCGAATCATGTGATCATGAATGTGACCAGTGCATGTCTATGGATGTGTGTGTACATGTGTACACAACTATATGTTATGATGAGTACATACATATGTATTGTAAGTTAGTGCTGGGCGGTGTACCGGTCCATACCGATACCGGGGTTTATTTTTGTTATGATATTAATATTTAATATTCCACAATACTATGTTGCTTAAACACTGTTGCACTGGTGATGCACCATGAAAACCGAGCGTTTTTCAGCTACGGTAGAAAATAGCCTATTATTTATTCATTTTGATGGTTTTTATTGTAAAAACCAAGCGAACATCATAAGTTGAACTCAGACAACACAATAAAATGATTTAAAAAGCCAGTTCGTGACCCCTTTAAAACTAGTGTGGAACCCAATATTCACTCAAGACAGTAATAAAAGGCATTCTAACCCAAATAATAATACCGTCATATATCGGAATTCGCCCAGCACTATTGTGAATGTTTTTTTTTATTTCTTTCTTTTATGTATTTGTATGGTAAAAAAATAAATAAATAAAAAGAGAGGCAAATAAACACAGCGTGTCTGTGTCAAATACATTCCTGCTGAGTGCGTCAGGTGCAGGACGTCTCTCACCAGCATGGTGGCGCTGTAGCTCCTCCCACTGTACGACATCAGCTCCGCCATCTGGGTCAGATAGGCCAGCCGGGCCTGAGACGCAGAGATCACCTGAGGGGGCGACAGAGAGGCTCAGCAGTGGGATGCACACGCTAAATACACATTCGACACGGAAACCCAGTGTGTTTGATTAAATGTGCAGGATATAACCTACAGGATCATTTTCGACACAATATACATATAAATATGTGCATATAAAAATATAAATATAAATATACACACTGCCGTTCAAAAGTTTGGGATCGGTAAGATTTTTATGTTTTTAGAAGTCTCTTCTGCTCACCAAAGCTGCATTTATTTGATTAAAAAAAACTAATATTGTTAAATATTATTACAATTTAAAATAACCGTTTTCTATTTTAATATATTTTAAAGTGTAATTTATTCCTGTGATCAAAGCTGAATTTATCATCATTACTCCAGTCTTCAGTGTCACATGATCCTTCAGAAATCACTCTAATATGAGGATCTGATGCTCAAGAAATATGATTATTATCAGTGATTTGATTATCAGAAACAGTTATGCGCAATTTTAGAAGTCTTCTATGGAAGCTTGTTTCTGCCACTGAATAAATAAAATAAAAAAAATAATTGCGACAATTGTGAGATATGAAGTCGCAATTCTGAGAAATAAAATCGCAATTCGGAGAAATAAAGTCGCAATTCTGAGAAATAAATCACAATTCTGAGAAATAAAGTCACAATTCTGAGAAATAAAGTCACAATTCTGAGAAATAAATCACAATTCTGAGAAATAAAGTCACAATTCTGAGAAATAAATCGCAATTCTGAGAAATAAAGTCGCAATTCTGAGAAATAAATCACAATTCTGAGAAATAAAGTCACAATTCTGAGAAATAAAGTCACAATTCTGAGAAATAAATCACAATTCTGAGAAATAAAGTCACAATTCTGAGAAATAAATCGCAATTCTGAGAAATAAAGTCGCAATTCTGAGAAATAAATCGCAATTCTGAGAAATAAAGTCGCAATTCTGAGAAATAAATCACAATTCTGAGAAATAAAGTCACAATTCTGAGAAATAAAGTCGCAATTCTGAGAAATAAATCACAATTCTGAGAAATAAAGTCACAATTCTGAGAAATAAATCACAATTCTGAGAAATAAATCACAATTCTGAGAAATAAATCACAATTCTGAGAAATAAAGTCACAATTCTGAGAAATAAAGTCGCAATTCTGAGAAATAAATCACAATTCTGAGAAATAAATCACAATTCTGAGAAATAAAGTCACAATTCTGAGAAATAAATCACAATTCTGAGAAATAAAGTCACAATTCTGAGAAATAAATCACAATTCTGAGAAATAAATCACAATTCTGAGAAATAAAGTCACAATTCTGAGAAATAAATCGCAATTCTGAGAAATAAAGTCACAATTCTGAGAAATAAATCACAATTCTGAGAAATAAAGTCACAATTCTGAGAAATAAATCACAATTCTGAGAAATAAATCACAATTCTGAGAAATAAAGTCACAATTCTGAGAAATAAAGTCACAATTCTGAGAAATAAATCACAATTCTGAGAAATAAAGTCACAATTCTGAGAAATAAATCACAATTCTGAGAAATAAAGTCACAATTCTGAGAAATAAATCACAATTCTGAGAAATAAATCACAATTCTGAGAAATAAAGTCACAATTCTGAGAAATAAAGTCACAATTCTGAGAAATAAATCACAATTCTGAGAAATAAATCACAATTCTGAGAAATAAAGTCACAATTCTGAGAAATAAATCACAATTCTGAGAAATAAATCACAATTCTGAGAAATAAAGTCACAATTCTGAGAAATAAATCACAATTCTGAGAAATAAATCACAATTCTGAGAAATAAATCACAATTCTGAGAAATAAAGTCACAATTCTGAGAAATAAAGTCACAATTCTGAGAAATAAATCGCAATTCTGAGAAATAAAGTCGCAATTGCAAGAAAAAAAGACAGAATCAAGACTTTTTTTCTCATAATTGTGAGTTTACATCTTGCAATTCCGACTTTATAACATAATTGCGAGTTTATATCTTGAAATTCTGACATCTTTTCTCACAATTATGATATAAACTCGCAATTGCGTCTTATCAGGCCAATTCTAAGGAAAAAAAAGACAACTTTTTTTCCCCTCAGAATAGTTTATATCTGACATTTCTAAACACGCAATTGCGACTATATAAATCAAATCTGACTTTATAACATGCAATTGAGCCTTTATTTCTCAGAATTGCGTGTTATAAAGTCAGAATTACGAGATGTAAACTCGCAACTGTGAGAAAAATAGTCAAAATTACCTTTTTTAATTTTCATTCTGTGGCAGAAACAAGCTTCAATAGTCTTCTCTTAAAAATCTTACCGATCCCAAACTTATATATATCTATATCTTTTATCTACCGCATGGCTTATCACACACACACACACACACACACCTTCTGCCGTGGTTCTAGCAGTGACTGGATCTTCTTCATGTGGTGATTGAGAGCTTTCCGCAGATCTTTCTCTCTCATGTTCCTCAGCAGGGTGGGAGAGATGAAGCTCTCTAAGCCAAACTCCTTACTGACACACACACACACACACACGCATGTTTAATGACAGTTTTATAATGCATCAGAGTATCTGTGAGTGTATCCGTGCGCTCTTACACAACACTCTTAACGGAGGCTCTCGTCGTCTGTCCGCAGCTCGCCAGTTTCTCGTGCATGTGGAGAGCGGCGAGTCTCAGCGCTGTGTTGCACTTCATCTCTACAGCGTAGCGTTCCTGTAACACATCTCCCACACTCTACACACACACACACACACGTACAACAGGGTTACTATAGTTCAAAATTACCTATGAAGTCATGATTAGAACATGTTTTCATGATGGATTTAACACATGGGCACTAACACACACCCGGACCAATGCAGCGCCAGGCGCGACGCTAGTGTGTTTTGCTAGTTTCAGCCCGACGCAGTTTTCATTTTCAAGTCCTGTGCCGCGACGTTTCAGTAGCAAATGCATTTGAGCTTCAGACCGCGGGCTTAGATGGTTAAAATGGCCCCTGAGTGTGTGTTATTGTCCCCATATGTGAGTAGTGCAGTGTGTGACCTGGTGGAAGAGGTACTCGAAGGCCACGGGATCGTCCTGCAGGAGCTCCATGGGGTCTCGTGGGATGAAGCAGACCCTGAACAGACACCTGTAGTCGTGCGAATCCTTCTTCTGCACCACCTGGAGGAGCACAACACCTCGAGCGCTTATTACAAACGCCACTGGTGCAGTTATAGTTATATAGTGCTAGAAAATGGTGTCTTCATGCATGCATAGCACTTGTCTTAGGAAGTTACTCACAATCTAAAGTGATTTAACTGCAGTATTTTACGGAAAGATCCTTCCCAAAAAAATTCACATCAGGAAGTTTTATTATTACATGCAGAAACAAATATTTTACCTTTGCACTCATTATTAACAACATTTATTATAAACACCAAGAGTAAATCAATATACAGCAGTCAACATTTGAAGTGGATCAAAAAAAAGTTGTCGTAAGATAAGAACGGGTATTGTTCAAAATTCATGAAAGGTTTTGATCCACTTCTAATGTTACTACTGTAGTTAAAGCAAAACTTTGAGTAGCGGCGAGTGTGAAATACAAATAACTTGGGCTGAAGTACCGTATGTTAATTGCATTATATCAGTTGCTTTGGATTATAACACAGAACGGCGGTGCACTCGTATCACTATGAGTGGGAGAAAGTGCAACAGCAATATGGCGGATTAAGTCCCGCCTCCTACAGAAAAGAGCCAATCGCTGATTGTTAAATCGCAGATTAATCTTAGAAGCTCCAGTCTCTATAAATACAGTCAGTTTCTGAGACGCCGGGAAAACACTGCTTTCTGTCATGATTCGGGCATTTAGAAACAAAATCTATGAGACGGTGGTTGTCAGATTTCATTGGTGTTTCAAATGTGAAATTTAATCGTAATCTTTTTGATTTTTGGAGAATTTAATGTTTCGCCATTCAAAGAGTGAAAGTACTTGTCAAAAGAGCCTTTTTTTGTTATAATTGTGATGATTATGGATTACAGATTATGAAAACCTCAAAGTCAAAATTAGAATATTGTGAAAAGGTTTTCCCATAATCATCAAAATGATAAGAAATAAAGGCTTGAAATATCTCACTTTGCATGTAATGAGTCTATATAATATATTAGTTTCACCTTTTAAGTTGAATTACTGAAATAAATGAAGTTTTGCACCATATTCTAATTTATAATAACATAAAGTAGCAATACAATAACATGGCAATAAAAAAAGAAAAACTGAAGGATGATGGAAAGAATCAGTGAAATATTTTTTGAACTGGCAGACTGGAATGAACAGTCCAAATGAACCAATTCACTAATATGAATCAGAGAGAGAGAGACTGTATGTGTGTTTCAATAATGGTGCACAGTAGTCGCTATATAGACTGAAGATGATGTGTGTGTTGCTTGCCTTCTGTATGAGCTCGTCCTCGTGCAGCAACAGTAGTTTAGTGATGCTGTATTGCTGTTCCAGGACCAGTGAGAAATGCTCAATCGAGCGAATGGACAGCCTTTCTTTCAGAGTCAACACGATGTCCTGCACACAGAGAAAACCACATCCACACAACGGCATTACGCAATCTGGACGTTAGTGAGAAGTCAAGTCCGCTTTATTTATATACAATACTGACTGTTTCAAAGCAGCTTTACAGAAAATAATGCAGCAAAGTTTCTTTCCAGAAGGAAAAAGCGTCATTAGTCAGTTCAGTGATGCTTCATTTTGTTGTAAAAAAGTTATTAGTTTAGTTTATTTATAGATTTAGCCACTCTGGAGAAAAGCGTGATGTCATCGTCCAGCTCAGTTCAGTTCTCATATGATGCTGTCAATGCAGGAGATCAATAATATTGCTGAATATTTAATGAAATTAAACTTAGAAGTAAAGAAGTAAATAGGAAATTCTTATGATAAAATCCCCGCTGACTGTCGAATGCAGTTATACGCCTCAGGAATGAAGGAAATGACTCTGTAGTAAATGATTCATTCAGGAAGGAGGGTAAATTACTCTCTTTATGAATCATTGGTTCAATCGGGTGAACCAATGATTCATAAAGAGAGTCATTTACTTCATTCCTGAATGAATCAGCCGTTTGAACGAATCAATCGGGTGAACCAATGATTCATAAAGAGAGTCATTTACTTCATTCCTGAATGAATCAGCCGCTTGAATGAATCAATCGGGTGAACCAATAATTCATAAAGAGAGTCATTTACTTCATTCCTGAATGAATCAGCCGTTTGAATGAATCAATCGGGTGAACCAATGATTCATAAAGAGAGTAATTTACTTCATTCCTGAATGAATCAGCCGTTTGAACGAATCAATCGGGTGAACCAATGATTCATAAAGAGAGTAATTTACTTCATTCCTGAATGAATCAGCCGTTTGAAAGAAAAAAATCGGGTGAACCAATGATTCATAAAGAGAGTCATTTACTTCATTCCTGAATGAATCAGCCGTTTGAACGAATCAATCGGGTGAACCAATGATTCATAAAGAGAGTCATTTACTTCATTCCTGAATGAATCAGCCGTTTGAACGAATTAATCGGGTGAAACAATGGTTCATAAAGAGAGTCATTTACTTCATTCCTTAATGAATCAGCCGTTTGAAAAAATCAATCGGGTGAACCAATGATTCATAAAGAGAGTCATTTACTTCATTCCTGAATGAATCAGCCGTTTGAATGAATCAATCGGGTGAACCAATGATTCATAAAGAGAGTCATTTACTTCATTCCTGAATGAATCAGCCGTTTGAATGAATCAATCGGGTGAACCAATGATTCATAAAGAGAGTCATTTACTACATTCCTGAATGAATCAGCCGTTTGAACGAATCAATCGGGTGAACCAATGATTCATAAAGAGAGTCATTTACTACATTCCTGAATGAATCAGCCGTTTGAACGAATTAATCGGGTGAACCAATGGTTCATAAAGAGAGTCATTTACTTAATTCCTGAATGAATCAGCCATTTGAACGAATCAATCGGGTGAACCAATGATTCATAAAGAGAGTCACTTACTTCATTCCTGAATGAATCAGCCGTTTGAACAAATCCAATGTCTAATTTCTCAGCCAGATTTGAAGTGCAATTCATCATGAAGTTAATTAGATTAACAATTTAAATGGTTAGATAGATAGACAGCCCTAATAAAAACTAAAATAAATCATATTCATGTTAGCTTAGCCTAATGTTAACATAAAATAGTGTTTTTGCCAAATGCATATTTTCATCATTTCACAAAAATAAGGTTAAGAAGATGAATAAGTCCTGAACCCTAAACATCAGTCTCAAACCTTGACGGTGGTGGTCTTGTGGAACTTGAAGGCTTTGGTCTGGCCGTTCTCCAGGTAAACCTTCAGGACGTTGGGAAGGAAGAGAAGAGAGTTTCCCTGGACACAGTGAACAAAATATGGCAGTATTAAAAGATTTATTTTAGGTGCACTTATATTACTATGGCTAGGCAAGGCGAGTTTATTAATATAGCGCATTTCACACACTATTGTAATTCAAAGAAAAAAAAAATTGGACAGGATTAAAAGTCCATCTGTATTATTTAGCTTATGTACTAGCATAACATACAGATACCCAATTAGCCTGATAGCTTAGCATATACACGCATTTGTACTTACCCTACATGTATTCACAATCATCTTTAATGTAATTACGTGTTAATTTAACTTTTTCGACAGAGTTGAAATTTGAAGTCACCAAAATAAACACGCCCCTCCCCATTAAGATCTTGTTGGCTCCACCCTCAAATTTACAAGCACACTATGTAACACAGGCTCCTCCCCCCAAAATGAGTGGACACGCCCCTTATTGCTGATTGGCTACAATTTTATCAACTTTCAACAGCGTTTCTCAGAAAATCACTTACTGCGCCTTTAAATGTCCAAATACTTCAGTTATAAAATAATGTAGTGTTCAATTACTCACTTAATAGGCTATTATTAGTTTAAAGTCCCCCTGAAGTCAATAATTGTATCCCTCAAAACAACAACAAAATTACAGATTTAAATGTTTTTTCCTTGAAAAGAAATCTTCATCTTCATCTTGAATGTAACTCGACACCCTCGCCTCATTTAGTATGTGCAGTTCTATGAATATGCAAATTAGCTCCGCCTCCACTCACTCACTCACAGATCCACTGGTTGATCTGATTGGTTGGGTAGTGTGTGGCGTCAGGGTTGGCTTTACCTGAGTGTGTCCGTTGACGACCACCTCTTCTGCAAAGCGCACTTTAACGGGGTTTCTTCTCAGGCGAGCTCTCTTCTCTGCCGTAATGAATGAAGACTTGGGATTCTGAAAGCAAAAAGAAGCTTTTCTTTTAGGGGTGTAACAATGTATATCGTGTCACAGTATATCACAAAAATGCAGCAATATGTTTTATGTATAGTTCACCCAAAATAAAAATGAAATTAACGTTTTTACGCTTTGTGTCAGTACTATATTAAACTACTATATATAATGTTGAATATAATGTATAATAATGTAATGGGGAATATTTGTGGGTCCTGATAATGTCTGATGTTATCAGTAAAAGATGGCCGGCATTATTTTAAATATATCTAGTCAGTGACAGATTGAAAAAATATTTGTGTACTATAATTCTGTATTTTCAGCTTCAGAATAATGAATATTGTTATTCTGGTGTCTCTATTGTGCTGTAAAAGTGCATCTGTCCATCATAAAAGTGCATCTATCCATCATAAAAGTGCATCTGTCCATCATAAAAGTGCATCTATCCATCATAAAAGTGCATCTATCCATCATAAAAGTGCATCTATCCATCATAAAAGTGCTTCTATCCATCATAAAAGTGCATCTGTCCATCATAAAAGTGCATCTATCCATCATAAAAGTGCATCTGTCCATCATAAAAGTGCATCTATCCATCATAAAAGTGCATCTGTCCATCATAAAAGTGCATCTGTCCATCATAAAAGTGCATCTATCCATCATAAAAGTGCATCTGTCCATCATAAAAGTGCATCTATTCATCAAAAAAAAAGGGCATCTGTCCATCATAAAAGTGCATCTGTCCATCATAAAAGTGCATCTGTCCATCATAAAAGTGCATCTGTCCATCATAAAAGTGCATCTGTGAAAATAATAATCCAGCCCTGGACAATGACCTTGATCTGGGAAAGGCGCTTTATAAATAAAACCTACTGTTAATATTATCAGTAAAAACAACAAACAAGACAACAGGACGAAGAATGGTCAATACACACCGTCATATTTCTGAGGATCGTCATGGTTACAGAGTCCTGGCAATCCCTGAGGGCGGAGCATAAATCATAAATCATAACACATCATGACCTCATCACATTTACACCAGCAGAGTTCTCCAGAGGCGTCCGTCACCTGATCATCCGCTCCGTGTGTTCAGGAGAAAGATCTTCTACCACTTTATTGTTCACTTTTAGGATCTGATCTCCAGGAAAAAGCTGTCCGTCTGCTGGGCCTCCTACAAATAAACACACACGGGATTAAATCTGCTAGACTACGTAGAGTAAAATGATTTTATAAGTGTATACATAAATAAGTGTATGCATTACTTAAGTTAGAAACATAAACAATAGATATGTGCCAATGGCGTCGTCGTTTTTGATTATGAATGTGCCGTTTTGAGTAGAAAATGAACTCCAATTGTCACAAAATGGCAAGTTACTAAAGTAAACCTAACAGCAAAATGAATGATAAACCAGCTGGAAGACAGCCAATCAACCTCATTAATTATTCATTACGCATGATGCTCACAAAAGTTGAGTAGTTTTACTTCATTTTATAACTTAATGAGCAAAAATGAGCCGTAATGTACAATTAACTTCGCTTTTTTAATTCCTGCCTGAACTAACCGAAGTTACATTGGAGTGTTTGAGTCAGTTCTGTCAGCTTCTGTCGTATCGTGAGCTGTATTTGCACGTTTATTATGCCGAGTTCATGTAGAAATGAATGCGATGAGATTCTGTTCCTCGTCCTCGGATTTTAATTGTAAGATTTAACATTTTAATGCTGACCAAAACAACATTTATTTGATCAAAATCACAATGCAGTAACATTTTTAAAAATATTATTACAACTGTGAATATATTTTTAAATGTAATTTATTGTTCAGCATCATTACTCCAGTCTTCAGTGTCACATGACCCTCCAGAAATCCCTGAGGATCTGATGATCAACACACATTTATGGATTGCTATCATTGAATATGTTAAATATGTCAACGTTATAGTGATGAAGTTTGTGAAAGTTGCATTGTTAATTCATTATTCATGTCTGACTGAGAGTCTCTGCATTGCTCTGTCCTGCCATTTACACTCATTTGTCTTCATGCCAAACACACACACACACACACACACACACACACACACACACACAATTATGTGCTGTAGGGCTGTGAGGTTTTCCCTCTGGGCTTTTATCAGCTGTTTCTGCAGCAAAAAAGAGAGACGTCAGCACTGCAGAATCAGTGTGTGTGTGTGTGGGTGTGTGTGTGTGTGTGAGAACACAGGAGCTTTGTTGCCAGATCTAGTGAGTGTGTCGATAACTGTCTCCAGAAACGGAACCTCATGAGTGGCTGATTTGAATTTGAAATTCAAAAGGCGGGAAACATCTTGTGTTGACATGCTAGAGATGTCAGAAATGGAATGAGTCTCCGTAACTAGGCAACAAAGACATTATACGCACAACCGGCGCTGCGTCATAGAATGTCTCTGAATAGGTTCACGCCCACTTTTGGGGGAAAACAAAATAACGGCAAAAAACAACGTCCGTACACAGCCGACAGGCGTAAATCACTTATATAAAACATGTCAAGTAATTATATGTCCACCCTGCCTGCCAAAGAGCCTGAAAGATACATACACAAACCTAATTTAGCCAATTTAAACAGCGTCAAATTACGGTAACAACCCCACCCAGTGGCCAGAGGTGTCTTATCTGGACATTTAATTGTACCTCATCGAGTCACCAGGTAAGCCAGTGAATGATTTTATTTCGTTTTGTAAAGTAAAAAACCTTAATGTATATATGAATTTATTCAGGTAGCCTGGGCTAGTTGATAACGGGCTTAAAAAAATGTATCTTTCACGCTCTATGGCAGGCAGGGTGGACATGTAATTACTTGACATGTTTTATATAAGTGATTTCTTAAGATATTTACTGTGTACGAACGTTGGTTTTTGCCGTTATTTTGTATTGAAGTCTATGGGGAATCTAGTTTGTTTCCCCCAAAAGGGGGCGGGGACAAAATTGACAGTTAAGTTCCCGGATGTGCCGGTTGTGCGTATACACACACATAGACATATATAGGGTTCTACGCATGCGTCAAAACCGCCGCCATCTTGGAACAGGGGTCTTGTCATAGGAAGTAGCTGTGTAACGCTGCTATCTCTGCCTTTACTTCGAATTCATTGATGGTGGCGGACTTTTGTGCAGCGTATGATGTTCACGGATGAAATCTGAACTAGGAAGAATGTTTTAAAAAAAAAAAAAAAAATTTTTTTTCTTTCTGGAATCAATGATAAATACATGTCTGACCGTTGGAACAAACCAAAAAAAACAAGAAAATTCGCATTCATGATGATTTATGGTGATAAATCTTATAAAAGCTTATAATTTTCATTGTCTTTAATCAAACTGATTATTTCTGTCGGTCATTTAAAACGTATTGAAAATCAGCCGTAAATTTGAGCTGCCTACTTGCATCTTAAATACTGTATGATCGTTAACTGAAGCGAAGCGTCGCGTTGGGATTCGCGCTCGGCTCGCGCTTCTATGAACAAAAATCCTGCATTCTTTGATTGGTCCCACGAACATTTTGACATTGACGAGCAGGTGTTTGAGTGCTGAAGCAGATCAGATGAGAAGGTCAGTTATCGTCGCGATGGGAGAATCATTGCAGCAACAAATTAGAGTTAATATCACGGGTACGACTCTAACTGGGTGTTTTTTTTATTCACGAAATTGGATTAGCAACTAAATGATGCGCATCAGAGGGGATTTAGAAGTGGGTATACGCAATGCCGACTGAAAAGGAAGTGGGTATACGCCGTATACCCTGCACTACACCACTGCAGAAGACCCCTGTCTAGTTTTGTAATAATATGAATTATTATGAGATTGGGTTCAGAATGAGAATAGATGAAGGTGTCAGAGTGTGTTTGTGTGTAAGAGGAAGAGATTGTGCACCTGCATCTTAATGAATGAAATAAACGAGAGGAGCAGGTGTTGAGCTCGCAGAACTGACATGAACACACACATCCTATCTAGGAGATTCACTTTTGACAAGCGAAACGATAGTTAGCTGAAACTAAACCCATTTTTTTGTTGCTTTAAATAAAATAAGACTTCAAATCAAAATAAATGAAATCAAAATGAAATATGAAAAACTTGACTTATTTTATTTCAGGTTGCTCGCATGTACTGAAATATCTGAAGCTGTAATAAAAATGAACAGAAACTACACGATAAATTCTTTTTTTTTTTTGACAAATACGTAAAATATAAAATATATTTTAATATCAAATCTAAAATTAAAAACTAATTCAAAGTATTAAAACTTGACAAAAATACAACAAAATGACAAACTTTAGCTAAAATGAAAGAATAATTAATTTAAAAAATATGTAATAAAAAAACGCAAAAAAGGACTAAAACGTTAGCTAAAATTAAAGTGAAAATGGAAAATATAAAAATAATTTAAAAATAATTTAAAAATAATTTTTTTCTTTTTTTTTTACAAAAACACAACAAAATGACAAACTTTAGCTAAAATTAAAATGAAATTCAAAATAGTAATAAAACATGTAATTAGAGAAAAAAAAAAACACACACAAAAGGACTTAAAATTGACCTAAAATGAAAATGGAAAAAATAAAATACTACACAATGTAATCGTATTGGTGTCTCAGTCTGAGAAATATAAAAGATCTCGTTGTGCTGTTTCATGATCTCCTGCACTATAAGGACAGCATCCAAACCCGGCTTCGCTTAGATCATAATCTGTGTTCAAAAACAACCTTCTCCGGCGCGTCCCGTAAGCCGAACTCCACGTGTGTGTGTGTGTGTGTGCACCTGCAGTGACGTCCCTGACCAGCAGGGGGAGCTGTGCTGAGAGACTGAAACCATGAGAGTCCAGGACAGAGTCTCGGATCACTTCCACCGTCACTTTCACTGGGAAGTTCTGCCGGCCCGAATCCCCGGAGCGAGACCTCCTGCCTCCTAAAATACGCTCCCTATGAGAGAGAGAGAGAGAGAGAGAGAGAGAGAGACACATCTTTACTGTCACTTTTGATAAGTTCATGCATTCTTGCTTAAAGGAGTAGTTCAAATGTCCTGATAATTTATTCACCCCCACGTCATCCAATATTCATGTCTTTCTTTCCTCAGTGGAAAAGAAATTAAAGTTTTTGAGATTTTCTCCATATAGTGAGATTTATAGTGAACATTACACACTAAAGACAGAAACACCGAAATATCAAACTACTGTACACTCATTCCACCTCAACAAGCACTGAATCTCACAAGCTTCACAAAGCTGGAATTTATGGCCCATCTGGAAACCAAGGCCATAAAACCTGCAACCCTAATTAATGTGAAACAGTTCTAAGATCTGATTAGTGTGTGTGTGTGTGTGTGTGTGTGTGTGTGTGTGTGTTACTCCACCTGCTGAGAGAGTCTCTTGAACGCCGCAGCCATTTCCCCACGACCTGCTCGACCCGGCCGACCCGACGAGGAGATCGACTTCTGCTTCTCTCGCTCTCCTCCATCTAACTGAAGACAGAGAGAACGATGGAGATAGAATGAGAGAGAGAGAACGAGAGAGAATGATAGAGAGAGAGAATGATAGAGAGAGAGAATGATAGAGAGATCAGTCAACAGAACATGAGGATAATACAGTCTGAAACATAATATTTAAACTCAACAACATCAACATTGGCCATAATTTTCTTCATTAAAGGCCCGTGACTTCTGACGTTGTGAGGCATGTCGGATAGCTTTATGTTAATGAACTCCTAAAAGTTGACGTAATGGAGTGCCGAAGTAACGACATCACTCTGTAGGCCAAAACGCGGAAGTGAGTTAGCATTTTAGCACTACGCTTCCCTCGCTCTAAAGCCTATGGGATTTTTGAATGGGTTTTTGCTAAATGGCCTGAAATAAGGTCTGTGGTGAACAAAGCCTCGAAATATGTTCACGTTTTGATCTATGACACAGAACACACAGTGGTTTTTTAAACTTTATTGTGTCTGATTGTGTTTTTTAAAATCTTTATATAGGCTTCAAAATGTATACATTTTGGATTAACTTGTAAAGATTATCTCTAGAAATATGAGTATTAACAGTTGTGCTGCTTCATAATTCTGTGGAAACCATGATACATTCATTCATTCAAATATATATATATATATATATATTTTTTTTTTTTCAGGCTTCTTTAATGAATAGAAAGTTTCAGCATTTATTTGAAACAGAAATCATTTGTAATATTTTAATCAATTGAATGCATCCTTTCTGAATAAAAGTAATAGTTTCTTTAATCTTACTGTCCCCAAACTTACAGTCTTACGTTAAAGTGTTTATGACATCATCTTGCACTCCAATCTTTTTGTCCAATCAAACGCTCAAGAATGAAAATGCCCCGCCCCACCGAAAGAATCAAGTTTCGTGGCTGTGTTTCAATCTACAGACTATTGAGTATTAAAAGGACTTCCTGTTTCAACAGGACATACATCAGCATAGGAAAGGAAATTCATTTTGCATTCGTAAATGGGTAAAATCCATTTTACTTCAGTTACTGTTGCATTTCAGAGTGAAACAGACACAGCTCATTTCATTCATATTCTCTCTCTCTCTCATATATGCTAATAGCAGTGGCGCAGGCATGAAGTGACACCAGGCCTGGCGTTTAGAGGACAAAACCACGTCACAAAAGAGATCCCACATGCATAATAACATCTACTGATGATAGAAACACACACTGTGCCTCGGCAACACACACACACACACATTCAATCCGTCTAATTACCTGAACATCTTCTCTCAGTCCTGCTGCTACAACGCATCTGATCTCTCTCTTCTAGCCACTCACTGCTGTGTGTGTGTGTGTGTGTGTGTGTGTGTGTGTGTGTGTGTGTGTGTGTGTGTGTGTGTGTGTGTGTGTGTGTTATCCTTACACACTCACAGACCTCTAAACTGCACTTACAAACACATTCTGGACGTCTGATCAATACAGATTTCTTCCTCTGTGTTTCGTCATGCTCAGAATAATCTGCCTGATTATGCACTGGTTCGCGTGGCATTGCATTGCTGGAGAGGGTCATGTGACCTTTAACCTTTGCTCTATGAGTCAATGATTGCGTTCAGATTCAGATGTCTATGAGGTTTAGGCACTAAAACTAAATGCAATGCAAGCTATGCTGAGCATATTAATCCACAACACCGGACAGATACTCTGTGCAAACACACCGATGGAAATGCATGGACTTAAGATGGACACATATCGACGGTTAACAAGCTTAAACTAAAACTAATAATTTAGAGCTAAATTCTAAATTTTAATTAACAAATTTAAGCTAAGTATATGGAATATATATATATATATATATATATATATATATAATTTTTTTTTATGACAAAAGATCATGACAAAATGACTGAATCTTTAATTTAAATTCAAATTAAATATAAAAATACAAAAGCTAATTTAAAATATTAATAAAGAAATCCGAGCTAAAAAATGTTTACTAAATATATATATATATATATATATATATATATATATATATGAAACTCCATGAAAAAAGCCCATGATTTAAAAAAAAAAACTTAAACTAAAATTAAAAATGAAATCTAAAAATATAAAACCTAACTCAAAACATGAATGAATAAGATTAAAAATTATATAAAAATCAAATAAAAATGTCAAAAGCTCACAACAAAATTACTAAATCTTTCATTTAAATTCAAATTAAATATAAAGGCTAATTTAAAATATTAATAAATAAATCCGAGCTAAAAAATGTTTACTAAATATATTTTATATATATATATATATATATATATATATATATGAAGAGTTTAGATGCAAAAGCCTCTAAATGCCATTTGAAATTTTCTTCTTTAATGATGATTTTTATCAAACTTGTATATTTAAGTTCAGTAATTTCACTTAAATAACAATTAATAGGTAATCTTCATTGCAATTTAACTGAAATAACTGAACTTAAATATACAAGTTTGATAAAAATGATCATTCTAGAAGAAAATTTCAAATGGCACTTAGAGGCTTTTGCATCTGAACTCTTCATATATATATATATATATATATATATATATATATTTAAACTCCATGAAAAAATCCCATGATTTTTTTAAACACTTAAACTAAACTTAAAATAAGATTTTATAAGATAAATAAGATTAAAAATGATATAAAAATCAAATAAAAATGTCAAATGACAGCTCATGACAAAATTACTAAAACTTTAATTACTTTAAGAGAAAAGCTCATTTAAAATATGAATATATACTATAATAATATAAAAAAATCCTAAAATAAAAAAACACTGTGACTGTACCATAAATGTTTATATTCACATTCTCGCAGGCCTAAATATAACAGAAGCAGACAGAATAAGAGATAAAGAGCACCAGAATCGACCCGCTTTATGATACAGAACAATAATCATAAATCAGCGTTTTTGCCTTTTGAATGCAGACGCGTTCATCTCTCTGAAGATGCCTGAATCCCACAATCAAAATGTTCAATTATGAAACTAATGTGATTTATCATTAAAGAATCAGAATCCAACAGTGTCAAAGCAGCCAAACTTAGTAAACTAATACTTAGGATTAATGATATGAACATAATATCACAGTACGAGCGACAGTATCTAACATCCATGATCCGATGGAGAAAAAATTCAGATTCACTATGTAAATGCTGCTTCATGCCATCTATGAATATAAACCTAGTTTTATACGACCTCTTGACCTCCTTTACATTCGCGGCTCTCGTGGGGCAAACGTGATTAATCCCGCGAGCATTCAGAGCGCTGAACGTGTGTGTGTGTGAGAGAGAGAGAGGTATTAGTGGATTACGCCCACCGGGTAAGGGTGTCATTTAGTCGTCTGCTGATCTGGACTGATCCGGATCTGCAGATCTGAGACCGCTTTAAGCAGCAGAAGCTACACACACTTCATCCCGGCTGGAAAAGATAATTGGATGAAAGTAAAGAGACTGCAGAGAAAATAGCAGGGTTTTGTGTAGGGAATTTATGCACGGTATAGACTAGAGTGTGTGTGTGTGTGTGTGTGCTGACTCAGGTAAGAGCTGCTGCCCTTGTGGAGTCATGAAGATATCAATGGTGATAGTTTTAACTCCTGTTCATCCATAAAAACATGAGACCTCTTTTCTCTCCACCTGCATTCCTCCATCTTACGAGACTCAGACCAAACCGCCGTTATTACGCCATTTTACAAAGTCTTGTTTTTGTCTCTACTAGAACAGGTTTTCCTGCTTGAATGTTGATTATTCTCCTCATATTCTCCATTGTTGCGGCTCCTCTCTTCCCAGTCTGTCAGTAACGCTCTGTTTACTTCCTGTCTCCTCCTTCTGAAAGCACACTGTGCTCTGATTGGTCGGCTGGATCAGTGTGTTTTGATTGGTCGAGGGCTTTGAGCGTGTTTGGGAAAGTCCCGCCCCTTTCCATAACCACCAGTTTAACCCTAAAAGCCGTATTCTGGACAAATGTGGGCAAAATAGTTTCGATTTATTTCTAAAAAATACTTCCCTTGATACTTCCCTTTTCCTAAGTTTGCCTCCTGAACACACACAATTTTTTTTTTGACTCAATTCTACAATGTTAAGCGGGTGAAAAAAAAACTCCTTAATCTTGTATTTGGGTCAAAAATGGGCACCCATAGAAATGAATGGGAGAAACTGTAATTTAGAGCATTCGAAAATAAGACAGCAAAGTCACTTCATCTTTAGGTTTTAGCTCTAAGAACTTATTGGAACGATATTTTAATGTAGTAAAAATAAAACATAAAAATAAGCATAATTTACATAGAAAATATGGTACTTTTTGAAGTAAACAAATTCAAAAATACCCCCAAAATAAAAAAAACACCATAAATGGATAGACAAAACTTTATCGAAGTCAGTGATATAACATTTATAATAAATAGAACTTATTTGAACGATATTTTAATGTAGCAAAAATAAAACAAAAATAAGCATAATTTACATAGAAAATATGGTACTTTTTGAAGTAAAAAAATTGAAAAATACCCCCAAAATAAAAAAAAACACCATAAATGGATAGACAAAACTTTATCGAAGACAGTAATATAACATTTATAATAAATAGAACTTATTGGAACGATATTTTAATGTAGTAAAAATAAAACATAAAAATAAGCATAATTTACATAGAAAATATGGTACTTTTTGAAGTAAACAAATTCAAAAATACCCCCAAAATAAAAAAAACACCATAAATGGATAGACAAAACTTTATCGAAGTCAGTGATATAACATTTATAATAAATAGAACTTATTTGAACGATATTTTAATGTAGCAAAAATAAAACAAAAATAAGCATAATTTACATAGAAAATATGGTACTTTTTGAAGTAAAAAAATTGAAAAATACCCCCAAAATAAAAAAAAACACCATAAATGGATAGACAAAACTTTATCGAAGACAGTAATATAACATTTATAATAAATAGAACTTATTTGAACGATATTTTAATGTAGTAAAAATAAAACATAAAAATAAGCATAATTTACATAGAAAATATGGTACTTTTTGAATTAAATAAATTCAAAAATACCCCCAAAATAAAAAAACACCATAAATGGATAGACAAAACTTTATCGAAGACAGTGATATAACATTTATAATAAATAGAACTTATTTTAACGATATTTTAAAGTAGTAAAAATAAAACATAAAAATAAGCATAATTTACATAAAAAATATGGTACTTTTTGAATTAAATAAATTCAAAAATACCCCCATAATAAATAAAAAACCCATAAATGGATAGACAAAACTTTATCTAAGACAGCGATATAAAATTTATCATAAATAAAAATTAGGATCACACCTGAGTCCTCTGTGCCCACATTTGTCCACAATTACAGGATTTGAGGGCTACCACACTACTAACTAACTCAACCAGGCCCCGCCCCTTTATTCTGCGCATGAATTATTATAATGAGTAATATTGTGACGTGTTCGTTCCCGGGAGAAACTCGAGACTACAATGGAGGCGTTTCAGGAGTTCAGAAACACTGACACTCATATAGTGGAGCGTTTTCATGATCGTTGCCATATCACCCACTCCTAAATCAAAGTTTGGGAATTAGTGCTGTCAATCAAACACCTAATGATGCTCACAACAACAAGCATCGCTCTATTCCTCATCCATTAATCAGAGTTTATCGAGTTATCAGTCATTCCAACAGGATCACCGTGTGATTCAGAATCAGATCACGCCGGAAATCTGCAAAGCATCTATTAATGTTTCCTACAGTAACTCTACACCCTCCCTGCCATGTCTGTCCCAACCCCCATGTCCTCCCACACACACACACACGTCTATAATAAGCACCATGCAGACTGTTAAGTAAGACCGCTTGCTCTCATCACGATCCATTACTGATAGAAGCACTTTTCAATATGTAACCGTAACCATTGAGCTCAGTAACTGGGTCACGCACTCGAGAGGATCTTCCCCAAAGCGAGACTGTAGATGCTAATCTGTTAGAGGACACTCAGCATTAGTATTTATTATATTTGCTTGAGTGCTTCACATTGCTGGTTGACTGCTCTGGCCTTCAACACTCATGCAATGTGACTGTGACCCAATGCAATGTGTGTGTGAGGCTGACCTACATGTAAGTTGATGCAAAAGCAATTACTTTCCATATAAATAGTCATTTATATTTATAGCTATACTTTTATGGAGAAAAAAAATAATAATTGCTTTCATTGAACTCATGTACTATTCCTTCTGTGTTTTTAATGGTGTTTATGTGTGTATGTGGTGTTTTTAATACACTTAAACGGAGTATTTCTTCCTTAACACTAGAAGTGCCAGAATTCCAAAACTACTAGAACGGCCACAAACGGTCAATTTGACCGTTAGAGTGTTTATTTCGTTGATGAATAATTTTCGTAATTATTTTCGTCAACCACATTTTTTCAAAGACGAAAACGAGACGATAACTAAATAAAAACTAGGTTTGAATGACAAAAACTATGACGAAAAATGTTAGATAGTGACGATTTGCGAAGCGGTCAATAGGCTAATAATAATAATAGATCAATATGACCGTCTATGGCCGAAATAGGTAAGATATGTTCTTTTTTTTTTTTTTTTGCTTTACGTTTACGTAACTTAATTTATATGAAAAGCATTTTAAATGAAAATACAGACAATTTTAGGAAAAGTCAGGTACCAGTAGGATTTTATTATTTTTTTCAACAAAGCTATTGTAGATATAAAATTCAAAACGGTCAAAAAGACGTTTTAGTTGTGGCCGTTCTAGTGTTAAAACTGCAGTGAACCAAAGACAGTCTCAAAAACACGCTTTGAAATCGCTGGTGTTTCAGACGTCACAAACCACCTTGTAACCAATCAGATCAACGTGTGATCGTCAACCAGTGGATCTCTGAGTGAGTGAGTGGGGGTGGAGCTCATTTGCATATTCATAGAACCGCGCATACTAAATGAGGTAAGGGTGTCGAGTTACATTCTAGATATTTGAAGGCATTAGGATTTTTTCCCAAGGAAACCTATTATAAATATGTAATGTTGGTGATCATAAATTGGTTTTAATGGATAAAATGCCTACAGAGGGACTTTAACAGCAAACTACCTGTTTACACAGTGAAGGTTGCATTTATTCAAATATCTTAATCCCAGAGGGAGAGAAAGATGAATCCCTGTGTGTTTCTAATTGAAAATGCGATACATCTTTTCACCAGAGTAGCTTGATCTCACCTGGGTGTGGTTTGTGTCCTAACAGCTCCAGAACGCAGAAATCTCAGCGCGTGATTGGACGTCACATCTCTCTTGTGTGGACTGGCTGAGAGGTGGCAGAGGCGGGCCCTCACAACCATCAGGACCAATGAGAACTGATCTGCTAGGGAAACAATCACAATCATTATCATAATTAGAGTCTGAAATGTACGTATACATGTACTACTAACATCATGTGAAAAAATGAAGGAAGTCTGGATGAAACAGAGACTTTTATGTCTATATTTGATTGTTTATACACACATGCATATTGAATATAGCAAGCCCCGCCCACATTTGTTCTTGTTCCAGAAGCTTTTCTTTTAGATATACGACTTTAAAACAATCTGAATCTACTCAGCAACGACGACTGTTTGATTGAAAATATGATATGAATATATTGAAAATATTTCCTTCAATAAGTCGTTTCAGAGCAAATACTTTGAGATTCGTTGTTACTAATGTATCTTCTCTGGTTTATAAGTGGCATTAGACTTGGTAAATCTGATTCATTTCTAAGAATTTAATTCAATGTATCAATTTCAAATGTTTCCTGAGAGAAAAAAAACTAGAGATGCACCGACATGAAAATTTGGGCCGATACCGATAACCAATAAATCTTTGTATTTGAAAGTCGGTAACCGATATATCGGCCGATAAATCTAAATCCAAATTTTTATGTGATTTTTGAGAGCCTGATTACAAAAACAAAAGTCTCATTATTAAAAGCCACGTCCCCAACACACAATTATAATGTTCTCATGATCAGCCGATATGACAGACCATGTAAATCTAATCATATTTCAAGCAATTCAAAACATCTAAAGTGTCTCAGCTGGAGGAAATAATCCATTATTTATCGGCTTTAATACATCAGCCAATTTTTTTTATCGTGCCGATAACGATAACATTAAAAATGAACATATATCGGCCGATATGGATACCGATATATCGGTACATCCCTAGAAACAACTTTAAAGCCATTTCAGAGCAAATACTTTGAGATTCGTTGTTACTAATGTATCTTCTCTGGTTTATAAGTGGCATTAGACTTGGTAAATCTGATTCATTTCTAAGAATTGAATTCAATGTATCAATTCCAAATGTTTCCTGAGAGAAAAAAAAAAACTAGAGATGCACCGACATGAAATTTTGGACCGATACTGATAACCGATAAATCTTTATATTTGAAAGCCGGTAACCGATATATCGGCCGATAAATCTAAATCCAAATTTTTATGTGATTTTTGAGAGCCTGATTACAAAAACAAAAGTCTCATTATTAAAAGCCACGTCCCCAACACACAATTATAATGTTCTCATGATCAGCCGATATGACAGACCATGTAAATCTAATCATATTTCAAGCAATTCAAAACATCTAAAGTGTCTCAGCTGGAGGAAATAATCCATTATTTATCGGCTTTAATACATCAGCCAATTTTTTTTATCGTGCCGATAACGATAACATTAAAAATGAACATATATCGGCCGATATGGATACCGATATATCGGTACATCCCTAGAAACAACAACTTTAAAGCCATTTCAGAGCAAATACTTTGAGATTCGTTGTTACTAATGTATCTTCTCTGGTTTATAAGTGGCATTAGACTTGGTAAATCTGATTCATTTCTAAGAATTGAATTCAATGTATCAATTCCAAATGTTTCCTGAGAGAAAAAAAAACTAGAGATGCACCGACATGAAATTTTGGACCGATACTGATAACCGATAAATCTTTATATTTGAAAGCCGGTAACCGATATATCGGCCGATAAATCTAAATCCAAATTTTTATGTGATTTTTGAGAGCCTGATTACAAAAACAAAAGTCTCATTATTAAAAGCCACGTCCCCAACACACAATTATAATGTTCTCATGATCAGCCGATATGACAGACCATGTAAATCTAATCATATTTCAAGCAATTCAAAACATCTAAAGTGTCTCAGCTGGAGGAAATAATCCATTATTTATCGGCTTTAATACATCAGCCAATTTTTTTTATCGTGCCGATAACGATAACATTAAAAATGAACATATATCGGCCGATATGGATACCGATATATCGGTACATCCCTAGAAACAACAACTTTAAAGCCATTTCAGAGCAAATACTTTGAGATTCGTTGTTACTAATGTATCTTCTCTGGTTTATAAGTGGCATTAGACTTGGTAAATCTGATTCATTTCTAAGAATTGAATTCAATGTATCAATTCCAAATGTTTCCTGAGAGAAAAAAAAAAAACTAGAGATGCACCGACATGAAATTTTGGACCGATACTGATAACCGATAAATCTTTATATTTAAGAGCCGGTAACCGATATATCGGCCGATAAATCTAAATCCAAATTTTTATGTGATTTTTGAGAGCCTGATTACAAAAACAAAAGTCTCATTATTAAAAACCACGTCCCCAACACACAATTATAATGTTCTCATGATCAGCCGATATGACAGACCATGTAAATCTAATCATATTTCAAGCAATTCAAAACATCTAAAGTGTCTCAGCTGGAGGAAATAATCCATTATTTATCGGCTTTAATACATCAGCCAATTTTTTTTATCGTGCCGATAACGATAACATTAAAAATGAACATATATCGGCCGATATGGATACCGATATATCGGTACATCCCTAGAAACAACAACTTTAAAGCCATTTCAGAGCAAATACTTTGAGATTCGTTGTTACTAATGTATCTTCTCTGGTTTATAAGTGGCATTAGACTTGGTAAATCTGATTCATTTCTAAGAATTGAATTCAATGTATCAATTCCAAATGTTTCCTGAGAGAGAAAAAAAAACTAGAGATGCACCGACATGAAATTTTGGACCGATACTGATAACCGATAAATCTTTATATTTGAAAGCCGGTAACCGATATATCGGCCGATAAATCTAAATCCAAATTTTTATGTGATTTTTGAGAGCCTGATTACAAAAACAAAAGTCTCATTATTAAAAGCCACGTCCCCAACACACAATTATAATGTTCTCATGATCAGCCGATATGACAGACCATGTAAATCTAATCATATTTCAAGCAATTCAAAACATCTAAAGTGTCTCAGCTGGAGGAAATAATCCATTATTTATCGGCTTTAATACATCAGCCAATTTTTTTTATCGTGCCGATAACGATAACATTAAAAATGAACATATATCGGCCGATACGGATACCGATATATCGTGCATCCCTAGAAACAACAACTTTAAAGCCATTTCAGAGCAAATACTTTGAAATTCGTTGTTACTAATGTAACTTCTCTGGTTTATAAGTGGCATAAGACTTGGTAAATCTGATTAATTTCTAAGAATTTAATTCAATGTATCAATTCCAAATGTTTCCTGGGAGGAAAACTAGAAGATGCACCGACATGAAAATTTGGACTGATACCGATAACCGATAAATCTTTATAATTGAAAGCCGGTAACCAATATATCGGCCGATAAATCTATATCCAAATTTTTATGTGATTTAATAATTGTGATTTAAAGTTGTTTAATATATAGGAAAACATTTTTATCGTGCCGATAACGATAACATTAAAAATTAACATATATCGACCGATACCGATATATCGGTGCATCCCTAAAAACAACAACTTTAAAGCCATTTCAAAGCAAATACATTGAGATTTTTAGCATTAGACTTCTAAGAATCAGTTCAGCCTGTTCAATATCATCCAAGACATCTCGAATATCATCTGAAATACACAAAGGCAAGCCTTTTGACTCTGTGTGCGTAACTGCACACCTGGTCCGCATCCGAATCAGCAAATAAATCTGCATATCCGCACTAATCCTGATAGATTAATCTATTTTCTGTGCTGAGCCTCGTCCGTCGAGCACACACTTTATTAACGTTTCAGAGTGTGTGTGACTCTGTGACTTTCACTCCAGTGCATGTGAACTCATGCGATGGCGGCAGTCATGCAACAGTCACGAGAGGCTCGCGTACGTCGGGCTCGTTGGGTCTCGAAGCTTGTGATTTCTGAGAAACATGCATCTCGACTTTCCCAGTGTCCCCTACAGCAACCCGAGATATGACGCTTGCCCTCTTTACGCAGCATGTAACTAGCTCATGCAGACTCATGAATAATGAATTTCAATAATGCAGCTACTGTACTTGAGCAAGACTGATGCGCCAAAGAGAGAGAAAGGTGTGATGAGAGATGGAGGAAACATAACAATAGACATGGTGATTCCCATTAGAAAGAAATATATGGAGAACATATTGAGATCTAATCCAGCTTTTAGTGTTGTTTATGTGTCTATGTGGTGTTTTTAATACGCTTAAACCGTGTGTAAGTTCATAATTAGAGTGTTTCCTCCTTAAAACTGCAGTGAACCAAAGACAGTCTCAAAAACACGCTTTGAAAACGACCAATCAGATCAACGTGTGATCATCAACCAGTGGAGTGAGTGAGTGGAGGTGGAGCTCATTTGCATATTCATAGAACCACGCATACAAAATGAGGCAAGGGTGTCGAGTTACATTCACGAAATCAAGAAAAAACTTGATTCATTGTCATTTTGGTGATTAAAATGCCTCATATTTGACAAGATATAGGCTACCCAAGTCAAACATTTCTCAATTCTCCCAATTTAGTATCTCAAAGTAAAAATACAAACAATAAAAAATTAAAACATGCTATCAAATCAATTTATAATATAATAAATATGAGCTATAAAGTATAAAATCCACATTCAAAACGTATGGTTCAAGACTAATGTAGTTTTGCATTTTGATTTTCAAATGTACTTTTACTTTTAAACCACTAATTTTAGTGAAAGGTTTTTGAGTGGATTTTCTTTTAAAGGGATAGTTCACTTTGACATTAATTTTTGATACGTTTTATCTTACCTCAAGGGCATCCAAGATGTAGGTGTCTTTGTTTCCACAGTATTTTCAATTTTGATATTTTTGAGTCAGGTCTATGGAGTCCACCTCAAAGAGCAGCACAGAGAAGTCCAAATTAAACATGATTTAATGACTCGTAAATGTAAGTACACATTGACAGCCTAAGAGCGGTTTGTGTGAGAAAACCAACAGTATTTATATCCTCTTGTAATCATAGTGATCTGAATCAGTTGTTCAATGTCCAACTGAACCGAACTGAATCAGTTCAATGTTACGCCGGAAGTGATCGCTTGCATGTGACGTCACTCAATATTTACACGGAGATTTCGGAAGTTTTACCTTTTACTAAACATATTTAGATATACCGAAATCGTCTTCCATTGCGGTTTCCCGTATATCTAAATATGTTTAGTGAAAGGTAAAACTTCCGAAATCTCTGTATAAACAAGGAGTGACGTCGGCGCGCAAGCGAACACTTCCAGACCGAAGCGCCCGTGCCGTCAGATCATTTTGTCATGGCTATCATTACAAGTGGTAAAAACGATATAAATACTGTTGGTTTTCTCACACAAACCGCTCGTTTCGTGTCTTAGGCCATCAATGTGTACTTACATTTACGAGTCATTAAATCATGTTTAATTTGGACTTCTCTGTGCTGCTTTTTGGTGGACCTCCTTAGCCTCCAGTGTGTGACTGATAGACAACAACGGTTTGACTGAAAAACGTCAAAATTGAAAATACTGTGGAAACAAAGACACTTACATCTTGGATGCCCTTGAGGTAAGATAAAACATATCAACGATTAATTTCAAAGTGAACTATCCCTTTAATAATAATAATCACAATAACGTTGACTCTTACCATGTTCTCATTTCTCCTAAAGTCAACATAATTTGTCATTTGCAACTCATTTTACTTGCATGATGTGAGGAATCTCTGGGCGAAACTGGATATAACAGAAATTTGGATTCAAATGGATTGAAAGTGTGAAAAGGTTTTCATAAGCTGTAATCCATAATCATCAAAATGATAACAAATAAAGGCTTGAAATATCTCACTTTGCATGTAATGAGTCTATATAATATATTAGTTTCACCTTTTAAAGGGTTAGTTCACCCAAAAATGAAAATTCTGTCAGTATTTCCTCACCCTCATGTTGTTCCAACCCCGTAAGACCTTCGTTCATCTTCGCAACACAAATTAAGATATTTAAGATATTAAGATCACTCCTGCATACAGTCCGTAGGCTTCTTGAGGGAATGACTCTTGCTGTCCCCGAAAAGTCATTAAAGACATCGTTAAAATAGTCCAAGTGACTACAGGGGCTCAATCTTAAGTTTATCAAACGACGAGAACACTTTTGTGCGCAAAAAAACAACAAAAATAACGACTTTATTTCAACTATTCGTTTATTTCTCCCTCTGCGCGAGTCAGGTTACTAGTTTAATAGCGTAAGCTTCTGTTATTGTACGTCACACGCATCACACACACATGACCAGCGTCGGCCAATAGTGAGCCTTCGTGTGACGTAGCTTTACGCAATCACACTACGTTAACTGACTACAGGCTCATGGAGAAGGAAGTGAATAGTTGAAATAAAGTCGTTATTTTTGTTGTTTTTTTGCGCACAAGTGTTCTCGTCGTTTGATAAACTTAAGATTGAGCCCCTGTAGTCACTTGGACTATTTTAACGATGTCTTTAATGACTTTTCGAGTCATTCCCTCAAGAAGCCTATGGACTAGTATACAGGAGCGATCTTAATATCTTAAATATCTTAATTTGTGTTCCGAAGATGAACGAAGGTCTTACGGGGTTGAAACAACATGAGGGTGAGTAAATACTGACAGAATTTTCATTTTTGGGTGAACTAACCCTTTAAGTTGAATTACTGAACTTTTGCACCATATTCTGATATTTCGAGTTTCACCTGTATTGCAGTGAAGTAAAAAGTAAAATGCAGAGAAGTTAAAGTAAAAAGTTATTCCAGTAAAGTACAGATACTCAAAAAGTAAATGTCCTTTACCTCTGGTGAAAACTAGAGAAAGTAAGCAGCATCGGCTGAGCGGTGCAATACAGCAGAGTTCATCAACAACCGGTCAATGAGCATCGGGCAAATCAACAGGCCACGCTTGAGTCTGACAACAGCCTGGCTTTCCAAAAATATGCTGTTTTCTGCTTATCGAATATATAGAGCAACCCTGGAGATTTCAACCGGCCCACAGCGCCGAGAATAATCCCTATGGAGTGTGTGTGACCACTGGACACACAGTCCCCGGGGATCGATAGTGGTCGTGTCAGGCCAAACGGAGAGTTCGTCTCCATCGCATCTGAGTGGGACAGAAATGAATGTCTGCTTGTGACTCTGACGCTTACAGCTCCGTCGAAGGAGACCGAACAGACGATAAATCTGGCATGCAATCCGTCCCTGCTTTACCGAAGATTAATGTTACCTAAAGTTGTAATGTTACCTAAAAATTTTTAGGATTTTCATTGGGTAATGACTGGTATTGGCATTTTATTTTAAACATTTTACTTTTAATATATGTGTATCTAGAGGTCTGTAATGTGTATTTGTATGTACATATCTAGAAATGTGCATTATATGTTTGTGTGTGTATGTACTTTTACATATGTATATTGGCATTTATCATTATTGGTTATTTACTTATTTATTTTTATTTTTTATTATTATTATTATTTATGTACTTTATTTTCTTGCTACTTATATGCTGGCATGGGGTGGGGGGTTGTAAAAATGTAAAAAGCTTTAAATAAAATATATATATATAAAAAAATTTATATTTTCAATTGGCTTTTGGATAAGCTCTGTGACCAACAAAGGTTTATGATTCACACTAGAGCCCGACCGATAAAGGATTTTGAAAGCCGATACCGATACAAATATTTGTTTGTTTTAAAATCCGATATATCGGCCGATATTTTATTATTATTTTATTTTTTATTTCAGAAACGATGATAAGAGATGATCCGTCTCATTGCTATAACTGTCACGCGCTATTAAAGAAATACTTCAGTCACATTGTCAAAAGTTAAAAGGACAGTCAGTCGACTACACGTAACAACGTAACGTAACTATTACTAGCTAATTCCGCTTCACTCTCGGCTTATTTAACTGCGGCAAAACTGGACATGATAGTCAGTATAGTCAACGACTGTGTAGAGCGCCCTCTGGTGGACAAACTCTACAACTCCAACACTCATGATATGGTTCAAGCGAGTTTCATCCGTTTTTATTTTTTATTTTTTAAATATTCATTTATCGGCCATTATAACTGCCGATACCGATAGTTTGGAAAATGCCTAATATCGGCCGATAATATCGGTCTGCCTCTAATTCACACCAAGGATAACTATATCAATAACAATACTAGAATGTACATTTGTAACTCATTTTACTAGCATAATTGGCCGAAACTGGATATAACAGAAACATTCATCGCAAGGACTTGATTTTATAGAGAAACTGAGCTAAAACTGAGCACGAAAAGTCATTTTCAGAGGAAGACAAAGTACATTTTAGGTAATTGAAGACATTTTCCTTCATTTTTGCAATAATGTGCGCTACTAAATCAATAACAATCAGACCATCTTGATGATTTCATCTTGACTTTTAGGAGAGGCTGCGGTAGAGCATCTCTCAATCTGTGAGCTTCTTCTGGGTGGAGGAGAGTAAAATGGACATAAAAAGCAAGAGATAAAAGAGTGAAAATGTTCTTTAGTAGAGAAGATAGTGGCTGACGGTGTGGAAAGGGATGGGATGATGGAGGGAACGCCAGAACTGATGTGTACCTTGAAATGCAATGTAAGTCACTTCGGATAAAAGCGTCTGCCAAATGCATAGATGTAGAGACTGGACGTGAAAACCAGAGATGGACAAAATCTTACTACAGATACTGGTCAAACATTAGTTGTAAAGAATAAAGACTGCATGTAATGAGTCTATATAATATATTAGTTTCACTTTTAAGTTGAATTACTGAAATAAATGAACTTTTGCACCATATTCTAATTTTTCGAGTTTCACCTGTGAGAAAAGTTTCACCTCTTTCTGTCTCTCGCCCTTTCTCCTTCCGTCTCTCGCCCTTTCTCTTTCCGTCTCTCGCCCTTTCTCTTTCCGTCTCTCGCCCTTTCTCTTTCCGTCTCTCGCCCTTTCTCCTTCCGTCTCTCGCCCTTTCTCTTTCCGTCTCTCGCCCTTTCTCTTTCCGTCTCTCGCCCTTTCTCTTTCCGTCTCTCGCCCTTTCTCCTTCCGTCTCTCGCCCTTTCCCTTTCCGTCTCTCGCCCTTTCTCTTTCCGTCTCTCGCCCTTTCTCCTTCCGTCTCTCGCCCTTTCCCTTTCCGTCTCTCGCCCTTTCTCCTTCCGTCTCTCGCCCTTTCTCCTTCCGTCTCTCGCCCTTTCTCCTTCCGTCTCTCGCCCTTTCTCCTTCCGTCTCTCGCCCTTTCTCCTTCCGTCTCTCGCCCTTTCTCCTTCCGTCTCTCGCCCTTTCTCCTTCCGTCTCTCGCCCTTTCTCCTTCCGTCTCTCGCCCTTTCTCCTTCCGTCTCTCGCCCTTTCTCCTTCCGTCTCTCGCCCTTTCCCTTTCCGTCTCTCGCCCTTTCTCCTTCCGTCTCTCGCCCTTTCTCCTTCCGTCTCTCGCCCTTTCTCCTTCCGTCTCTCGCCCTTTCTCCTTCCGTCTCTCGCCCTTTCTCTTTTTCCGTCTCTCGCCCTTTCTCTTTCCGTCTCTCGCCCTTTCTCTTTCCGTCTCTCGCCCTTTCTCTTTTCGTCTCTCGCCCTTTCTCCTTCCGTCTCTCGCCCTTTCTCCTTCCGTCTCTCGCCCTTTCTCCTTCCGTCTCTCGCCTTTTCTCCTTCCGTCTCTCGCCCTTTCTCCTTCCGTCTCTCGCCCTTTCTCCTTCCGTCTCTCGCCCTTTCTCCTTCCGTCTCTCGCCCTTTCTCCTTCCGTCTCTCGCCCTTTCTCCTTCCGTCTCTCGCCCTTTCTCCTTCCGTCTCTCGCCCTTTCTCCTTCCGTCTCTCGCCCTTTCTCCTTCCGTCTCTCGCCCTTTCTCCTTCCGTCTCTCGCCCTTTCTCCTTCTGTCTCTCGCCCGCTCTCTCCCCGCAGGATTGTGGGATTGCATGGCATCAAGAGGATCATTCTATGGGATCTGGCACTGAACACTCAAATCCAATTTGAACTGAGAACAAGGCAGGTAAAAGACGAGGCCAGACTGGGTCAAGACGGGCCGCAACACAGCAACTTACTAAAGCAAGAGCTAAACTTGCTAAATCACATGGCAGTTTCTTCAGTGCATTTAGGGGTGTGGTCCTGGTCAATCTCCTGAACTCCAAACTGAATGTCAGAATTGGAAAAAAGCGTGAATTTTGAGCGTGGCATGGTTGTTGGTGACGGGCCGGTCTGAGTATTTGTGTAATATATATAATATACTAAAATATTATATATAATATACTAACTATATAATATATTAGTTTCACCTTTTACGTTGAATCACTGAACTTTTGCACCATATTCTAATTTTTCGAGTTTCACCTGTGTATAAAACAACAGGTCAGAGACTATTAATATGGGTTTGGAGCAACATGAAGGTAGGTGAGTAAATGTCTATTTCTTTAATAATGTAATATTTCTGCTTATTTGATCATGCATTTCCTGTAAAGACGTCCAGAAGGGTGTTTTGACACAACGCTCGACTGCTTGTCCACAGTGGGGTTCGTGCGCGAGCAGAGAGACAAGCTTTTAACCCTCCAGGTCTAAACGCCACTGACTTTTACAGATCCCTCTGAGATGTCATTTGGCAAATGCACGTCAAATGAAACATGACCAGTCCTATTGGCTGAAACACATACAGTAATAAGATGTGGCATATGCTCTTGAAACCCAGGACTAAAGCAATGGCGCAGACGTTCACAGCTTCGGTCCGTAACTAGGTCAGATTCGTTTCATCCAACACCCAGTGACCCACAGCCGAGCGAATGCTTTAGTCTCGGTATAATGGCGTTTCCTTTGCTTTGTCAGTAGTTTGTTGTTTGTGTTGAAAATGATTCCACGTTTCCTCTTTAGCACTAATTAAATCGGCCTTCTCTCCCCCGTTCTGCCTGTCAGAGCCGGCCATTAGCATAATAAAAGAAAGAAGCTTTTGTGCGACCTCTCAATTCAATTCCATCGGCGGCCGAGGGCTTTCAGTTCCCAGCATGCTGTTGAATCAGACACCATTTGGAGATTAATATTACGCATTTGCACATATTAATGGCTTGCATCAGTTAATTAGAGAATGTAGGGACTTCTGAGGGTCTGTGTCTTGGGACACGGTGTTTTATTTTTTATTTTATTTTCAATAAAAAGTCCATTTTAAATTAAAAAAATATATTTTTTAATTTATTTTACATTTTATTCATTTGAATTAGCTTTTTTGGTCTTCGGGTTAATTTCAGTTTATTTTTTAGTAATTTTGTCATTTTTTTCTTCTTCATTTTATTAGTTTATTGTTTTTTGAACATTGCTATTTAAGTTTAATTTATTTTTATTTCATTAGTTTATTGATTTTTTTGAACATTGCTATTTAAGTTTAATTTATTTTTATTTCATTGGTTTATTGTTTTTTGAACATTGCTATTTAAGTTTCATTTATTTTATTTCATTATTTTATTGTTTTTTGAACATTGCTATTTAAGTTTCATTTATTTTATTTCATTATTTTATTGTTTTATGAACATTGCTATTTAAGTTTAATTTATTTTTATTTCATTAGTTTATTGATTTTTTTGAACATTGCTATTTAAGTTTAATTTATTTTTATTTCATTGGTTTATTGTTTTTTGAACATTGCTATTTAAGTTTCATTTATTTTATTTCATTATTTTATTGTTTTATGAACATTGCTATTTAAGTTTAATTTATTTTTATTTTCATTTAATTGGTTTATTGTTTTTTGAACATTGCTATTTAAGTTTAATTTATTTTTATTTCAGTTTTAGTTTTATTTCCAGTGCTTCAACTTGTTTCAGTTTTATCCCAATCAACAGAAATGTTTTAGTTAACGACTGAAATGCCTGATTAAAAATGCATTTAAATCAATTGCTATTAGTCGGTTAGCTTGTGCTACACAACATTAACTTTTAGCAGATATAAGTTTTAAAGATGTAGTTTCTGTTTCTGCAAAAAAAAAAAAAACGAAAAAAAAAAAAACGTTTGTTTGACGTGATGCACATGAATGTTTGTCCCAATATAATTCTCTCTAGTATGAATTATTAACACCTCCTGATCGCGAATCATTAAAGCACTACATACACATAGAAACTAGCAATCTAAACCATAATTAAACAATTTAATAATCAATTAAAAGGGACTTTCCACCCGTATGATATTACGCTGTATCCACATTGGACCCGTTTGGAAAATAGATTCTGCGGCGCCATCTTCTGGTCAAACACGGCAAATTACTCACAGTGCATTCTGGGTATTCTCTAGCCGTTTGGCGTACATCGGTTGCACGCTCGTTATTGCGATGCATTGTGGGATAGATTGAGTGCACTCAATCACTGTGGTTTCGGACAACACTATAAATGGCTGTTCCCTCAAATAGTGCCATATTTAATGGTCTTACGATTAGTAGACACGAGGGGTCACACCAATGGAGAAACAGAAGCGAAGCGGCTAGATAGGATCACATGTGCGATGACAACCAATCACATTACAGCCTTGAGTTGTGCGAGTCAACCACTGCTTACGTATACCATAGAAATGAGTGAGAAATTGCATTGAATAATAGGTGTCGCAAAACGATCCGTGACTTTTCTTACAAAACGGCATTTTTCAGTCGAAACTCTAAAATTAAACGAATCCAACATGAATGTGTAAGCTCAAACATGTTGAAGATTATCCAATAGCCAATAGGCTGTCGGTTCATTAAACGATACGCTTCGGTGAAGCCTCTCCTCCACTGACATCCATTCAAAAAACGTGACTTATTTTGGACTGTGGAAACTGGTTTGGATTAAAACAAGATAAAAGTGATTCAGATCAGCCGTTCAATTATGCAAAAATGCACTCTAAATGATGCTGGGTTGTTGTTAAAATATGGACAAACCCAAATGTTGGGTTAAAATGCAATTAAAAAATGTACAGTTGAAAGTTGGGTTAAAATTTTAAATTATATTTTTAACCCAACATTTGGGTTTGTCCATACTATTTTACCCAAGGTTGGGTTCAAACAACCCAGCATTGTTTAGAGTGTGCTTAATTTAGAGACTAATTGTCAAATTATGGAGACAAGAGAAGGTCAGAGGTCATCATACAGCAGAAAATAAACCTGTGTTTGTGTTTGTGTGAGTCATGATGAAGCGAAAGTGAATTTTGGTCACGGGATCGTCCTGTATTTCCTTATGTGTAATTACAGCAGAAAATACATTGCATGTTCCCCATTCATCATCACTGAGTCATCAACATGAGCCTGACACCACACACGCACACGCACACACACACACAAACTAATGCTTGAGAAGTGAGATATACAGAACAACAACAGTCTGGTTCAGGAAGCAAAAAAATTCCCTGTATTTTGCATAACAAATGAATCTTTCAAAACAGAGAAACGAGTTCTCGGGGATAAACGCCGATGTTTGCTTTTGCAGAAGCCAAAATCATCATTATTATGCATTATTAGCATTAATGTTGTTTTTAAAAATCATGTTTAATTGCAGAATTTATTGTATGATTTGAATTGTTCAAATACTTTTTCACTTCAAATCAAAGATTGCAATATTATCATTTATATTATAAAACTTTTTTTAATGCCATTGAATTGGAAAAAATTCAGGGAGAAATAGTTTGAAGCAAAAATGCAAAAAATAAATAAATAATAATAATAGATTTATATTTTACCAGATATTGGTTTAGAAAAATAGCATGATTTTCTTAAGATAAATTTATATACAATTTACTCTGATTTATTTATTTATTAATTATTTTATTTTTATTTATTTTTTAAATTTTATTTACACCTTAGAATTAGAACAACAAAAAAGGACAATGATAATAATAACAATAAAATATATAAACAAAAAATAAGATAAATATTATAAATTTAAGGATGTGCAGGAAGAGGCAAAAAAAACAGTTTTTTTTTAAATTTACTGTTTAAAATAAACTTAAACAGTAAAATTAAAATAAACTAAATTTACTGTTTAGTTTATTTTAATTTCCCATTTACATAAGCTTGTTTCTGCCACAGAATAAAAAATAAAAAAGGTAATTTAAAAAATAGCATGTTTTAAACTTTAAACTAAATCTTTAAAAAAAAAAGTTATTCTGTGGCGGAAACAAGCTTCGATACATAACTTATTTCTTCATAGAGAGTAAAATATACATTAAAAAACACATATCTAAAACACTGTCCTGATATCAGCAAGAAATACATTGACAATATGCCTATTTAATGAAGATTCAAAGCAGTGTTTGTATATTTTGTGTAATAGGGGAACTATCTGCAATGCCAGAACGCATCATAATAACATGAATATCTACTTTACAGGATTAATCCAAAATAATTTCTTTGTATATTAAGTTACTTTTCACTTACAGGTAGCCTGTTTTTACTCCAGAATCAGCATGCACAAATCACACACACACACACTCTCTCTCTCTCTCTCTCTCTCTCTCTCTCTCTCTCTCACACACACACACACACACACACACAATAAGCTTGTTCCTTATGCTCTACACTTCCTGACACATTGAGATCATCTGTCTAGTTCAGTTGTCTGTGGAGTAGCACATGGCTGCGCGTGCACATCGCCTAATTGCGAACTAGTCTCCATATAAATATATGTAAAATTGCGCTAAAAATATCTAATGCTGCAGCATGAGGTCTCGTGGAGTCGACATGATGTGCTCAAGGGCCCGAAACGGAGAGATTGAGAGGGAGAAAGAAAGAGGTTGCATCTGCCACACCTCACTCATTCACAAACACGGCGGCTCACTGTACGACAGAATCAGATTTAAAATCCCACAACACATGTGCAGTCTGAGCCATTTATAGTCCAAACGCATCGCAAACGCCACAGTGCGTCAAGAGCGCGTCTCAAAAAATAGCCAGCAGCGATCACTGAACAATAGTAAACACGCGAATGCTCGTCCGAGTCATTAAAGAGAATCGGTTCATTTGAACAGTTCACGTCAATGATTCTCTTAAAACGTTTCTGTGATTCGTTTTAAAATATAGTGTTATATTAAGCGTAACAGACAAAGCCAGCTCGTGTTGTTACGTTTGTCACAATTACTGTTTATTCAAGCTCAAGTTTGGTCGTTAAAAATACAAACGTGAGAATGTAACGTACTTTGATTAGGAGCCAATACTAGTTTTAACCAAAAATATGAACTAGGAAAGATTTCACAACGTGTATGGACATTTTTGCTTGATTTTTGCACTGGTACGTTCATCAACAACAACACAAAGGCTGCGTTCCAAACCGCATACTTCCCTACTATTTAGTATGGGAAAAAGAGTAGGCGAGCAAAAAAGTATGAATGAATCCAAAAGAGTAGGCGAGAATTACCTGGGTGACGTAGCAATTGTCGCGAGATTCGGACTTAAGTGCGTTCCAATATGCCTACTTTCCTACTATATAGTAGGCGAAAACAGTACGTGAAGGAAGCAGTACGTTCCAAACATCAGTTTTCATAAAAAGAGTAGGCGAGAAGTTCCCGGATGGCTTACTGCTTCCGCCCAGATTTTTGAGTGCTTTTCCACGGCTACTCATGATACTCATCTATCCCAGGAGGCCACGCGAGAGGATACGTCAATATCAACATCGCGGAGATAAGCGACGCGGGGGTTTTCAAATGTGAGTAAATACGGTTTAAATCGTATGTGTTAAACTACTATAGAGTAAACGTTTTAACTGTTGAACGTCTAAAGGAGTTAGACAGTATAGTATAGTTGTGATTTTGCTGTAAACACGTTTTATTATGTATTGATAACAGGGGAGCTCCAGTAACCGTAAAGTTACGTTTCCAACGTGTATTTACATAACCATACATCTTAAAAACGCTTATTTAAAATGTCTATTTACATCAGGAAGGAAAATATTGTATAAGTATTGCAGGTGAGCACATCCCAACATGAAAAATACATGTGTGTGCTATTATGTAGGATAATTCACTGTTGTCAACACTGCTTACATTAGAAAAATTATGTGCTGTGAATAAAAACATATATAAAGTAACTAAACATGATATATATTTAATTTGTCCCTTATTGGTGTTGATATATTGAGGAACATTTAAGTTGGATTAAAAGTGAGTTAACACATCAACCTCAACATGTAAATGCAGTGTTGAGCTCGTAATGTGAATCTTGTCTGCATGTTACAGGGACAGGAGAACACGCGTCTGTTTATCCGGTGGAGAGAGGCTCATGATGCTGAATGCTGTCATCAATGAATGGGAACCGCTGTGTTGAGTCGGCAGTAGGGTTTGGGGTTCAGTGCCTGTAAATACATGCTTGTAGTTTGAATAAAGCTGTTTCATGTGTTGACTTGTATATGCATTTGTTTATTGTGATGGTTACTTTTATTTACTTTTATTTGTTCTTTTACTCATTTATTCATGTTTCTTATTGTTGTCAGTATATAAAATGTAATTAATTTATGCATTAATTCATCGATTGACTGACAATTGAGATGTTTCACTGCATTTAGCAATATAAATGAATTCATGCATTACTGTCATATTACAAAACAAATTACATTTTGCTTGTTTTATTAAATTATATTTTTAGTATATAAAAAGTTATATAAGTATTGGTCAGCATTTAATATTATTATTTTGTTTAAGTTTTGGGGTGGGCTAACAATGAAATTCATTCTGAGGTAATATTAATTTTTAAGCAGTGATACTTACATTTTTGGAGTATAAAATCAACAGTTTTCTCCAAAAGAGATCTTCAAGCAGCTGCCCGTCTCCTTTGTGCAGACATTACAAACGCTGTTCTAGGTTGTGCTGTGAAGTTACTGATGTTATGAAGTGTTAGAGCACCTGTCGCTCATATAATTTAAACGTATTATATGCAAGATCATGGAAAGATACTATAGTTTATGTAACAATCATAGTGACAAAACAGAAAATATAAAGATCATTGGTTTGTGTACATAATATGACATAAAATTATATTTATACACAGGAAATAAGAACAATAAAAAAGGCTAAATATCTTCATTATAGTTCTTCATAATACATAAAAAAGTTGTTATATCTGAGGGATGAAACGAGGTAAATTCATGAAGAAAAAGGAAAACTTAAAGGAGAAACTTTTTGGGTATAAAATAAAGAAATTAACAACATAATCAAGAGATGATGATTTTGGGGTTTCTTAATAAAAAAAATGTATCGTTAGAATAACACTGTTGGTCAGTAGGGTTTAAAATATAACAACTTAAATCAACCCTAAATGTATTCACAAAATAAATAGGCAGCTGTTTCTTCAACAATACCACAACAAAATGAGCAAGTTTCATCAATATCAAGATATTTATAGGTAGATTAATTAAACGTATCGTTCATATTTTTTTTTTATTGCATGAAGGTGTTGCGCTTGTGATAACGCGTAGTAGGTCACATGATAACGTCAACATGGCAGATGTCCGGTTCGCATTCATACTCAACGAGATTTGGCTATAAAGTACCTACTCTTTTAGCGCTCGATGAGTAAGTACTTATTGAAATTAAGTACCTACTCATTGAGTATGCGGTTTGGAACGCAGCCAAACACACACATACACCAATTGATCTGCTAACTCGAATCGCTACAGACAGAATCGATTCATATGAACGAATCGTTTACGAACTGGACATCACTACAACCATCCCCAATCAGTGTTTAAACAATCATGATGTGACCACTATGACATTCAGACTAAAAACAGAAACGTTTATCCTGAACAACTCACAAAATCAATCCGTCCGACGCGAAGTCCAAGATGACCTAACGTACTCCGCTCAGAAAGACTGTTTCCTCAATCCAATGTGTTGAACAGATTTGTCCAAATCCATACCGGTCATCTGATTCCAGACAGAACAAGTCATGTGTGTGTATCTAGTAAACAAAGAAGAAGAAAAAAGGACAATCTTTTGTTGGTTCTCCCGTTTAATCTTAATCCGATTTGAATCTTCCTCACCGTCCGTCTGTCCGAACAGCGGCGAGCGCGAGCGCACAATGGAAATGAATCTAAACCCTTTAAAATACACCGAATCTCTGAAAATGGTTCACAAACACATGTCTAATGAATGAACGAGCACGCAGAAGAACAACGGAGACAGCTGCACCCACCTCGTGGTTTGAAAGGACACCGGTCCGGTCCGGTTCGCGAGATGTGTGTGGACCGGTCCGGTCCAGAGATGGAGAGCCAGCCCGGGGATGAAGGAGCAGGTGAACAGGGCTGATTCGGACGGGAGGGATAAGTGTGTGTGGATGATGTTTGGGATGTGTGTGTGTGCTGGATGCTGTCAGGATAGGGACCAGTTTAATCCTCCATCTGAACGCTCTCCTCGGCCACCCCTCCCTCATCGCTCCTCAGTGATGTCCGAATCACTTTTTTGAAAGGGTTCTTTGTACTGATTCGGTTGAACCGATTCGCAGCGCAGACTGTGATGACGCGTTTTAACGGTCATCAGCATCGTAAATTAAATGTTTTTCATATTTAAAAAAAATGTATTTACATTTTAGGATACTTTATATAACATTACATTTGTATCAAATAAAATGTTTTATTTAAGTTAACGATGCTGTGAGGGTGAGTGTTTTTTGCATCGTAAATAAAAGTTTTCGTGTTATTTGTTATTTTCTCCTATGACAAATCTAATCAAAAGGAATATTACTTAGTTAATCTGATACTTCTTTTGGCTAAATTTAGTATTCATAAATGTACATTTGGAGGAAATAAGCCTTCTTTAATTTATTTTTAAGGTCAGGAATTCAACAATAGCCTACCTAAACACGTTTTGTTTAAAAAATAAGAAAGCAGCAAAGTGTGTTTCAATTTGTAAACATTTTCACATTTTTATTTAACTTATATATATATAGGCTATTTGTCTTTTCTTTGTTTGTTTACTCATGTTCTTGACTCTTGCTAAGTCTTTAAAACCTATGCACAAATTATTATTTTTTTTATGTATGTACATTTATAACACTATATTTTGTATTATTTTACCTTTGTATCAAATTATTAAAAAAACAAACAACAACAAAAAGTTAGCCTAATCCTGCAGGTAAGTGAGATAACATCAAACAAATTGTGTGAAGGTCGAAAATACAATTAAAATGCAGGAGCCAGCAGTATTTAATTCGAAAAATAGAAAAATTAATTAAAACATTTACAGCAAAAAGATAAACGGATTAGTTTGGATTGAATGGGCAGAAGTTGAACTGCATCATTGTGTCAATATAAAGACTTATTGACGAATGAAACACTTACTGAGTGAACATTAAAAGTTTGAGGGCGACTTTAGGCCATATGTAGAGATTACATATTACAATTTAGTTGCTGAGTTGTTTTAAATAAATCTAACAAGTTTGCTGAGGCGAATTTGAGAAACGTTAGATAGAGAAGTTGCTAGTCAATAGACAAGCTGTGCTGAGTTCGTGTAAATTAGAAAAGCTCTATTTTAGTCGTGGGATTTACCCTACAATTGTGTCACATAAACATAACTAAATATGTACTTGATCAAGTAAAAAGACGACGACTGTGAACACTTCAGAGTGACGCGTGTAATGAATCGACTGATCGAGCTTTGAATCGCCTGAACCGAAGTGTCCGACCGACTCTGAACGAACCGATTCGCTAAAAGGAATCAGACTTCTACACGCTATATCATCCCTCAATCCGATGCCTTCTGTTCCTCACACACACACACACACACACACACAGCCGTCTGCCCCCCTGGGGTCCTTCGCAAGGTCAGTCATGTTAGAAAAGAAGGAAATGAACGACTAGAGAGTAAATTGGACGAAACTACAAGTGTAAAATGCACGACATATTATTTGTTAAAGCCAAAAGTCTCCTTTAATAAACACATTTTTCGGCACGATACTAGCCTAATGTTTCTTAATCAACTTCCATATGTAAAGGTCAACCTACATGCTTAATATCAGATCATTTCATTCATCATTCATATTGTACAAAAGAGCCTCGGTGTCCTTACATGGGCAGTTGCTACAAACCGGAAGTGTGCCGTCAGCCCACATGACCGGAACTCTATCACATGATCAGTGTTTTCAAAGAAAACTTGTATTCATTCACTCTTCGCTTTATTACTGTAAGTAGCAGACTTTATTACCCGTTATATATCCATAACCATTATTCGATATCTAAAGGCATTTTAAACGCAGCTGGTCGTAAATAAAGCGATGCCATGAGTGTATACGTTTAAAAGCAAACTGTGATATGAGATAATAGAGCTACTATATTAAAAGCAATTGTGCATCGTGTATGTTTTGCTCCTGGATTTGGTCTTTGCTCGATCATCATCTGGACTGGGCAGTGCTGGTCAATAAAGTATTGATGTGTCTGTCTTATATTCAGAGTCTCCTGCTGGTCTGCATCAGTGAGGGGTCATCATGAGACTGGTGATTCTGGACGATTATGATCTGGCCAGCGAATGGGCTGCCAAATACATCCGGAACCGGATCATCCACTTCAAGCCCAGTGCTGACCGCTACTTCACTTTAGGACTTCCAACAGGTAAACTACATCACCAGAACATATGAATATCTGTCATGATGAATATGACCTGAACATTTGTGAAATCAAAATCGACTTTGTTTACTTTCTTGCACATTCCTCCCAGCCTTATTAGGCACGTTGTCTTCTTAATATTTCATCAAAATGTAATAAATTGCTCTGTTTGTGACCTGGACTCAATGCCCTCTTTTCACAATCCAGTCAATTCCCGATGGATTCACTCTGAAACATATCAGAATGGGGGAAGATTATGATTATTCTATGATTATATAGATTATTATTAGTGCTGATGATTGCATCTTATATAAAAGTTTGCAAATGTTTACTATTTGTGTGTATCATATCTCACTCACACACACACTAATCACATCTAACATAACACGTGATTAATCGCATCGAACATAAAAGTTTTTCAATATACAAACTTTTATGTTAGTTGCGATTAGTCGATGTGACAGCACTAATATTATCCTAATAATTAATATGCTATAATGTGATTAATTGCAGGGAGCACACCCCTCGGCTGCTATAAGAAGCTGATCGAGTATCACAAGAGCGGAGACCTGTCCTTCAAATACGTCAAAACCTTTAACATGGATGAGTATGTGGGTGAGTGTGAATCGCATAGATCGCTTCTCTGGAGAACTGCTGAGTGTGTGTGTGTGTGTGTGTGTGTGAGAGAGTGTGTCAGCAGAAGTATGCTCTGTCCTCATCCCTTTCTATGTCAGAATCTGCAAGAAGACATTTATTAAACATTACACTACTCTTATTATATGCGTACTGTGAGCTCACACACTATATAGTAGGGAAGCATGTGATTTGGGACGCAGCCTCTATTTGCATTGTGACTGTTTCATGACTAAAGTCTCTTTATCATTAGAGGTTTTATATTGGCATATAAATCGGAATCCAAATTTGTATATACTTTTTGAGAGCCTGATAACAAAAATAAAAGTCTCACCATTAAAAGCCGATATGACAGACTTAACTGTTGCACTGAACTGTATTTTCCTTTTTTGAAGTGATTCTAATCATATTTTAATCAATTGAAAAACTTTATGTTGAACTGAAGGAAGGAATAGGAAATAATACATCATTTAATAATGGATTATTTAATATATCCGCTAATTAAAAAAAATAGCTTTCATATATTGGCCAAATTTAAATATATCGGGCAAATTTAATATATCAGCTTTAATATATTGGCCAAATTGAATATATCGGCAAAATTTAATATAGCGGCTTTCATATGTCAGCCAAATTGAATATATCGGCCAAATATTATATATCGGCCAACTTTAGCATATCGGCTTTAATATATCGGCCAAATTTAGTATAAATCGGCTTTAATATATCGGCCAAATTTAATATAAATCGGCTTTAATATATCGGTCAAATTTTATATATCAGCCAAATTTAATATATATACTTTAATGTATCGACCAAATTTTATAAATCGGCCAAATTTAATATATCGGCTTTTATATATCGGCCAAATTTAATATATATTGGTCAAATTTTATATATTGGCCAACTTTAATATATCAGCTTTAATATATGAGATAAATTTTATATATCGGCCAACTTTAATATATCAGCTTTAATATATGAGATAAATTTTATATATCAGCCAACTTTAATATATCGGCTTTAATATATCAGCCAAATTTTATATATCAGACAAATTTTATATATCGGCCAACTTTAATATATCGGCTTTAATATATCGGCCAAATTTTATATATCAGACAAATTTTATATATCAACTTTAATGTATCGACCAAATTTTATATATCGGCTTTAATATATCGGCCAACTTTAATATGTCGGCTTTAATATATCGGCCACATTTTATATATCAGCCAAATTTAATATATCAACTTTAATGTATCGACCAAATTTTATAAATCGGCCAAATTGAATATATCGGCTTTCATATATTGGCCAAATTGAATATATCTGCCTTAATATATCGGCCAAATTGAATATATATCGGTCAAATTTGATATATCGGCCAACTTTAATATATCAGCTTAAATATATGAGATAAATTTGATATATCGGCCAACTTTAATATATCGGCTTTAATATAACAGCCAAATTTTATATATTGGTTTTAATATATCGGCCAAATTGAATATATTAGACAAATTTAATATACTGGCTTTAATATATCGCCCAAATTTTATATATCGGCTTTAATATATCGGCCAACTTTAATATGTCGGCTTTAATATATTGGCCAAATTGAATATATCGGCCAACTTTAATATGTCGGATTTAATATATCGGCCAAATTTTATTATCGGGCAGATAACGATAATATTAAAAGTGAACATATCGGCCGATACCGATATGGTGGCCGATATATTGTGCGACCCTGATTACTGTTAGGTTAGGGCTCGGGTTAGTAGAATAAAAGTTGACATGTATTTGCGAAGTGACGTACAGTCAGTAGATTGTCTAAAAGTGGACCATCACATTTGTTCCTGAATAACTCCTGGTGTCCAGGCCTGCCCAGGGATCATCCCGAGAGCTATCACTCCTACATGTGGAATAACTTCTTCAAGCACGTGGACGTCGAGCCGCACAACACTCATATCCTGGACGGGAACGCCAGCGACCTGCAGGCCGAGTGCGAAGCCTTCGAGCAGAAGATCGGGGCCGCGGGAGGAATCGAGCTGTTTGTGGGAGGTGTGTCAATAAATCTGACTCAAGAACGCTTTATCAGACGCTGGAATACACTTCTAAATCTGCACACACAAAACTGGCTCTTTAAACAGTTTAGCCGCTGCAATAACAAACACATTTAATCAATAAGAATGATTCCAAATGCTGGATTACGCAACTCAATGTCTTAAAGGGACAGTACACCTGAAAACGTATATTCTGTCATCATTTAGTTGTTCTAAACCTGTATAAGTTTCTTTTGTTGAACACAAAAAAAGAAGCTGTTTTGAAGAATGCCGGTAACCAAACAGTTGAGGGACTTCCATAGTATGAAATGAAAATACGGTCAATAGGGACCAGAAACTATTTGGTTACAGACATTCTTCAAAATATCGTCTGTCCCTTTAAGTCCTGAGCTTGCTGTAGCAATAATTGATTTTATATTTGTATCTGATCCAAATTTTGTGCAAATTTAGTGTTATTTCAGCATTATTAGTACTTTTTATTGGGAACACTATACAATAAGGTTTAATTCGTTAACATTAGTTAGTTACATTAGTTAACATGAACTAACGATAAAAAAAATGAATGCAATACAGGATTTATTAATCTTAAATTATGTTAATTGCTACATTTACAATCAAAAAATTTATCTGTTAACTGATGAATTTAAAAACGGATAATTTTACTTGTTTATTTATTCAATCTCAATTATACTAAAATAACATTGGTTTAAGTTTTATAAGTATAAAAAGTTATTTTCATGCAAAGCTGCAGTAAAATACTAAATATTACATGAAAAAAAAAACCGTTTTCTTAACAAAATGATGTTATTTTTATATCATTGAGAGATGCTAAACATTTTTAATCAGTTTTTATTTTTATATTTTCCATTTTAATTATTTTAAAATAATTTTAGTTTTAGTTAACAATAACAACACTGAATGATAAATTTATGAAAAATATGATAAATTTATGATAAATTTCATTTTATATTTTCAATAAAAAGGATTTTAAAAGAAATCATATTTACCACAGAAAATGAACATTTTCCATGAAAAATAAGCGCGTTGTCATGACGTGTCTGTGAGTTTTCACTGTTCATTCAATTTCACTCACTGTTTTATCACTTATTTAACTTTATCAGTTAATCTTTTACCAGTCCTGTCTTTTGTTGTTTTCTTCAGGCATCGGTCCAGACGGACACATCGCCTTCAATGAGCCCGGCTCCAGTCTGGTGTCCAGGACCCGAGTGAAGACACTGGCCAAGGACACCATAGTGGCCAACGCCCGTTTCTTCGGGAACGATCTCTCCAAAGTTCCCAGCATGACCCTCACCGTCGGAGTGGGAACGGTGATGGACGCCAGAGAGGTGAATCACACACACGTGTCTACAACAGGAACATGAACGTAGAACACACACATCTTTTGTCCCAGTCAGATACGCTTTTGTTTGGAGCGTTTGTCATGTGCAATTCATAGATATAATTATCTTTTATAATGTAGTTACAAATGTTCTCTTTGTTATAGCTATAAACTGAACATGTGTCAATAAGAGACTGGAAATACATACACACTTTAACAGAGAGGATGCTGGGTAAAGTGTCCTTCGGGTCTCTTGGTTTTGTTGGCTTGGATGCCAGACACATTACAGCATCTCCTATAAACACACGGACCATATTTTACTCCAAAAAAATCATATTATAATCAATTATTGTTTGTGTAAAGAAGTTCATTTTTTGGCCCATTAAGATTTCTGGCATTGTGACATTATTTTCCCAAATTCTGTTATATATATATATATATATATATATATATTAATATTATTATTATTAAATTCAGTACAACAAATACAACTAATTATTTATACTTAGTTTATGTTACATATACTTAACAATTTGAAGAATAATATTAATTATGTTATAATTATTATTAAATAACAAATATTTAGGGGGGGTCTGTTCTCATTACTATAATCGTAATACTTATTATTAATAAAAGTCTTGTTATTATTACTGTAATTAGCATAATTTGATAATAATAATAATTATTATTATGATGAAGAAATATTTGGGTCATGAGTCAAAGCTAAATCAAAGGAAAATATATATATTTGTATATATATAAGTATTATTATTATTACAGTAATAATCATAATATTAATAGTAATTATGAAGTAATGTTTGGGTCATGATTTAACCCTAAATCAAAGGAGACATATATTGTCATTACAATAATAATATTTGTGACATTTAACAATAATAATTTTTATTTTAATTGTAATTATTAATTCAATAATTAGATTAATAATATGTAATAATAAAATATTAATTATTATCATCATCATTACAGTAATGACTCATAATTTTTCCATTTAATTTAGAGTTAAATCATGACCCGAGCATTTCTTCTTCATAATAATAATTATTATTATCCTAATTACTGTAGTAATAATATATATGATGGTTTAAATCATGACCTGATCATTTCTTGAAGCGATGCACAGTTGGAGCCTCGCTGGAGTGTGTTTCCAGCAGAAGTGTAATGATGAATGCGTGACGTCTCCTCCTCAGGTCATGATTGTGATCACTGGAGCTCATAAGGCCTTCGCTCTGTATAAAGCCATCGAGGAGGGCGTGAACCACATGTGGACGGTGTCTGCCTTCCAGCAACATCCACGAACCATATTCATCTGCGATGAGGACGCCACGCTGGAGCTCAGGGTCAAGACCGTCAAGTATTTTAAAGGTATTTAAAAGCCTCGGGTCAAATTTTGACTCGCGCTCACAGAAAGTTGCTTCAAGATCAAAGAAACAGCAGTTTAACTGAATAAAAAGTTTTTATCAAGCGTTGAAAGGTAAACCAGTAACATGCTCATCCAGATTTACCAGTTCTGTTGCTAAAGGTTCTATTTCAAACCGGATTAAGAGAAACCGGTCAAGACAAACTTTGAAGTTGGGTTGAGAAAGCAAGTATGAAAAAGCCAATACAGTCTATCAGAAAAACAGATGGAGGGATAAATGGATATATAAATAGATAGATGGATGGATAGATAGATAAATGGATGGATGGACGGGTAGATGGGTGGATAGATGGATGATGGCTAGATAAATGAATGAATGGATGGATGGATGGATGGATATATAAATGGATGGATGGATTGATGGGTAGATAGATAGATGGATAAATGGATAGATAGATGAATGGATGTATATATAGGTAGAGGGATAGATAGATAAATAGATGGATGGATGGATAAATGGGTGGATGGATAAATGGGTGGATGGATGGATGCATGGATGGATGGATGGATGGATGGATGGATGGATAAATGGGTGGATGGATGGATGCATGGATGGGTAGATGGATGGATGGATAGATAAATGGATGGATGGATGCATGGGTAGATAGATGGATGGATGGATAGATAGATAAATGGATGGATGCATGGATGGATGGATGGATGGATGGATAAATGGGTGGATGGATGGATGCATGGATGGGTAGATGGATATATGGATAGATAAATAGATGGATGCATGGATGGGTAGATGGATGGATGGATAGATAAATGGATGGATGCATGGATGGGTAGATGGATGGATGGATAGATAAATGGATGGATGGATGGATGGATACATAGATAAATGGATGGATGCATGGATGGATACATAAATGGATGGATGGATGGATGCGGGTAGATGGATGATGGATAAATGGGTGGATGGATGGATAGATAGATAAATGGATGGATAGATATATAGACAGATTTATCATAATAACATCACTGACCTGAAACGTATAAGTGACTGAGAGCAGTTACAGCGGTTGAGGTGAAGAGTGTAACTCCAGCTGTTCCTCTGGTGCGGCTCGTCCTCTTTCTCTCCGAGAGCCGCTGTTTGAGTTCAGCGTCTCGAGGTCAGTGTGTGTGTGTGTGTGAGACGGCCGGTCGGTCTGGAATGTGTTTCTCTCTGAAACTCAATCTGTGGCTCTTAAAGGCTCAGTCTCTCCCGAGGGTTTAATATCTGCGGTTTCCTGCCGATCTTCTGCTCCTCAGGCCTGATGCACGTCCACAACCAGCTGGTGGAGCCCACGCTCAGCGTCCGGGACTACAGCGACTGAACACAGCAGTGTGTGGACCAGGGGTCAAGGAGTGTGTGTCGATGTAAAGCTTTCCCAAGATAACGTGTTTATACACTCCAATCGAGCGAGTCTCCATATCAGCTTCAGTACTCCACTTTAAGGCCAGTATTCACATGAAAAGGGAGGTGTGTGTGTGAGAGAGTTATTGTGAGAGAGTGAGTGTGTGTGTGCTCAGAAACACTCTTACTTTAATCCTCTCAGCCAATGTTTATAACACAGTCACACTCTTTGACATCACTAACGTGAAAAACGCTTTCTTTCTTCATTCTGAGATGAGCATATACATCATTTCCTCTGGACTGGAGTTTAATCCGGAAACACTGAAGCTCAGCATTTCAAGCCAAACGTCTGTTTTCATGGACTAGGTCATTTTTTTAATAACACAAGCTACTTAAAGTTACCTTGAATGTGGGATTTAACTCCAAGACGACTTCGGGAAAGTGTGTTTTGTAATATTTCTGGTTAGATGTTACATAAATAAATTAGTGCTGTCAAACCAATCAGTTGCATCTAAAAAGTTTGTATATGTATATACACACACACACAGAGACAACCCCACAGACACAAACTCACAAAAACACACATACACATATATATACGCACACAAACTGTTATGTTAGATGTGATTATTCAGTTTGACAGCACTAAATAAATACACTTTAAAGTCTTTTGAATTGTCCAGATGTGTTGGTGTTTGTTGCTCTACATATGAGCATTAAGGGTTAATGAGACCCACAATCATAGTGTCTCATATCCTGATAATCATCTACAGGCTGATCTGTGATCAGATTTACAAAAAAGTCTTACTTCAATGTCATTTTTATAAGATTTCAAGCACATTTTCTTGCCTTTTGAATTAGTCACTAGCAGAAGTGAGAATGCTGGGAAAGTGTATTTCCTCTTGTTTGCTTATTCATGTTGCCATATCGGAGTAGAGAAGTGTGTTTTTGAAGTTCACTAATTTTACACACGACGTACTTATATATTCTCTTCAGTTGCTGTACTTTGCTTTATATTATGTAAAAATATAAAATAAGTTACGAGTCATTGTGCTTGTATTGTAAAACACACCGTAGTTTCATCTGATACTGTTTCTGTACTTCACTGTAATGTTCATGGGAAGGAGAGCATGTAACAAATTTATTTCCATTTAACTGTTAAATGAACTGACGGTTAACAGATTTGCACTCCAAAAGCCAAATCATTCTCTGATGTGTTTGTGTGCTTGATCTTAGATGGATGAATCAAATAAACAAAGTTTCATATATTGTCACTTAATAGTACAGTTTATATTTGTACGGACAGGATGAATGTTGCCCAGGTCATATATTCATGTATCTATTCGACACCCACACACACACATATATTAGAGATGCATGATATATTGGTATCAGCTGATATATGTTTATTTTGAATGTTAAAAATATTATTTAATGTGATGTTTTTGAACTGGTGGAAATATGATTAGAATCACTCAAAAACATCAATTATAATGAGAACATTATCATGGTGAGACTTTTGTTTTTGTTATCAGGCTCTCAAAAATTATATAAAAATTTGGTTTTAGATTTATCAGCCAATATATCGGTTATCGGCTTTCAAATATAAAGAATTATCGGTATCGGGCAATATATCGTTATCGGCTTTCAAATATAAAGAATTATCGGTATCGGCCAATATATCGGTTATCGGCTTTCAAATATAAAGAATTATCTCTATTGGCCAATATATCGGTTATCGGCTTTCAAATATAAAGAATTATCGGTATCGGGCAATATATCGGTTATCAGCTTTCATATTTAAAGAATTATCGGTATCAGCCTATATCTGTTATCGGCTTTCAAATATAAAGAATTAGCGGTATCGGCCAATATATCGGTTATCGGCTTTCAAATATAAAGAATTATCTGTATTGGCCAATATATCGGTTATCGGCTTTCAAATATATAGAATTATCGGTATCGGCCAATATATCGGTTATCAGCTTTCATATATAAAGAATTATCGGTATCAGCCTATATCTGTTATCGGCTTTCAAATATAAAGAATTATCGGTATTGGCCAATATATCGGTTATCGGCTTTCAAATATAAAGAATTATCGGTATCGGGCAATATATCGGTTATCAGCTTTCATATTTAAAGAATAATCGGTATCAGCCTATATCTGTTATCGGCTTTCAAATATAAAGAATTATCGTATCGGCCAATATATCGGTTATCGGCTTTCAAATATAAAGAATTATCCGTATCGGCCAATATACCGGTTATCGGCTTTCAAATATAAAGAATTATCGGTATCGGCCTATATCTGTTATCGGCTTTCAAATATAAAGAATTATCCGTATCGGCCAATATATCGGTTATCGGCTTTCATATATAAAGAATTATCGGTATCAGCCTATATCTGTTATCGGCTTTCAAATATAAAGAATTATCGGTATCGGGCAATATATCGGTTATCGGCTTTCAAATATAAAGAATTATCGGTATCGGCCAATATATCGGTTATCGGCTTTCAAATATAAAGAATTATCCGTATCGGCCAATATACCGGTTATCGGCTTTCAAATATAAAGAATTATCCGTATCGGCCAATATACCGGTTATCGGCTTTCAAATATAAAGAATTATCGGTATCGGCCAAAATGTTCATATCGGTGCATCCCTAATATACATACACACACACACATATATACAGTATATATATATATATATATATATAGTTTTATCATAGCTCTTGTTTTTTGTTTTAACTTTGTAAATTAGTAATTTAATTTTGTAATTTTATTCATATTTTTTAAGTATTTAAGGTTTCATTTATAGTTTTTGTAACTAATATATTTGTTTGCAAATATATTTGTAATGTTTGCAACTAATATTTGATTTGATTTCAGTTTTATTTCAATTAACATATATGTTTTTAATAGTTATAATTAACCATAATAACCCTGGCACAATTCTAATGAGAATATTGTGACAATATTTATAAATATTCACAGTGTGACAAAACAAGGATAATTTTCTTTATGCAAAATAAAACTCTTGATTAGTCTCGTCAGATTCTTGATTTCAGCAGATCAAACACGGAGCAGAAACATTTCAGAAGACAGACCACTGCAATGAGGAAAACAGCGCTGCCAAATACTTCTGCATCCACTCAGTCTAAACGTTTCCAATGAAAACCCTTAGCTTGCATTCTCTGAATCTACTGAGAGAACAGCAATGTTTCAGCATCATGAAGATTAATTCATCAAACCTACTTTACGCTCCCAGAATAACATCACTCCGTTATATAAACTTGATAGCATTTCTGAATCAATCACCGTACTTTACATTGGCATGTTCACGTCCACAAATCAAGCCCAGTCTGTCAGGATTATGTTCAACTACGTCCGCTTCAGGACGCTGATGAAAGCGTCTTTCGGGACGTCGATGTTTCCAATGCGCCGCATTTTCTTCTTTCCTTCGGCCTGCTTCTTTAGCAGTTTCATTTTCCGTGTAATGTCGCCGCCGTACTAGACAAAGATCAAGAATCAGCAGCTAATCAAGCTAAACAACTTCAATATGAGAAGAGGTACTTACACATTTTGCTAGAACATTCTTCCGATATGCTTTGATCCTAAAAGAGGGAATCGTGGATAAGGAGTATTAGGTTTTAGCAGAGCCCGTCTACGGAGAAACCTTATTAAGTCCTATTGTACCGAATTTTGGTTGTAGTTCCACCAGAGTTCCACTGGGGGGGCGATCGTCCGAGTGCTAAATGAATGGGAGTCTATGGAGCGAAACGGCTAAATGTGTCTCTTTCACCTGATTGCCGTTGAGAAATCTCAGATTTCATTGAAGGTTTTGCGAGTTCAACATGGGTTATAGGTCGAGAGGTGAATGAACGAGTACTTTTGTCCTTTCGAATTCTTACAGATTGAGTTGTTGTTGCCCACAACACGCTAGCATTCTGCTAAAGAATGATGGTTGGTCAGTGAAGGATGGGATCGTGGCATCCGGACCAGAATATTAAGAACTTTAGTGCATGTGTGTTTACCTGTGTCGGCTGCAGAAAGTGTAGAGCGCGAAAGCACCAAATTGACTGAAGGATTGCCGTAAAGCAGTATCTCTGGTCGTATGACGTCATTGACATTTTAAAAGTATTTTTAAAGCAAATAAGTGATATGTTTATTTTGAATAAAAAAAATTATTCATTGTTATTAAAAAACATTATTTCCTTCAGATGCGCACTGTTTAATGTGATGTTTTTGAACTGGTGGAAATATGATTAGAGTTGCTTAAAAACATCAATTATAATGAGAACATTATCATGGTGAGACTTGTTTTTGTTATCAGGCTCTCAAAAATGATATAAAAATTTGGTTTTAGATTTATCAGCCAATATATCGATTATCGGCTTTCAAATATAAAGAATGATCGGTATCGGACAATATATCGGTTATCAGCTTTCAAATATAAAGAATTATCGGTATCTGCCAATATATCAGTTATCAGCTTTCAAATATAAAGAATTAGCGGTATCGGCCAATATATCGGTTATCGGCTTTCAAATATAAAGAATTATCGGTATCGGACAATATATCGGTTATCAGCTTTCAAATATAAAGAATTATCGGTATCTGCCAATATATCAGTTATCAGCTTTCAAATATAAAGAATTAGCGGTATCGGCCAATATATCGGTTATCGGCTTTCAAATATAAAGAATTATCGTATCGGCCAATATATCGGTTATCAGCTTTCAAATATAAAGAATTATCCGTATCAGCCAATATATCGGTTATCAGCTTTCAAATATAAAGAATTATCTGTATTAGCCAATATATCGGTTATCAGCTTTCATATATAAAGAATTATCTGTATTAGCCAATATATCGGTTATCAGCTTTCATATATAAAGAATTATCTGTATCAGCCAATATATCGGTTATCAGCTTTCATATATAAAGAATTATCTGTATTGGCCAATATATCGGTTATCAGCTTTCAAATATAAAGAATTATCGGAATTATCAAATAAGTGACTCTAAAAAATCTAACACCCAGCAATGTTTAATTTATTTGCATCTCCTTTCGAATACAACATTCAAATTACTAGACAACAAATGATATCCAGAGAAAAGTGGATTTTGAGGGGTATATCTCAATAGACCTCCATTCATTCTGCACTCGAGCGCCCTCATGTGGACCCAGAGTGGAACTGCAACCAAGTTTAATGTGAGTGGGAGTTCCCCCCATATTAGACATTCTCTGGTTTCATGTTATTTGGTGTTACGCACACAGTCCGACACTCACGTTTCTCGAGCGATGATCTTGCTGCCGATGGCCGCCTGCACTGCGATCTCAAACATCTGTCTCGGGATCGAGTCCTTCAGTCTCTCACATATGGCTTTTCCCGCACTGTACGCTTTCTCTCTGAACACAAGAGCGAATCAGAGCTGGTTTCATTGTTTTCTAGCGATCGCACCACAAACGGGGAAGATGTTAAGAATAAGTGCAGTAAACAGTAAAACGGTTTGTTCTACAAACCAGTGTGTTTATACATTAAAAATATGGCTGCAAGCAGCAATTAAGCGCCCATGCACAAAGACAACACGATAAGTCATGCTAGTATGGATGGGAGGCGTCAGACCAACTGAGCAATTAAAGACAAAATGCCTGAAAATCATAAATATAGATTTAATGGTTTATCACTTTTCACCAATAGGTGGCGCTGTGACCAAAATGATGTGGTGTGGTCAGACTAGGATGACAATGACACAAAGTTTGGTGTCAATATGCCGAAGCATTGCAGAGATACAGGCTCAGAGTTGTTTGGCATCACGCCTAAACTTTGCTGATGCGATATACAAAAACGGTAACGTTTCGCCAACGTAGTTTAGAAGTTCAGCCGACTATGGAAACATTGGTATCTATGTTCTCGGCATGACCCAAGGAATCTATTAAGACTATAAAGTAATTAGCATATTTGGAAGTTTAATCTTAATTTCTGACCACAATGTGGCGCTGCCCCAACACTTTTAGAGTACCTCCAGGGCATGGTGATGACATACTGAGTTTCATGAAGATATGCCAATGTGTTCGTAAAATATAACATTTTACAACAAAATTCAAAATGGCCGACGCCCAAAATGGTTGATATGGGAAATTGTGTATCGTTTGACTTGGCATGCTGCACCGAATCTTAAGAGACCAGTTCATACGCAATTTTTCATATCTCCTGAGCACTAAGTGACAATACGCCGAAACTGTGCAGGTAACCTCAGGTCATGGTTGTCAGAACACACACCAATTTTGATCAAAATACGCTAAAGCGTTGCGAAGATACAGCCTCACGTTTACTTTGGCATGCTCAAATTCGTTCATCCGTTAATCAAGAACGGTTTGACCAATCAACTTGAATTAAATATTTTCTTTAAAATACCAAACACCATCTAATCATGAGGAGATCAAGACTTACTTATGAACGATAATGGCGAGTTCCTCCACTGGCCGCCCGTTGAGGAGGAAGTCCATCTTAATCAGTTCAGCGGGTTCATATCCGGCATCCTCGTAATCAAAACTAGGGGAAAAATAGTAAACATATTTACAGAAGTGACAATAAACGGGCAGGGCTTGGTTGAGTTAGGTGTTCACACACCCCTGAGCGTTACTGACAGACTGGGAAGAGAGGAGCCGCAACAATGGAGAATATGAGGAGAATAATCAACATTCAAGAAGGAAAACCTGTTCTAGTAGAGCCTGAAACTACATCAAGACTCTTGAAAGGGCGTAATATGGCGTCTTCAAACATTTATTCATTCATGCGAGCTCACCTGGCATATCCTGATGACATGGACTTGAGCTGGTCGTAAAAGTCCACAACGACCTCATTTAGAGGGAATAGGTACTTCATCATCACTCGATGGTCATCGATGTAGAACATGTTCTTCTGAACAGCCCTGCGGGTCTTCAGCAAGGCAGAGAATTGCATTGTGGGTTACGAAAATGAAGTGAGTTTTTGCTTAAAACAAGCAATGGGGTCTGAAAAATAATGTTAATTCAAACCTAAACAACATTATTTCTCTTACCCCATTGGCAGATCATTTTGCTTGTTTTAAAGCTATAATATGCAATCGTTTTCGCCACTAGGGGTCGCTAACCTCTTACAATAACAAAGGCGTAGGTTGGTGACACATACTGTAAGCAGAATTATGAAGTTGTCGTCATGCCGATGGATCTAATAATGTTTATGGATGAGTGAATCGGTTGTCCACGTCTGTCGCCATGGTTACAATGTCATTATTTCTTTGGGAACTTTTGGGATATTGTAAGTATATAACGGCAGGAAATATTTGGGATATTTTATTACAAAATTCTTACATATTGTACCTTTAAGCAAAAAAATTGATTTTTTCCTCTAGAAAACAAGACTCATCTAGTAAATGCTTCTTGATTTAAGGATTTTTAGATATTTGGACTGGAATCAAGACACAAATACTAAGCAAATCTTCTTTTGCAGTCAGCGAATCTCACCTGACACAGACTCATGATCTTCCCAATGAAGTCGTCGGGTGCGATGATGGTTCCCATCACCATGGGCTCCAGATACTGCTCCACCAGCGCCCTCTCTGGGAAGTGAGCAGGGTTGATGATGGTGATCACTTCCTCACCGTGTTCCTACAAAAAACACACTCAACTGAGGAATCGACTCTTTGACCCGCAAACGTTCATATATCAATGAACCGCTAACTGCCGTGCCGTATTATAAATGCATATACATTCCTGCATACTTCCTGCACATGGTTAATAAGGTCTTAAAGGAGTAGTTCACTTTAAAAAAAAAAACTTTTGCTGATAATTTACTCGCCCCCATGTCATCCAAGATGTCCATGTCTTTCTTTCCTCAGTCGAAAAGAAATGAAGGTTTTTGATGAAAACATTCCAGGTTTTTCTCCATATAATGGACTTCAATGGGGTCCAAACGGTTCAAGGTCCAAATGAGAGTTTCAGTGCAGCTTCAAAGGGCTTTAAACGATTCCAGACGATGAATAAGGGTCTTATCTAGCGAAACGATCGCTCATTTCAAAAATAAAAAAATAACAAAGTTTAAGTTTTATAAGCTCAAATGCTCGCCTTGCTCTGTTCGTGACTCTCCTGTTTGAATCTTTTTCCGAGTCATTTGGTTCATTTAACGAAAGAAACAAACTAATTGACTCAGAAAAAGATTCGTTCATTTTGATGAATGAGTTCGAACGAGAGAGTCACCGACACACATTACGTCATCATCAGGTTGAAAGTTCACGCGTGTTCCGGTTCAGAAATGTAGGGTACTAATTATCTCCTCCAACATCGTTTTTTACCGTTTTTTAATGGCATTTGACTTTCGCCATTAAGACACATTCGCTTTATAAACACAGGCCTGTACTTATGCTTACGCCTACGTCACGCGTGACCTTTCAACCTGATTACGTAATGTGTGTCGCATCACAGCTAGTACAAGACCAGCATTAGCGGTTAAAAAGTATATAAATGGTTATTTTTGTTATACATGTCGGCTGGTTTGTCTAGATCAGACTCTTATTCCTCGGCTGGATCGTGTCGAGACTTTGAAGCTGCACTGAAACTCACATCTGGACCTTCGACCCGTTTGGACCCCATTGAAGACACTATATAGAGAAACCCTGGAGTGTGTTCCTCAAAAACATAATTTTATTCAACTGAAGAAAGAAAGACATGAACATCTAAGATGAGTAAATTATCAGGAAATTTTAATTCTGAAGTGAACTACTCCTTTAAGGTATTCTGGGTGGATTTTGAGGTGTTCTGGTTGTAGAGTCTCACCTTTATGAGTTTGGCAGACGCCAGCACAGCCTTGTACGGGACAGTCGGAGCCGTTATTATGACCGACGCGTTATATTCCTGCTCTAAACGCTGGTTGAACACCTCCATGTGCAGAAGACCCAGAAACCCCAGCCTGAGAGAGACAGACAGAGAAATGTACCTTAAAGGTGCAGTGTGTACTATTTTGGAGCATCTGTTGACAGAAATGCAATATCATATAACTATGTTTCCAGTGGGGTATAAAGACATTACATAATGAACCATTGTGTGTTTATTAGCTTAGAATGAGGCGTTTCTCTCTACACACACCGCGGGTCCGCTTCCATCGACATGTTTCTACGGTGGCCCTGAACGGACAAACTTATTTCATCACTATGTTATGGTCAGCGAATAAAACACTGACACAATAATGAACAAGCTACAATAATATTCGCAATAACATATCGTTTTATAGAATAATTAACTAAAAATAATTTCGTAATTTATAACCTCGTTGCTACTCTCTGCGGTCTCAGACGACGACATCACTTCCTGTCGGCCACCGTAACTTCTGTTGGGTGCGATTCGTAACCTCACCACTAGATGGCGCTAAAAATCACACACTGCACCTTTAAATAGTGAAACGACTCGACTGAGCGATGAACTCTGTGACCGTGTGTGTGTACGAACCTCCATCCGGCTCCCAAAGCCAAACTACTGTCCCGCTGAACGGTCACGCTGGAGTCATTCAGAGTCAGTTTCTCCACAGCGCTTCGCAGGGCGGTGTAATCTGATTGGTCCATGGGATACATGCCTGAAAGAGTTACACAACTTATTCCCAACCCTTAAGAAGCCCATATTATACTCTAACACACAGTCTTGATGTGTTTCAGTCTCTACTAGAACAGGTTTCATGATTATTCTCCTCATATTCTCCATTGTTGCGGCTCCTCTCTTCCCAGTCTGTCAGTAACGCTCTGTTTACTTCCTGTCTCCTCCTTCTGAAAGCACACTGTGCTCTGATTGGTTGGCTGGATCAGTGTGTTGTGATTGGTCGAGCGCTTCGAGTGTGTTTGGGAAAAGTCCCGCCCCTTTCCATAACCGCCAGTTTAACACACTACTAACTAACTCAACCAGGCCCCGCCCCTTTATTCTGCGCATGAATTATTATAATGAGGGATATTGTGACGTGTTCGTTCCCGGGAGAAACTCAAGACTACAATGGAGGCGTTTCAGGAGTTCAGAAACACTGCTCAAACTGCAACATTACACACTGAAGAGAGACGAAGATATGAAAACAGCAGATTATACTGTGTAATATTAGTTTAGCACACACACACACACACACACCAGCGAACACCATGGCTTTAGCCGGTTTGAACCCCGGCAGCGCCTCCACAGGCTGTTTCTGCAGGTAAAGTGTGTCTCCAATCTGAGCCTCCTTCACTTCCTTCATCCCTGCGATGATGTAACCCACCTGACCGGCATACCTGAGGACAAAAGGTCAAAGGTTAAGCTAGCGCAACTTACAGAGACTGCCTGAAACATTCCTTCTCAGGGTGTGTATATGTAGTTTGGAAGGTTTTTAAGATGCCTTTTTGTTTTTGTTTTTCACCTTATGATTCTATTTCTGCCATAAACATAAGCACTGAATCAATTGAATATTTGCTTGGTTATCTTTTAACGCCTCGGTTTTCAACCAGGAGTCTGCAGAATCTTTTATATTTTTATTTCTCTTTCATTTTCAAAATCGAGAAACTTTTTTATTTCTACACAGGGTTTTTGTCGTCAACTAAAACTTTTAAAAACATTTCTGTTAATTGAAATAAAGTTGAAATCAAATTAAATATATATATATATATATATATATATATATATATATATTAGTTGGGAAAAAATTATACTAAATTGTTGCCTTGGATAAGTTTAAGCACTAAAATTACTACATGAAAATATATCAAATGTAGAACTGAAATAAAAATAAATTAAACCTAAATAGCAATAGCTTAATTTTTTTTTTAAACTAATAAAATGACAAAAGCACATAACAAGATGACTAAAAGCTAAACTAAAATTAACACGAAAACTAAAATTATTGTGCCTCCAAAACACAATTTTAATATAACACAAAAACTAAAAATATAAAAATAAAAGCTAATTAAAACCAAAGTAAAATTTAAATCTTAACATTTTTATTTCTTATTCATTTTTTTTTCTCAAAATCGAGAAACTTTTTTTTTTCTAGACAGGGTTTTTGTCGTCAACTTAAACTTTTAAAAACATTTCTGTTAATTGAAATAAAGTTGAAATCAAATTAAATATAAATATTAGTTGGAAAAAAAAATTATACTAAAATGTTGCCTTGGATAAAATACTACATGGAAATAGAACTGAAATAAAAATAAATTAAACATAAATAGCAATAGCTTAAATGTTTTTTAAACTAATAAAATGACAAAAGCACATAACAAGATGACTAAAAATTAACACGAAAACTAAAAATATTGTGCCTCCAAAACACAATTTTAATATTAATAACACATAACAAAATGACTAAAAACTAATACAAAAACTAAAAATATAAAAATAAAAGCTAATTAAAACCAAAGTAAAATTTAAATCTTATAAATTTAATTTTTTTTCCTTCTCAAAATCGAGAAACTTTTTTTTTTCTAGACAGGGTTTTTGTCGTCAACTAAAACTTTTGAAAACATTTCTGTTAATTGAAATAAAGCTGAAATCAAATTAAATATATATATATATATATATATATATATATATATATATATATATTAGTTGGGAAAAATTATACTAAAATGTTGCCTTGGATAAGTTTACGCACTAAAATTACTACATGGAAATAGAACTGAAATAAAAATAAATTAAACATAAATAGCAATAGTTTAATTGTTTTTTAAAAGCTAATAAAATGACAAAAGCACATAAAAAAATGACTAAAAATTAACACGAAAACTAAAAATATAAAAATAAAAGCGAATTAAAACCAAAGTAAAAATTAAATCTGCCCCCAAACACATAACTATTAAATAACGATACAGTTATTAAATATTTTCTCTATATAAAAAGCAGTTATGATAGTTAATGTTGAGGTGAATCAGTGGATGATGTGTACAGGCTCACAGTGTTTGGGTCGGGTGTGGGTCGGGTCTCAGGACGCCCAGCTCGTTGACCTCATAAGACTTCCCCAGGTGTGCCGAGACGACCCGGTCTCCCCTGGACACGCGTCCGCCGAACACGGCGATGTTGGCCACTACGCCTCTGTAGTGATCGAACGTGGAGTCGAACACGAGCGCCGTGAACGGATCGTCCACTCGCGCCGTCGGACTGAAGCACACAGGGAACATAATAATGTGGATCTGCTTTTTAGAGAATCAAATTCCACTTTATTTCGACAGTCCAAACAAAGTTTGTGTTTGCATAATATATGTGGGTGCACTGTGTATAATTATTCTATATATATAAATACACACACATGCTTGTATATATTTAAGAAATATTTTCATGAATATACTGTATATAGATTTATATACAATTTTTATTATATATAAATAATATTTTTTTTCTTAAATATACATGCATGTGTGTGTATTTATATATACAAATTAATTATACACAATGCACCCACATATATTATGTAAACACAAACTTTTATTTTGGATGCGATTAATCGTTTGACAGCCCTATAAATTATGCATAATTACATGCAAGTAAGTTTACCCTAACCCTATAGTACGAACATGTAGTTACTTAATATTACTCATATAGCGTAACCAAATTATGCATAATTACAAACCCTAACTCTAATTATACAGTGAGTAGATGTTGTTAATTAATATCGCTCAGTACTTGTAAATCACACTGTAACAAGGACATCTTAAAATAAAGTGTAACCCAACAACATACCGAACAAAAATTACACTGTAGGGAATGAAGATGAGCAGGTTTCCAGAAAAGCACATGACATATGAGGATTTACCACAATAAACCAAAGCTTTCCTGATTCACCCACTTCCCGATACACTATTTTAGCTTTTAAGATTAATAGTAACTAAAAATGCCACTAAATGTATACTGTAATTTTGTGCTTCTGAAACAAATCAAGCATTTTTGATAAAACTTTAAGTTTAGAGTTCAATTCTCACTATTGTTAATTATCATGCAGCTGTTTATTAATACTTATAAAGCACATATGGACTATAATAAGCAGTAATAAGGAGTTTATTGAGGCAAAATGTTTAGTTAATAGTGAGAATTGGACCCTAATCTGCCATTTACAACTAAATTAAGCTTTATCATTATCATTAGTGAAATACAACACAGTTTTGCTGAATTTTTCAATCAGCATAAAAACATTACAACAAACACTAGCATTATTTATATTTTTGTTTGCGGACAATTTAGTGACAGTAAAGACATTTATAATGTAATAAAAGATCATATTTCAGTTTTTATGAACTTTGAATTCTAAAAAAATAAAATGTATGACAGTTTCTGCCGAAATATGATCATCATAAATGTCCCATGAGCAGCAAATCCTCATATTAGAGTGATTTCTGAAGGATCATGTGACGCTGATTCATTGTGGGCTTTGGGTGTGCATGTGTCCTGACACTCAATGATAATCAGTGTGTGCTGATCTTCTCTCTCACAGCGACCTCTTGTGGAGAAGCGTGACCGATACTCACGGAGGAATCCGCTTCACCACCTCTCGGAGAACTTGATCCACGTTTGTGCCGAGTTTCGCCGAGATCTGCAGGGAAAGATCGCCGCGATTACTACAAATATTAAAGTGCTGTTATGAAGACAAACATCTGAAATCTCACCTTGATGCACTCTTCCCTGGGGATGTCAAAAACCTTTTCAATCTGCTTTTCCACCCGCTCTGGATCAGCATTTTTCAAATCAATCTGACGATTAAAACAACTCGTTAAAATGACAAACGGCGAAAGAACCGACATTTGATGGTGTTTGAGTCAATGTGAAAATGACTAACGATCCTTACATTAAATAAAACATGATGACATAATACTAGGTCTGTCAAACGATTAATCGCATCCAAAATAAAAGTTTGTGTTTACATAATATATGTGTATGCACTGTGTATAATTATTTTGTATATATATAAATACACACACATGCATGTATATTTAAGAAAAAATAAATAAAATAATAAATAATAATATAATAAATTATATATGAAAATATTTCTTAAATATATACAAGCATGTGTGTGTATTTATATATATATATATATATAATAATTATACACAGTGCACACACATATATTATATAAACACAAACTTTTATTTTGGATGCGATTAATCGCGATTAATCGTTTGACAGCCCTACATAATACATAATATAAAACTGTCGTAAAGCATTCAGATTAATAAAAAATCAATGAATGCACATGCAAATATATTTAGATTAATAAAGATCATGTGGTCCAAATATAATAAAAACTATTAGGAGCAACATTTATGGTTTTCCTACTTGATGTGAAGACATTTCTGCCGTGCGTGTAAGAAACGCGTTTACAGTCATTCTACCTTGTTGATCACAGGGATGATCGTTAGTTGAGCCTCGAAAGCCAAGTAGAAGTTGGCGACTGTTTGCGCTTGAATCCCCTTTGAATTGGAGAAAGAAAAAAATTATTTTTTGCTCTTAATGTCAATTAAAAAAGCCTGCAGTTTTCTAGTAACGATCGTTTATTTCTGCTGATATATGCGAGTATGTGCCAGTGTTGTTATTGTTGAAATAAAAATAATTTATTACTGTTCCCAATGAAGCTGAAATGCTAATATTACTAACACTGAAATTAAAGATAAATAGAAATATTAGAAAAAAATAAAAGCACATAACAACCAAAATGACTCAAACTTAAACCAATTATATAAGGGCTGTCAAACAATTAATTGCATCCAAAATAAAAGTTTGTGTTTACATAATATATGTGGGTGCACTGTGCATAATTATTCTGTATATATATATATATATATATATATATAAATGCACACACATGCATGTATTTAAAAAAATATTATTTATATATATTTATATAATATAATATTATTTATATTTTTTAAATATATACATGCACATGTGTGTATTTATATATATAAAATAATTATACACAATGCACCCACATATATTATGTAAACACAAGTTTTTATTTTGGATGCGATTAATCGTTTGACAGCCCTAATATATACATAAAAATAAAAGCTAATTAAAAATATTAATAAATTCTATAATAGTATATACATAACCCTGGTATATGCATATGTTCTGAAACTAAAATAGGGTAAAAAAAAAAAAAAACTGTGTTTCTATTGTGTTTAATCTTCTGTAAATCATTAAATATATGAAAGTGTCATTAATAAAGTGTATTACCTGATTTGCATCTACAATGAGCAGAACTCCTTGGCAAGCGGATATGGAGCGAGATACTTCATAGCTGAAGTCAACATGGCCCTGAAAAATAGTGGAACCACTAAAATTATACAGATTTAAAGTGCCCTATTATACTATTTTAAAGGCTCCTAATGTTATTTTAGAGTCTCCTACAACAGGTTCACATTCATCCAAGATCAAAAACACTTTATTCTCTCATAATCTCCAGCTCTTTCCTCTCAGTCTCTCTAAGCCCCGCCTCTCTGAGAGCTGCTCTGCTGTGATTGGTCAGAAAGCAAACGCTCATTATCTTATCCGAATCTCAGCTCTTGATCACAGTGATACGAAAACAGCGTCTTCAGATAAACTACAGTGTTTGAAGGCGGAGCTAAGAGTCGCTGCTCAGCCAATCAAGACCACAGGTTGGCATTATGCTAATTAGTTACAAACCTACGTAGAAAGTGAGACTGAATTACTGACGACTCGTTTCAGTTCAGAAAGACTTCTTTCTTTTAGGAGAAAATGACTTTGCAGACCTTTTACATCCACAAACAGCTCTATTACACGATATCTGTGCATCATTGTCATCTCACAGGTGTGTCGATGAGATTGAGCAGGTACGTCTGTCCGTCGTGCTGATAGAAGAGCGAGGCAGTCTGAGCTTTAACAGTGATTCCTCTCTCTCTCTCCACCTGCAGTTTATCCAGAACCTGCTTGTTACTCGCGGTCTTTGCAATGGCACCTGCGCACACAATAACGAGAAAGAAAGAAACAATTTTACATAATTCACAGGAAAGTCTCTCCTGTCTTGGATGTGTTACAGTGAATCACCTGTGATCTCCAGCAGTCGGTCAGCTAAAGTGCTCTTGCCATGATCTATGTGAGCGATTATGCTGAAATTGCGAATTCTCTCCACCGGAAACTCAGACATGTCGAAACTGTCCTGTAACAGTCAAAGAACTCTAATTTAACATACAGTTGCGGAAACTTTTAAAAACATTTCGCCCATAGATTCTACTGTAAAATCATAACAGATTATTAGGGGCATAATGGTGAACATTTTCGGTACTAGTCTAAGTTTTTTAGAAACTTACTCTAAAATATTTTGCTACTATGTTCAAATCTCAAGTGTGTGTTGCAGCAGAAGTTTTTATTTAAAGACAGACGTAGTTTGGTAAGCTTGATTCCACCACAGAATAAAAATTAAAAAGGTAATTGCGACTTTTTATCTCACAATTCTGACTTTTTTTCTCGTAATTGTGAATTTACATCTCGCAATTATGAGTTATAAAGAAGGAATTGCACGATAAACTCGCAATTCTGAGAAAAAGTCAGAATGGCGTGATCTATAGTCGCATTTACGTGTTATAAAGTCAGAATTGTGTGATAAGTAGCAATTCTGAGGAACAAGTCACAATTATCTTTTAAATTGTTGTATTATGTGGTTGGGAACAAGCTTCCATAATAAACCACTTTAATAAAAACAAAAAACATTGAAATATTACCGCGGTAAGTGCCGCGCCGTTATTTTGTGTAACGGTCCGTTACATCCTTATACGTCATATATGTGTCGACTGAGGGCAAAAACAGGTCAAAGCAACACATTTACCTTCTCAGACGCATTAGAGCTGAAGTCTCTGACAGGACTGATGCTTTTCATCCATCTGTGTCTGATGACTGTACATGTGCTCACACAGCCCTGAGATCTGCGCTTAATGCGGCATATTTTAATCTCAGGACAGCGTTTGATAAAGGGCAGAAAGAGCCCGTGCGATCTAAACAGAGACTGACGCATCCTCTCTATCAGCGCACGCTATTCCTTAACAGAGAAGCCATGTCTTTAAACTTCATGTCGAACAGGAACAAAGATTCAAATCGTCATTCAAAAGCAAATATTTAGTTTTTAGAAACAGTCAATTCTACAGTAGATTGTGTAAGTTACTTCAGTGTGACAGCTACAGTGGGCCGCCGCCATGTTGGAAAAACGTCATCAAACGTGTTACCCTCTAGGAATGGTGGGAAGTGTAGTTTAAAAGAAAACCATTGCATTTAGAATGATAAAATGTCCTCTGCGCTAATGTTGTATGATATTTTCGCAAAACTAACTTTTTTGCATAATTAATGTCTACATTTTTCAACTGGTGTTCAAATAAATAAAATAAATTTCTAATAAAATAAAATCTGTCTGCCTGCTTGTCTGTGTGTGTACGTGTATATATAAACAGTCATTACAAGGCTATATTATTATAAATAATAATAAAAAAAAATAAAAAATGTTTAAAAGAAAGTGGTATGCATATACATGTATGAAGTGAAGAACGAAAAAGAGTTAGACCAACATTTTCTCCCTCAATAGTTAAAAATAAACACTGAAAGAAAATGTAAGCAGTATATAGGCTACTACGTCTCTGGGATGAGAAAAAGAAATATTATCCTCTGACATTTATTGACATATGATTTGTGTAGTTTTATTTCCTGATGCAATAACAAAAACGATTCATTCAAATGTGGAGGGGAATGGTTGAAATGGCCTAAATGGTCATTTCTGAATAAAAAATAATTTTCAAAAGCCCAAATGCAGTCCTGAGACCTGCTAAATCATATTGACAAACTTGCATAAATTGCTATTTATCCGATATGTCAAACCTTTAACCAACTCGCAACAACAGTTTATTAACAACGTTTCTGAATGGTTAGTGGACTGGAGACGTGTGTGTAGTTGTTGTGGAGTTACACGGATCATCTCATCATCATGGTGAACATTTACACAAGTGTACACCTTTCCAGAACAGAACAGTTTCATGCTTTGCTGGAACTTTTACCATTGCGTTAGAACTGATCACTGTTGTCTCTTGTGAAAACAAAATGGCGGCGCTGGGTTGCAAACGTGCAGATTTACGTCCTTTTCATACGTCAGAAGGGGAGCGAAACTGATCGGCTTATTATATTAAAATACCAAGAGCTGATATGTGAAATAAATGATGTGTAAAATGACTGCGGGACGGATGTGAAAGTGATTCCTCATTGATGTGATGAGATCTGCTGCTGGTCTCTTCCATCTTCTGCTGTGTCTTCATGTCCTTCTCTAAATCTTCTCATTCGCACACTTTGATCTTCTTCTTTCTTTCCTAAAATCATCAGATTCTCATCATCTTCTTCACACTCTTAATATTTGCATGTCAAATCCATAGTGATGATGATCAATGTGTCTGACCTGATGTGAGTCTCATGTAGACGTGAAAACCTCCTAACAGACCCAACAGAACCACCATCTGAAAACTCCAGACCAGCACATGCACTAGAGATGATGGACCCTCTGAACACAACACAGACACTGAAAACAACACAGACACATCAATCTGACAGTCAATCAATCAATCAATCAGTGAGTTTATTATTCAGCCTGTTAAAGGCTTTGTTCATCCCAAAAATTGGCGGAAGAGTGACCTTTGACCTGACACATGACGAGTGACCACTGACCTGACACATGACGATTGACCTCTGACCTGACACATGATGAGTATCCCCTGATCTGACATATAGCGTATTGACATATGCAGAAGTGCAGAGGAAAGAGCAAAACAAAACACCAGTCACAAATTAGAGGTCTGAAAGGATCATTTTTAAGGAGAAATGTGGTCAGAGGTCACTCTTCAGGTCAGAGGTCACTCGTCATGAGTTAGGTCAGTGGTCACTCGTCATGTGTCAGGTCAGAGGTCACTCTTCAGGTCAGAGGTCACTCGTCATGCGTCAGGTCAGATGTCACTTGTCGTGTTGGGTCAGAGGTCACTCATCATGTGTCAGGTCAGAGGTCACTCGTCATATGTCAGGTCAGAGGTCACTCTTCAGGTCAGAGGTCACTTGTCATGTGTTGGGTCAGAGGTTACTCATGATGTGTTGGGTCAGAGGTCACTCTTCAGGACAGAGCTCACTCATCATGTGTCAGGTCAGAGGTCACTCTTCAGGTCAGAGGTTACTCATGATGTGTTGGGTCAGAGGTCACTCTTCAGGACAGAGCTCACTCGTCATGTGTTGGGTCAGGGGTCACTCATCATGCGTCAGGTCAGAGGTCACTCTTCAGGTCAGAGATCACTTGTCATGTGTTGGGTCAGAGGTTACTCATGATGTGTTGGGTCAGAGGTCACTCTTCAAGACAGAGCTCACTCGTCATGTGTTGGGTCAGGGGTCACTCATCATGTGTCAGGTCAGAGGTCACTCTTCAGGTCAGAGATCACTTGTCATGTGTTGGGTCAGAGGTCACTCTTCAGGACAGAGCTCACTCGTCATGTGTTGGGTCAGGGGTCACTCATCATGTGTCAGGTCGGAGGTTAGGGTTAGGGTTAGAGGTTAGGGTTAGGTCAGAGGTCACTTGTCATGTGTTGGGTCAGAGGTTACTCATGATGTGTTGGGTCAGAGGTCACTCTTCAGGACAGAGCTCTCTCGTCATGTGTTGGATCAGGGGTCACTCATCATGTGTCAGGTCAGAGGTCACTCGTCATGTGTCAAGTCAGAGGTCACTCTTCAGGTCAAAGATCACTCGTCATGCGTGGGGTCAGGGGTCACTCATCATGTGTCAGGTCAGAGGTCACTCATCATGTGTCAGGTCAGAGGTCACTCTTCAGGTCAGAGATCACTCGTCATGCGTGGGGTCAGGGGTGCTTTGTTCAAGTTAAGCCCGATTTGCAAATCGTTGAGCTCGCCGGAAGGTCAGGGTGTTATCGCGGGAGATTAGCGGGCAATGAACGCTTGCGCTTGAACGCAATGATCTGTTAGTATGAAAGAGTCAACAACGAAGACGCTCGCAGACGCCTCGCCGAGCCCAGAAAAATATCTAGCATGCTGTCGCGCGACTCAACCTCAGTGATGTCATGAGCTACAGCCAATCATAGCAACGCATGGGTTGAGGACACCGGTTAAATCTTAGTTTTTCTTTTTTTTTTTTTTGCATTTTTTTCTCAGAGCAAATCATCGCGCAAACAGTGTGCAGCACAAGTTTCTGTCTGACGTCCATATTCGTGTGTTGTGTTCTCGTCTTCTTCGCTTGGGCACGTGCTGTTTCGCGTCATTTATGGTTCGTTTTATTGCATTGTTTTTCGTGACAAAACTTGAAGATAGAATCGTTGGGTGACAGAGTTGTTGTCAACTCATTATTAATTGGATTATTTTCAGGATTTAGACCGTACCCATAGTGAAACAGCTCTCATTGAGTCACAAATGATTTGCTCTCATCATCCGATAGTGGTTGTATCTCTATGTAGTGCGTTGTCAACTCGTGTAGTGAGTTACCTCCTGTTGTGGATCAATCACGTTGTGTTGTGTGGTGTGAACAGCTCAACAACTTGAACACTCTTGATTTCACTGAGAGCAAGTCATGTAGTGTGAACCGCACAGTTCAGCCCGACGTTTTAAAATCATGTAGTGTGAACTAGACTTAAGAAAAGTGTGAGACTTGTAGTCAATGCGTGAGAGTTGGCAGCTCTGCAATGCCATTCTTCCACACTACGTGTGTTTACTGTGTGTTACAGAAATAAAAACTTTCACAGGGAATCTACAGATTGATTTGCATGAGAGTGAGATCTTTGAGAACATGAGATTGTAATGAGTCTGATGAGAGAGTTACTGTACCTTCAACAATCACTTGAAGATCTGCGTTAAATATTTCTTTGCCGGTCGACTTAAAGACTTGTAAACTGTAAATCCCTGAATCTGCTCCGACCACAGCGTTTATTACCAGAATCCCATTACTGACTGACACAGGTCTGTTTTTAAAGAGATCACATTCCTCCTCATTTATCCTGTCATTCTTTATTCTACAAACTGGATCTTCTGGTGTGTTGTAGATTCTCTTGTGTATCCTCAGGTCATTTTTACTAGGATCCGCCAACTTCAGTCTGAGTTCGTCTCCGAGAGCAACGGAACAGGGAACAGACTGATCAAAACTGCAGGTAAACTTCACATCTGAAGAACAAAACACACACACACCTCATCATGAATTAAAATATTACACAAACATTCATAGAATTTTAAAGGGGTGATAAGAAATCTTTTGACATAATAATGAGAGGTCATCAAACTATAAGAATATCCTGTAAGTTTCAGAATTGAACATGCTCGTGTTAGTCCAAAAACAGCTTTTATTGTTACCAAGGCCAGCTAACAACTCGTCCTGAATGTGCCGTTTTATGACGTAATAGAGTAGTGAAAGACCACCTCTTCAGAAGAAAACCAACGGCCACTTACTATTGGAACTTTGGCCCCGCCCAAACGCCCACTTACTCTATTGCAACTTTGGCCCCGCCCAAACACCAACTTACTATTGCAACTTTGGCCCCGCCCAAAAGCCCACTTACTATTGCAACTTTGGCCCCGCCCAAACGCCCACTTACTATTGCAACTTTGGCCCCGCCCAAACGCCCACTTACTCTATTGCAACTTTGGCCCCGCCCAAACACCCACTTACTATTGCAACTTTGGCCCCGCCCAAACGCCAACTTACTATTGCAACTTTGGCCCCGCCCAAACGCCCACTTACTATTGCAACTTTGGCCCCGCCCAAACGCCCACTTACTATTGCAACTTTGGCCCCGCCCAAACACCCACTTACTATTGCAACTTTGGCCCCGCCCAAACGCCAACTTACTATTGCAACTTTGGCCCCGCCCAAACGCCCACTTACTATTGCAACTTTGGCCCCGCCCAAACGCCCACTTACTATTGCAACTTTGGCCCCGCCCAAACACCCACTTACTATTGCAACTTTGGCCCCGCCCAAACGCCAACTTACTATTGCAACTTTGGCCCCGCCCAAACGCCCACTTACTATTGCAACTTTGGCCCCGCCCAAACACCCACTTACTATTGTAACTTTGGCCCCGCCCACTGGCGTGTGTTGAGAGGAGAGCCATACAGGACGGACTTCCGAAGGATCCTAATGCTAGGAATGTGGTTATTTTACGTATTTTCAACAATGTGAATCAGTTGAGCATAATATATTCGGTACATTTCACTGTGGATTCTTTGGTAAATCAGTCGCAATTTCGGCGCAGGCTTTGCAAACAGGTAGTCTGGATGCTGGCCGAGCTTAGCCCCGCCCACAACATTTAAGGATGGGAAGTTCGGTCTGGATTTGATCCGTTGTGGAGTAACTATGCCCGAATCAAAGCTGTTCGGACCAATCAAATGGTCAGGGCTTGCTTAATACAATGGATACTGCAGATGATCAATAGTAACATAATCATCACGTCACCAAAGAGCTGACCTGACACAACACATCATACCACCTCTGTATCCTTTCTGAAACTTTTGTATTTTGTAGTTTCCAAGAGTTTCCAGTATGGCGCCGCCCATACCCCCCATAAACAGCCTCAAACCCGTTCTTCAGAGAGTCTATGGGTGACGTCACAGACAGACGCTTTGTCCATATTTTTTACAGTCTATAAATAACAGCCTTCTGTCTGTACCATCTTGACTTCTTTGCGAGCTGTTTTGCTATAGAGTGCCGAAGTAACGACATCACTCTGTAGGCCAAAACGCGGAAGTGAGTTAGCATTTTAGCACTACGGTTCCCTCGCGCTAAAGCCTATGGGATTTTTGAATGGGTTTTTGCTAAATGGCCTCAAATAAGGTCTGTGGTGAACGAAGCCTCTAAATATTTTCACGTTTTGATCTATGACACAGAACACACAGTTATAACCTGCTTGTGTTTTTTTTTAAACTTTATTGTGGCCGATTGTGTTTTTAAAAATCTTTATAGGCTTCAAAATGTATACATTTTGGATTAACTTGTAAAGATTATCTTGCTAGACAAAACGTGTAAGGGTCACAACCCTTTGTTAAACACAGATCTTATTTTTCCAAAAGTCTATGGGGAAAATGCATTGCTTTTCGACCGAGGGAACCCGTGCGCCGCTAGCTTCCGAGTTGTCCTACAAAGTGACGTCATCACTGAACAGCCAATCAGAGTTCTCACTCTCACTGACAGCGATTCTAAATGCTGAAATGGCCCCACAAAAAAACAACGGCATACGATGAGAGTCAACGGTGTGGAAAAGATTGTAATGAGTCTGATGAGAGAGTTACTGTACCTTCAACAATCACTTGAAGATCTGCTTTAAGTATTTCTACGCCTTGTGAGTTAAAGACTTGTAATCTGTAAATCCCTGAATCTGCTCTGATCACAGGGTTTATTACCAGAATCCCATTATTGACTGACACTTCATCAAGTGTGTTTTTAAAGAGATCACATTCCTCCTCATTTATCCTGTCATTCTTTATTTTACAAAATGGATCATCTGATGTGTTGTAGATTCTCTTGTGTATCCTCAGGTCATTTTTACTAGCGTCCAGCGTCATCATCAGACTGAGTTTGTCTCCGAGAACAACGTTACAGGGACCAGACTGATTAAACCAGCAGAACCGCTCCACACCTGAAGAACAACACACACACACACACACACACACACACACACACACACACACACACACACACACACACACACACACACACACACACACACACACACACACACACACATTAACCACGAAGCAGCGTTAAAACTATGTGGACCACATGAGGAATAATATAACACAGACTAGCCTAGGTTAACTTTTTAAAATAAAATACTAGCTTAGTTTTTAAGCTCCTTAAGTTTTAATCAATCAGCAGAGCTGTAATAGTTTGCACTAGTATTAGAGGAGCTGGGGTGATTGATTTCAACTCTTGATTCAGTATTTCCAAAGTGAATTTTGAGTCATACAAGTCAAATTTCGATTTCATGGCTCTTTAACACACACGCTGTTTTTCCACAAACTGTAGGCTGAAAACACGATTAAAACACTAAACAAAAACATTTAAACACACAACTCTATTACTAGATCCTGCTGTTTTGGAAAAACTCTTTTTAATGTCAGAGCTTCATCATCAGACGCGTTTGATCTGAAAGTCGACTCACTTGCAGCAATTTTCAGCAGCAGCAGCATCAGTCCAAAGATGAGCATCATTTCTAGAGTCCAGAGAAGAGCCGATAATCCAGCAGAAGATGTTGGTCCGTCACACGATCGCCGTATATATAAAGACTACTGCGCACTTTCTCAGAGAAAAGGAGAAGTGCAAGGACAAGGTACACCTACAAAACTAGGGCTTTCCATTGGCTGCTTCTGCATAAACACCTGTCACGATTCACATCATCAAACAACTTTTACCCAACTTTGAATCAATGTGTCCAAGAACAAAATCATAATGGATGATGATGATCCAAAACGTAGTATAATATCTAAAGCATTTTACTCAATGAAGACACAATTGAGGAACATGTCAAAATTTGTAAGTTGTTACATTTTCAACATTTCCTTTCAACTGACGTGTTTCTAATGAAATGTTACACATCACTAAAACAAGTGTTGCGTTTAACTAATTAAGTACTGTAATTTAATTACTTTTCCCTTGAAAATGTAAAGTAAGGGATTACTCTTCATTTATCTGTAATTTAATTACAGTTACTTCTGATGTAATTGAGGTAAATACTGCATAGATCAATCCGATCTCACAGCGATTCGTATGAGGTGTCTAAATATTACGACCGCACTCGTACAAATTCGAATTATTGTAAAATATGTATGAAAAGTCATGAGATCAGACAAAACAATAGTGGGTTTAACATCAAAAATGTACTGTCTGATGCTAAAAAGTATGTTTTTATAATGTAACCTTCTCCACCTTGGTCAGTTTAAGGATAATTCATGCAATTTTATAGTATTTATTTGAAAGAATTAAAACAGATTCATGTCTATCCTTGTATTATTCAGCTGGTTGAGATTGATTTGGGATTTTGAAAGTAGGCTAATTAGTAATTAAAATTAATTAAATACTTTTTAGAGAGAGTAATTAGTACAGTAATCTAATTACACTGTTGAAGAGGTAATTAACTAGTAATTAATTACTTTTTTAGAGTAACTTACCCAACACTGACTAGTAAACCCTCTCGGTTTCTCTCAACGAAACATGATAGGGCCTAAATCACACAGCGCTTCAAACCTGACACTGGATCATAGCTGTCAACCCTCCCGTTTTTTCCGGGTTTCTCATTTTAGCTCTTTTCCCGCTGTCTTCCCGTTTGAGTATTTTGAAAATATTTTCCCGTAAAATATACCGTATTTTTACTCTCTGATTGTGTGAGACGTACGGGCTCGGACAGATTCGGCTTGAAGTCGTTTATCCTCGGATGCGGTGCCGCGCGCGCTGGCCGGAGACACACTGGCTGCGTGGCGTGTCTGTTTTTATTGCACGCTGCCTGCGTGACACGCGCGTCTCCAGAAAACGCGTGCATGCTAGAAATAGAACTGACGCCTATTTTTCACGCGACAGGCAGGCGTGTTTCTTTGCCTGGAATTTCTTTGCGTTTCCAGGCAAAAAAATAAATAAAAAATAGGAAACCATGTTTAGGCTAGCTGAATGTAATTTTGTACTCGAATACATATTAATACATTACATTTTGATGTTTGAAAGTCTATGTTTTTACATTAATTCAGATATCAATGTAATTTAAACAAATAATAATTATTATAAATAGATTTTCAAATATATGAATAAAATATATTTTCTTTTTTTCCATTTGTTTCTTAAGCTCTTAACAATGTTATTACATGAAGAAGAAAAAAAAACTTGAAAAAAAAACGTTCTGGGCCTATAGGAGGATATAAAGATAGGATAGTGTGTCTTCTGAGTGATGGTCCACCATCAGGCTAAATAGGCTCTTTAAAGCTACACAAAATGTGTAAATGTAATTAAAATAAACAGACAGCCCACTTCCCTATTTTGCGGATTTTAGAAGATGTGTGATAGGCTAAATGTTGAAATTGTTGTCCAAATGCTAGCAACACACACTAATCCAAATGTAGATTTTTTTCCCTTTAAATGACACTGTCTCTTTCTCTCTCACACATAGGCTAGTTATGAACACCTTAGACTTTTAAGGATTGTGCTTTATTTTTAAAGTTTGTGGGTGAGAATCGTGCAAAAAAAAATCCCTTATTTTGGGGATGGATTCCGGGAAAACTCCCTTATTTTCAATGTTCAATGTTGACAGCTATGCACTGGATCATTATTTGTTTCTTGTAATGTTTTGTTGTTCACTAGTTGGTGACAAAGTGAAGGAAAAGACAAGAGTACAGAAAAAACAGATGTGTTTTAATTGCATTGTTTGACAAAAAAACTAAACAATGTATAAAGAACAGATGATTATTTATTGTTCACATCACTCAGGGTTTGTCCGGTTCTGCTCTGGACGCATCAGACACTCAATCACCGGAGCATCGCATCATAGTCCGCTCGTAACTGGGCCGTCCGTTGTGTTTACACACTCGCAGTCTGTGGGTTTTGTGGTTGTTTCAATCACACTAGCGTGTGTGAACCTCAGAATACACACAATCGTCATGCGTCTGACGCGGCCGCTGAACGCTGGAGCTCATGAACGTCACTTCTCCATAATGAATCTCTTCTTCCTTCATCTTCATCTTGTTCTGAGAGCTGACGGTGGCATATTCGACATCTGCAGACACACAGACAGAGATTATACACATGAGTTATGTTGCATTGATGTTGATAGTAAAGCAAAGTACTAGAGACTCTACAACCAGGGTTAAAAATCAGATTATGGGAATTAATTGAAGAAATTCACCATGAAACTACAGATTTTTAACAACTGGGAGTTAAGGAAGTGGAGTTTAATGAAATAAACTAAATAAGGACCACGAGGAACAGCAAACATCTAGGATCTGACAACGGACAGAGAACAAGTGAAACACAGGGATAAACGAGCTTATTTACATGACACCTAAAAGACTAATCAACAGGGAAAACTACAAAAAACTACAAGCATGGCCACAGGAACAGGATACAGACACAAGAGGAACATAAATTAAAACATAAAAGTCTCTACAAAACAAGATCAACACTGTGATCATGATAAGAACTTATTTTAAAACTATTATTTCATTTAACATATTTTTCACATTTACATATACTCTTTATTTATTTATATTGTTTTTAAGTTGTTTATACTATTTATTTGAATTGCATATTTATTTATACTGTATTGTATTTATTTTTATTATTTATTTTATTTGCCTAATTATTTACACTTTTTATTTATTTGTATTTTATTTTACTATTTATTTAATTTGCATATTTATTTACACTATCTATTTATTTATTAATTTATACTGTAATTTATTTATTTTTAAACCTATACCTTTACTTATTTTATTTGCATATTTATACTCTATTTATTTTTTATTTATTTTTTTGCTTATTCTTGTTTATTCTTGTTTATTATATATATATATATATATATATATATATATATATGCAAATAAAATAAAGAGTATAAATAAATATGCCAATTAAAAAAATAGTAAAATGAAATCAAATGCAGTATAGTCACAATCCCAGACTCCGTAACCTCCTTGACCGCCAGAGGGCGCCCTCGCCCTAATATTGACTCTTCCCTGTGCACACTACATTTCCCAACAGCCCCAGGGCAAATAACGAGGGCAAGATAAGATTTACATGTTCACATTGCTACTGTAAACCGTTATGCATTTTATTCAGTTCCTAAAACTGCGTTATTTACTCGTCAAAGCTTTTTTTTTCTTCTCATATTTGTGTGAATATTTTTTCTTGTGTTTGGTGAATCTGCAGTCGCTCTGATCCGGAGAAATACTCACATTAAGCATCTTTAACAAAAAAAAAAACTATGAGGAAATGTCCGGAATTGTTATCAGTCATGAAAGCTAATCAATAAATATCCCCCAAACTGTTTCACCTGTTTTCTATTAAAATAACAGTTTTTCATGCATAAATATAAATATCTGTCATTATTTACTCTATGAAAAATATTGGAGCAACATAAGAGTGAGTAAATTATATGTACTGTACATATTAATTTATCAGATTGTTTAATTTAATAAATTTTCAGATGAGGGCATAAAGTAAGTGATGAAGCCGATATTTGCTAGATGAACTCAACCGGACTGACTTCGTGTGGGTTTGAGCTGATTCTTCTTCTTGTAAAAGTAATAAGCCACGATGACCAGAAGTATAAGAACTACAGCAAGACATCCCAGAACGATGGCAATGGTTGCAGGATCGTTAGTACCTGTGGAAGGAAAACACAGGACAAGGTTATTAAGAGTTAAACACTAAAACGTCTACAAAATATTAATTCGTAAGTTGCTGCCTTAAATTTTTAAGTAGGCGGATTAAGTTATTTCAATTTAATTTACTTTAAACCGACTTGACTTGTGTTTCATCTGTTTCTGTCTTTCTATCATTCATCTGTTCTTTATGTGTTATTAGCATTGATTTGCATGAGGATGAGATTGTAATGAGTCTGATGAGAGAGTTACTGTACCTTCAACAATCACTTGAAGATCTGCTTTAGGTTTTCCTTCGCCTAATGAGTTAAAGACTTGTAAACTGTAAATCCCTGAATCTGCTCTGATCACAGAGTTTATTACCAGAATCCCATTACTGACTGACACAGGTCTGTTTTTAAAGAGATCACATTCCTTTTTTATCCTGTCATTCTTTATTTTACAAAATGGATCATCTGGTGTGTTGTAGATTCTCTTGTGTATCCTCAGGTCATTTTTACTAGAGTCCACCATCTTCAGTCTGAGTTCGTCTCCGAGAACAGCGTTACAGGGACCAGACTGATTAAAACTGCAGTTAAACTCCACACCTGAAGAACAAAACACACACTATTTCAATGTTGGAAATTTAAATTATGCAAAAATCATGCAGTAAGGCAAAAATCTATGGAAGCTTGTTTCCGCCACAGAATGCCAAAAAAAAGGTAATTGTGACTTTTTATCTAACAATTGTACTATTTTTCTCAGAATTGCGAGATATAAAGTCAGAATTGATTAATATAAAGTCAGAATTGCATATTATAATGTCAGAATTCCGTGAAATAAAATCGCAATTGCGTGATATAAAGTCAGAATTGTGTTATAAAGTCAGAATTGTGTTATAAAGTCAGAATTGTGTTATAAAGCCAGAATTGTGAGTTATAAAGTCAGAATTGTGTGTTATAAAGTCAGAATTGTGAGATATAAAGTCAGAATTGTGAGATATAAAGTCAGAATTGTGTGTTTTAAAGTCAGAATTGTGAGTTATAAAGTCAGAATTGTGTGTTTTAAAGTCAGAATTGTGTGTTATAAAGTCAATTGCGTGTTATAAAGTCAGAATTGCGAGATAACTCACAATTCTGAGAAAAGATGTCAGAATTTTGAGATGCAAATATGAGAAAAAAAGTCTGAAAAAAAGGTGATATAAGTCTCAATTCCGTCTTTTTTTCTCGCAATTTCAACTTTATTTCTCAGAATTGTGACTTTATATCTCGCAGTTGTGAGATAAAAAGTCACAATTATTTATTTATTTTTTTTATTCAGTGGCGGAAACAAGCTTCTATAATAATCAGTGACTATTTTAGCATAAATTAAAATCAGAAAAACAGTGATTTAAATTTTTACACAAAATGAAACTTCTACAGTATAAATGTGAATAAACACACACTTGATCTGATCTCAGTGAAACATCTGACCTCGCATCATCAATATCAGACATCAGCGGAAGATCAACCCTTTAGTCTGATTTACACTTTTACTCGCATATTAATATTCAAATAAAAAAAAAAACAAAGACAAAAAAATTGTATACTTGTACAAAATTCTTTGGCGTTTTGTAGTGAAATTACACAAAAAGATCACTGAAAGGTTCTTTGGAAACCAGACATTTATCTTCACTGGAATCGCTGCAAAAATCCCCATCTGAAATCACCATTTTTAAGACAATGTGTCATTAGAGACACACCTACTATTACCAATCACTGAAAACTAAAATTACTTTAGAAACCCGTAATGTTACAACACAAAGCTTTATTTGTCAGCTCTGGGTGTTTCTTCAGTCTTTTTAGATAAAAAAAAGAAAAACTCTTTAAAAGGACAATTTTCACTCAATCACAATGTAACGTGTCCATTAAAACATTCAACATCACAGGAGAAATATATAATTTTAGTTTTTTTTTCTGAACTCTATGACTCCAACACCAGATCATAATAGATTTTAAAGGTAATAATTAACATGTACTACAAATAATAATTAACCACACCACAAACATTAAACCAAGACTTACTACCAAAACAATCCTTTTCTGCTTTCCACTTCTACTCTAATGTACAGATGAACATGACTGTGACAAATTGCTTAATATGTTCCTCATATTTGGATAAAAGAATCTGCTAAATGAATATATATGCAAATGTAAATATCATGCATTTTAATTTTTGATATAGAGAAAGTTTAAAGTCCTGCTGTAGTCAATCATTTTATCCCTTAAAACTCGTCTTTGATCCCCAAAATGACATATTTAAACAATTTATTCATGCCTTAAAACATCTTGAATGTAACTCGACACCCTTGCCTCATTTAATATCCAGAGTTCTATGAATATGCAAATGAGTCCATTCATAAGGCTATAAAAGTGCAAGATTTTCACCACATGGGGACTTTAAACAATAAAACAACAATGAAATATTAAGTGTGAGCTAACCAATTCCAAAGCTGCGACCTTCATATAAGTTGGAAAAGTAATAAAAGTGTTTGATCCGGTATCAGTTTGACTCACATGCAGCAGTTTCCAGCAAAAGCATCAGTCCAAAGATGAGCATCATGTCAGGAGTAATCCAGCAGAACAGAGGAGGAGTCGATCCTGACTGCAGTCCGGCTGTGTTCTGGCTCTCGCTGAAACACGGCTTATGGTGAAACACGAGATTATCTGACTTCACAAAGAAAGGAGGAAGAGGAAGTTTCCTCATCTGAGGGCAAGACGGACAGACGCTGGGGGTCAGCAGTTTCTAGAAATACTTTCTTCAACAATGGTGACAAAAACAAACAAACAACTCTATACTTTTATCATCTCAAATGTGCAAATGCACTTTATGTTCAGAGATTATTTTTAGTTTGAATCAAATAAACGTTCATCTGTTCTAGTTATAGCTACAGAAACACAACACTATTTCTGTGATACAGTGATACAGTATAAAAGCAGAAGCGCATAGCAGCAGAACTTCACCAACCACAAAATAATCGTCTATATAAACACATGCATGTCACAGTTTAAAACCACTTCATCGAGTAAAATAGACTGAAAGAACAGACCAAAGATGCCTTATGAACTAAATAATGTATTCAATTCAAATTGGCATTGCATTTTTACAGCAACCTAGCCTAACACGTATCTTAGAACAAGTATTACGTTTTACACTATTACGTTATTTATGTATATCTAAAATATCTTTCCGTCAACATCAATGTTGATTTTATTAGGCCCTGAGGTTTTGAAACTGGAAGTGGGCAATGTGTGAGAATGGTGGTGTGTTCATGGTCTCACACATTCACCTGTAAGTTTGTTATTGGCATAATTTGTATTTAATTACATGACGCAGCACAAGTGTGTGGTGGACTAGTGTTTATTGCACTATATTGTTAAAAGGCAGTATTTCAGATACATGTATTTATTGTAAAAATACGTTTTTGAAATAATAATTAGAGTTTAGTAAGTTGTATTTTTGCATTATTTATTTGTATTGCAGCGTGTAGTGGGCAGGAATTATTGACACAGTGATAAAGAAACACGGATGAATGAGTAATAAGGATGTGCTTGATGTTAAAAAAATGTATTAGAAGTGTAATTTTCTGGAAAAGAGAACTCGTGTTCAGTATTTGCAAACTGACAAACTGCTTTGTGTGTGAGGCTAAACGTCAAATACACAAGCAAATATGTAGAAATCATATTTTTCATGTAAACAGTCTTTTAACGAATCTGTTGAGATCGAATTAAAGATGTTTTGCATTGAGGAATATTTCTCATTTTTTTCTCAGTTATTCCATTTCCAGATTCAATCATACATAGGCTCGTTATTCTTACATGGTTTAGTTTTCAAAAAGTGTCCTTTAAAACTCTTAACAAACTAAAATACGTAAACTACATACACAGACAACATACACAAAACAATCTCGCCTGTAGCCACGGTGCGTCTCTCGGTGATGCGGTTATCACTCCGCCCGAGTAGCAGTGCTTCGCCTTCTGAGAATATAGTTCCCAATATTTATACGGTGAATATTTATACGAAGATGGCTGTGTCTCATATAGCCTTGTTATTTTTATACTCTGTGACTATATACATCACAACATGTAAATGTTTGCGTAATTTTGCCTCTTATTGGGATTAGTACGCAAGCTGTAAAATGTACATCCAGTCTTTGTGCTAAGCTAGGCTAGCGAAAGGTATAGTGCTATGTATGGAATTCCTTTCGGTGTGAATTCGCTTTCCAGTGCTGTTCACACTGAGACCGGATCAAATGTTTCCAGTAATCTGAATGGTTTCATGAGTTAGTTTGACATTCGCTTTGTGTGTGTGTGTGTGTGTGGTCTTGAAGAGAGAAATAACAGAAATAAATAAAAAGGAGAATTAGACTGATATCATGGGGTGCGTCTGAAATCGCATACTCTAATAATTACTTTACGCCTATAAGAAAAAGAAAAAAATATGCTTTTGATTGTTTTATGGTTATTTCAATGATTATTCTTTTCAAACATATCACAATCAATTTATCAATTATCTTTTTATCCAATATATCTTTTAATATAGCTACTCATAGTTTACTTGCATTTTATTCAGACCAGACGAGCTCTGCTTCTGTCACTTCTCTAAAAGTTGAGACGTGTCACTCGGCAAACTCTGTTCTAATATCAAGTGTCGCACGAGTGTGTGTGTTTTATAGCATAAACTCATGTTGAAAAGGCTAATTTATTCTGCTTCTAAAGTGTTAAAAACAACAAGAGGACAGAATTTATTCTAAGAAAAGATCATTTTTGACATGATTAACAAACAGGCTACTAGCTCATATAGGCCTGCATTGCTTTTTTTTTAATCATTGTTTTATTATTTTTTATAATTAATTTAAAAAATATTTTTTGTCCATCACTTCTCGGTCTGACTGAATCTCACTAAATACATCAAAAAGTATGTTCTTGCAATAAAACATTTGCAATTGGTTTGTAACTGATGCAGGGATGAGATCCAGTCAGATCATTAAGTCCAATTTTATTTCGTAACAGCAGACGATCAAATAATAAATGAAGATTCAAATTAATTCATCCATAATCAGGATTAAAAGTTTAACATAAAATGAACCAGTATGGGTTCCATTTTTTCAGTTTTTAGTAGTTTTGGTTTAGACTTACTATATTCTGAGACATTCGAGCATTTGTGGTCAGTCTAATGATAAATGGCCAGTCTTTGGACATTCTTTAGATGTGGCCAGTCTTTTTTAATGATAAAGCATAAGCAAATGATAAAACATAAGTAAGAAATATATATTTTTGTTTTTTTTCTTCATCAGTAATGCACAAGTTGTTTTATCTGTGATCAGCGCGTGGAGATTCTAACATAAATTGAAAAAAACAAAACAAAAAACCCTAAACCCTAAAAAATAAAAAATAAATCCTCTCCTGTGGTTTTAATAATAAATGATTATTGTATTAAACTTCATAATCTCATTGGAAGTAGTAGTAGTAGTAGATTCAGAAGGTAAAAGTTCTCCTCAGTATTTTGTCCCACAGTTTTTCAGCTAGGAGTTCATGGGTGGAATAAACATGGCAGGACTTTTACTTTGTGACCCCTGGACTTTACACCTCTTAGGCCCTGTCCCAATACTCACTTGAGCCCTAAGGCCTTCCTCGAAGTGGACACTTGTTGAAAGTGCACTTAGCGGAGAAAGAGCGCAAGGGCCCGAAGCTGTGAAGAGCAGAATTGGGACAGTTTTGCACACCTCAAAAAGCTACTTCTTTTTTTTTTACTCTTACCCAGCAACCTTTCTCTTAATGCTATTAATATTAAAAAAGTTTTTGGCTAAGATAAAATGTGATTGAGGTTTACCTGAGTTTATACTGCCTTACCATATTCACAGAGATTCGAAATGCAATGTTAATTGTTATTATGGAAATTGATATATGAAATTCCCATACATGAAAAAAAAAACAAAACAAAAAACATGACGTGTTGGTGATATATTTTGTATAGGCTATAGATTAAAATAGTCTAACATAGGCTGTATAAAATAAAATGACACAACCTTGTCTCTTTTTATTTTATTGACCAAGAATAGCCATTATTAAAGTATAAGCTTAAAAAGTATAAGTAGTATACGTTTAAGAAGCTATATAAGTCAACAAATAAGGCAAGTTAAAAGATTCAGTCAAACGTTTCAACGTTACAGTTAAATAGCCTAAATATAGGCTAGTTATGAAACTTCACTTTTCCCCTCAGCCAAAACGATTTTCCAGGGAACAAATCATAGAATAATGAGACCAAAGATCGCCCGTCTGATATACACAAGCCGATTTATAGCTCATGTTTAACCACTAGACACAGAGCCCGCGGGAAACGCAAGAATGACTAGCCGGGGCAAGGCTGTTGCAGGCGGGGTACATGAGCGCTGAGCACCCGCCGCCCTGTGACTACCTGGAACTCCGAACGTCAGATCAATTTTTTAAAATAGGCGCTATTTTTTATAAATAAACCACAGATTTGAGCTTTAAACAACTATATTCTCGACTGAAAAACTCTTAAAACTACATTTCGTGAAATATTTTTGAAAAATTCTTCACCACACCGGCATCCTTTATCTTCGGAGTTTCCGCTCCCGAACAGCACCATAGCAACCTTTCTCCCCTACAAGGATTCTGGGTAATATCCTATAGCAAAGTGAGGTCTGATGCGCACTTACGAAAAGGGTGCATTAAGTGCCCTTTTGATCACCCCTGGAGAACACTATTAGAGGATTGGGACACCCTACGGTCTTGCACCCCTTAGCGAGAACGCGCATTGAGGGGCACAAGGGCGCAAGTGCGGATATTGGGACAGGGCCTTATATGGGTACTGTGAATCAGACATTCTCTGTGTGAATTCAGACATATTATTTTGTATCATACTGTTTTTGTCTACTAAATGTTAAACGATTTCGGATGCAGCCTGTGTAATGGTTTCACTGAGTGGGGAAAAGAGACTTTAATTTTGAAAGGAACGGACCCGGTTCAACCCGGAAGTTGAACCCTCGGCGGTCGTCCCGGTGATTTCTAGTCTGTGCTTTAGTCTTTGAACATCTGAGGGGCTTATCTTTATTTTACTTATTTTTCCCCCGTTAACGGGTCAAATGTCCGCGCAGGGCGATTGTGAGTTCCTGGTGAAGCGCGCGCGCGAGCTCGTGCCACAAGACCCGTATGCAGCGAAAGCCTGGCTGATCACCGCGCGCACCCTCTACCCCACAGACTTCAACATACAGGTGATGATGAACACACACACGATCATATATAATAACAACCTCCCTGCACACACAATTTAGTGCTCTAGTCCAGGGGTTTTTAATCGTAGATGTAGATGGAGACCATCCTCATCCTATATAGTGTTTGAACTGTGAAAATAATAATAGCTTCTCTCACAGTGTCTGAAACGGTTTGATTTAAGGTACAATATGTATTTTTTCGCCGCCAGAGGTCGCATTTTCAAAACAATAACAAAGACGAAGCTTGATGACGATGTGAAGGAGAGGGGAACGATGGGAGATTTCGTTTTTACCATCCTGAGATGAATAGAATTCACGAATTGTATAAATTATATATCAGCTAATAAATTAGTTTTTGTAATGGGCGTTTGATCACACTCATGTTATGTCATCGTAATGAATTAGCTGCAAGAATATGAATTAATAATTAGTTACATTTTATATAGCGCTTTTCTGGGTATTATCAAAGGAATGGAATGGATCCTCAAGCACCACCAATGTTATGTTAATAACCTGTTAGTAATATATACCACGCCGATATTAATCCTGGTTTTATTTAAGTTTTTTCCAAAGCCTGCTTGCTTTAGTAGAACATTTAAAGTTTAAGTATGTTTACATTTTGGGTTTTTTTTGTTACTCGATTGTTAACCATGATGACTGAACGACACAACAGCCGTATATTGTATTATAGACAATTATACATAGATACCTCACTAGTGGCTGTGAATATGGGCCCAGCCTTTCCGAGAGATGCTCTGCTCTGATTGGTCAGATGTCGCAGTCTGTTGTGATTGGCCAACTACTATATTATAAATAAATGTCAAATATTATTTGTATTTTTTTTAAATGTATTTTAGTTTAGTTTAATCTTCCAGGTCACTGTATTAAATTGGTGTGTGCGTGGAGACAAGCATCGATTCCCAGAGAATACACGAACTGATTAAATGTCTTGAATGTGCAGTGTGTTTGCAGGCAGTTTTGTGTCTGATGTGTGTGTTGTGTTCATGTGTGTGCAGTATGAGATGTACAGCATCGAGCGCAACGCCGAGAGGACGGCCTCCGCCGGCAGGCTCCTGTACGACATGTGAGTCTCCAACACACACTTTCACTTTGGATGAGTTCATGCTTCTGTCGTGTTAAGTCGTGTTTCTGCTGCACAGATTCGTGAATTTCCCCGAGCAGCCGGTGGTCTGGCGTGAGATCGCGCTGATCACTGCGGCGTTACGAAACGACAGCCAAGACAAACACGCACAGTTTCTCAAAGGTGTGTGACCCACATCAAAATGGGTTATTTAAAGTTTTATGTGTTTTAAAAGCTCAACAGGTTCACATTAATCCAAGATCAAACACACTTTATTTCCTCATTTCCTCTCAGTGTCTGAAACACTCAGTCTCTCTAAGCCCCGCCTCTCTGAGAGCTGCTCTGCTGTGATTGGCCAGAAAGCAAACGCTCATTATCATATCTGAATCTCAGCTCTTGATCACAGTGATACGAACAGCAACAAAAGTGTCTTTTATTGTTTCTTTTAGGACACAATAGCTTTATTTGTGATGTACTTTGATTTTTGAAACTTTTCACAAACAGCTTTATTACATGAAACATGAAATGTCATTTTTGAAAAGGCATAATAGGGCAACTTTAATAATAATAATAACCGTAGTTTATTTAATAACATGTAGTTATTGTACTGTTGTTGAATAACAGGCATGTGATTATTGTGGTTTCTTTAGTAACTTTGTGTGTGTGTGTGTGTGTGTGCAGGTGTGTTTGAGACTCTTCCAGGTCCAGTTCAGTGTAAGATGCTCCTGAAGGCCACAGAACAGTGTTTCAACACGCTGGAGAAAGCCGAGATGCTGCTGCTGTTACTCAAGAGATTTCCGGAGTCTGTCGTTCAGCATGGAGTGAGTGGATTCATCACACACACACACACACACACACGCCAATCTTTCCTTATACCCTTAATATATTTCATTTATTTGTCAGGAACAGCATTTATTAAAGCTACACTGTGTAACTCTTTTAGTTTATTCTTAGCTAAAAACACTTAGTTCTTTCAAAAATATATGTGCTCGTTAATGTATATTTACTTCGTTCAAGTAATAAAGTATTCTCGTGAGTGTATAATACGCCATTGAAAATACGTACGGGTAAGGGTTTCGGCATGTTGCCCCTCAATCTTGAAAGTACATTAGCCAAAGAGGGACATACCCGTTAATTCAAGCTTCGCCTTTCGCGTTGACGTTTGAGTTAACACTCATGGACGAGGTCGAACTGGAAGCCATGTTAATCTTGGACTACACTGGCCACCGTAGGAATTAAAACGAAATTGGAATTGAGAGGAACAGAAACTAATATTCCCTGGATGGTCATATACCTTTTCACCACTAGATGGAGGTAAAAATCACACAGTGTAGCTTTAATGAACACAAACAACACTGAGCCAGAGTTATAATTGGCTAAAATTCACCTGGTAGTTTCTTAACCCTTGTGCTGCATTAGATTTTTAACACCGTTGAGTGCATTAAGGACCAAAAATGGCCACATATTAAACATTGCCTAAAATATTATATATTATTATTATTTTCCACTTTTACCAAGTTAAATCTTTTAACCAGCATCAGTCCTCATCATAACTACCAAAAATGTATTAAATTTCAGGATTTTAACCCTTTAATTACCAGTTTTGTTTGCGAAACCATCGATTTGTATAAGAGGAAAAAACACAAAAATTCAATTATTTTCAATAAACTAAATGCAAAGAGAAAACTTTAGATTTGGATTATCACAGTCCCATTTTGCAAAAAATCCCACTTAGCGCGTTAGAGACCAAAAATGGCCACCTATTAAACATTGCCTATTGCCTAAAATAAGGTGCATTTCCACCCATAGGGAATAAATATGTAGTGACGTCATCACTATATAATGCAAATATAATGCTTTTGCTTCAAAATGAAAGGATGTTTGTGCAAAAATCATGTTTCATGTATTACTGACAGCCTCAGATTTAAACAACGTTTTAATGGGTTTCAATGGGCCATTTTTGGTCTTTATGGTGCTGAGTGTTACTATTTGATCTACACAGTGTGTGTTATACATATTTTGCAAAATGGGATCACATTTTTTACATGTATCCAAAAAGTCACAATTTTGCCAAATTTCATACCATTTGCATTAAAACAGCCAAAATGGTCAAAGAAATTAAACTGCAAAAGACCAAAAATGTCCCTAATGCAGCGTAAGGGTTAAAAAGGCCTGAACTCAAATAAAACTCTGATTTAAGTCTTTTTTTATGTAAAGCACTGGATTACCGTTGTATAAAACGTGCAATATACACAAGCTAGCTTTGAAGGTTCTCACGCATACGTTTAAAACATGTTAAACGCACAAACTAATAATTCTTTTGTGGGTCGATTCATAAACGTTTGAGAAATAATTATTTTTCCAACCTAATACAAACCCTGCATGACCTCTGACCTAAAGCTGTCGCGATAACCGTGCGATACTGCGATACTGACAAGCCAACCGCAGCGATATTCGCGTTTTCTTTTTTCATTCCTGTTTTGCACTTTGTGAAGGTTGCCGCTTGGTTTGGACTAGAGCCAGACCGATATTATCGGCCGATATTAGACATTTTCCAAACTATCGGTATCGGCAGTTATAATGGCCGATAAATGAATATTTCAAAAATAAAATAAAAACGGACACAAAGCTAGCTAATGCCACTATCATAAGTCTGTACTGTTAAAATGCATTATCATATTATTTTAGTAAAAGCTGATAAATAACTAATGTTAGGGAAATCTGTTAATATTTTGTTGATCGTATCTGAAAAAAAACAAAAAAAAACTATCGGCCGATATATTGGAATATCGCATTTTAATACCAACAAATATTTGTATCGGTATCGGCCTTCAAAATCCTTTATCGGTCGGGATCTAGTTTGGACACGGTGTGACAGCCGTACTCTGACCCTTGACCTCTCTTCCAGGTGAGCTTGGGAGAGTCCCTGTTAGAGGCGGAGACTGTGGAGGATCTGGACACGCCCGTCAACTGCTTCAGGAAGTTGTTTGGTACAAATTGAGCATCTCGTCATTATTTTATTAGTGTGTTTTTGTGCTTATTTTCCTTGAGCAATATTGTGTTGTTCTGGTTCTCAGTGTGTGACGTCCTGCCGCTGATTCTGAATAATCCAGAGATGTGTCTCCCCGTCAGTCTGCTGTATAAGTACATGCACAAAGCAGCAGAGTTTTATATCTGCTACGTCACAAAGGAGCCGTCGCCGGACGGACAGATTCAGGGTAAACGCGTGTTATTCTTCTGTTACTCTATGAGTTTGCATGTTTTATAGTTGGGCACATTTAGTTTTATTTAAAGGAGTAGTTCACTTTTCAAAACTTTTGCTGATAATTTACTCGCCCCCATGTCATCCAAGATGTCCATGTCTTTCTTTCCTCAGTCGAAAAGAAATTAAGGTTTTTGATGAAAACATTCCAGGATTTTCTCCATATAATGGACTTCAATGGGAACCAAACGGTTCAAGGTCCAAATGAGAGTTTCAGTGCAAACTGTTCAAATGTCTTTAAACGACACCAGACGATGAATAAGGGTCTTATCATGCGAAACGATCGCTTATTTCAAAACTTATTCCAAAAATGTAACTTTTCTAAGGACAAATGCTAGCCTTGCTCTATTCTATGAGGCGCGTTTGTGACGTCACGTAATACGTAATTACGTTCAAAAGGTCACGGGCGACGTAGCCGGAAGTACAGAGTCGGTGTTTACAAGTTGAACGCATAGGTTGAACGTGCAAACTAACTCAAACGCCGTTTACAAAAAAAGGAATTAAAAGGTAAAACAACGATGTTTGACGATTTTGATTCTGTACTTCCGGCTACGTCGCCCGTGACCTTTTGAACGTAATTACGTATTACGTGACGTTACAAACGCGCCTCACAGAATAGAGCAAGGCTAGCATTTGTCCTTAGAAAAGTTACATTTTTGGAATAAGTTTTGAAATAAGCGATCGTTTCTCATGATAAGACCCTTATTCATCGTCTGGAGTCGTTTAAAGACATTTGAAGCTGCACTGAAACTCTCATTTGGACCTTGAACCGTTTGGTTCCCATTGAAGTCCATTATATGGAGAAAATCCTGGAATGTTTTCATCAAAAACCTTAATTTCTTTTCGACTGAAGAAAGAAAGACATGGACATCTTGGATGACATGGGGGTGAGTAAATTATCAGCAAAAGTTTTTTCAAAAGTGAACTACTCCTTTCAATTGAGTAGTAAAATTAGTAAACAGGAAAATAACAGAGTTAATGTTGCAAAGTTAATCGATTATGAAACAGGCAACAGTGTCTATTCCAATAACATGCTGTTTTGTGATTGGTCAGGCTCACAGGAAGTGGGCGGTCTGAAGTCTCCGGGAAGGGGGCGGAGTCAGCGTGTTGTGATTGACGGGCTGTCGGAGAAGTCGTCGGTGGTGACGGAGCCGTGGGAGCGGATGCTGGAGATGGTGTGTGTCGTCGGCTCGCTCTGTGATTGGCAGGGAGAGAAAGGAAGCCGGTGAGAATGTGAACGATGTCATAGGGCCCTAATGTAACGACCTAAGCACATGGTCTCTATTCTCTTAATGAGTAATGGGTGTGCAATAAACCAATCAGCGTCTCATCTGCGACTCCCTTTGAAAGCCAGTTGCGTTCATGATTGATGCGTATGATCAGCTCTTACTCTGTGTGTGTGTGTGTGTGTGTGTGTGTTGCAGGTCGTACCCGGAGCTCCTGCAGCGTGTCACGGAGTTGTGTCGGTACATGTCTGCCGCGGATGGCGAAGGGTTTTCCCGCTGCTGTGGTCAGATCGTGACCTGCTGCTCGCTGGTGCTGTTTCACTGCGCGTTTCACTACGTCTCTGCCGTGCAGCCGTCGCTCTTCCAGGGTGAGTGTGTGTGTGTGTGTGTGTGTGTGTATATGAAGAGTTCAGATGCAAAAGCCTGTAAATGCCATTTGAAATTTTCTTCTTTATTGATGATTTTTATCAAACTTGTATATTTAAGTTCAGTAATTTCACTTAAATGACAATTAATAGGTAATTATCATTGCCATTTAAGTGAAATCACTGAACTTAAATATACAAGCTTGATAAAAATCATCATTCTAGAAGAAAATTTTTAAATGGCACTTAGAGGCTTTTGCATCTGAACTCTTCATATATATATATACATATATTTTTTTATATATACACTACCGGTCAAAAGTTTTAGATCAGTAAGATTTTTTATGTTTTTAAATAAAGTCGCTTCTGCTCACCAAGGCTGCTTTATTTGATGAAAAAAAATGACAAACAGTAATATTTAGGGCTGTGCAAAAATTAATTGCGATTAATCGCATCCAAAATAAAAGTCTGTGTTGACATAATATATTTGTGTGTGCTGTATATAATTATTTTGTATATATAAAGACACACACATGCATGTATATTTTTAAGAAAATGTGTTATTCATATATAAAATATTTATATTTATATAATATAGATTATGTATTTATATATATATATATACAGAATTTAAGCGCAAATAATTCTTAAATATATACATGCATGCATAGGTATTTATATATACAAAATAATTATATACAGCACACACAAATATATTATGTAAACACAGACTTTTATTTTGGATGCGATTAATCGCAATTAATTTTTGCACAGCCCTAGTAATATTGTGAAATATTATGACAATTTAAAATGACTAAATGTCTAAAATGTTTTCTATTTTAAAATGTAATTTGAAAGCTGAATTTAACATCATTAGTGTTGCTGATTACACATCAGTTTTCAGTGTCACATGATTCTTCAGAAATCATTCTAATATGCTGATTTTATGCTCAAAAAACATAAATTATGTTTATGACAGTCGTGTACCATTTTCCCCCCAAAATTCTATGATGAATAGAAAGTTCAAAAGAACAGCATTTATTTCAAATATAATCTTTTCTAACATTATAAATGTCTTCACTGTAACTTTTCATCAATTTAACTCATCCTTGATGAATGAAAGTATTTTCTAATTTCTTTCCCCAAAAAATAAATAATAAATTCTTACTGACCCCAAACTTTTGAGTGTTAGTGATTAATGTTACAAAAGCTTTTTATTTCAGATCAATTCTGTTCTTTTGAACTTTCTATTCATCAAAGAATCCTGAAATAAAACTCTTTTCAACATGGATAATAATCATAAATGTTTCTTGAGCATCATATTATAATAATTTCTGTAGGATCATGTGACACTGAAGACTGGAGTAACGATGATAAATTCAGCTTTGATCACAGGAATAAATTACACTTCACTATATATTCACATAGAAAACCGCTGTTTTAAATTATAATAATATTTCACAATATTACTGTTTTTTTTGTATTTTTTATCAAATAATTGCAGCCTTGGTGAGCAGAAGAGACTTCTTTTAAAAACATAAAAAAATCTCACCGATCTAAAACTTTTGACCGGTAGTGTATATACAGTATATAGTATATATATTAGTTGTGATTCATGAATCTGTGTGTGTCTGCGCTGTAGAAGTGATGGTGAGATGTGTCGTTACAGGTTCCCTGAGCTCGAGTCCCTGGGTCCTGCTGGAGGATCTGTCCGGTGTGTACACCGATGTGGAAGTGGAGCGAAAGCACACGCACAAGAAGCGCAAGCTGGCCGACGGACGAGAGAAGACCATGGTGAGTCTCAGAGGGCAAAGTTTATTGGTCACGGCTCCGGTCATTTTCCCTTGATTATTGTTACGGTCAGTTCTGTGTGAATTTATGTGGTGTACATCAGTGCTGACTGTGTGTGTGTGTGTGTGTGTAGAGCTCTGATGATGAGGACGTGTTGGCCAAAGGTAGAGGGCGGCACATCGTGGTGAATAACACAGAGATGTCGAGTTGGGCCGAGACTTTGGAGCACTTCCGTACGGCCAGAGAGAGCTGGGACCTTCTGCACTCACACCAGAGCCTGGAGACGGGTATCTCCATCTGTCCAAACATTCACAGCTCACTCTTATCTTTTTACCCTCTGGGGTCGCTCGGCCCAAATGGACCCACAGCATTTAAAAAAAAAATTAAAAATCATAGCTTCATCGGATCGGTCCGAAATTTGGTGATTTTGTTGGTATTTGGTATATGAACACCCCAAAAAATTAGGGACAGGATGTGAATAGTCTTAGTGGTTGTAAAAAAAATAGTCACACTCAGGACCTTCGAATGGACCCCCATAGGAAATGAATGGGAAATTGGCAAAAATGTGAAAATACAGAGTTTTTTTGTGCGTACAATCTACAAATCAGCCACGATCCAGAAAAAAAGCACACAACAGCGAAGGGGTGAATCTATAAAACATCAAGAGTGCAAAACACACACACTTTTATACATATACACACTAATAAATTCAGATTACATATGTTTTGAATTTTTAAAATGCTCAGTTTGTCCACCAGATGGCATCCATCTCATTTCAAAAATTGCTTTTATGAGGAAAGGCATCTTTAATAAATAAATAAATAAATTATATTATATTATATTCAATGGGGAAAAAATGGGTCATAATTATTGCATTAATATTAATTATAAATTATTTTTATTTTGAAATGATCTCAAAACACCAAAAAAGAAAAGAAAAAATAATATCATAAAAAACAAGTAAAAAAAATTTGATATTTTTTTTAATAAATATGAATCCCGCCCTTTGGGTCCATTTGGACCCGAATACCCCGAGTGTGACTGTTAAACGAACAACCCCAGAGGGCAGCTGCTAATAAACTCCACGAGTCATTATTTGTTTTAAAGTGTAAATGAGGACTTGTTGTGTGATTGGTTTATTCCAGAGTTCGCTAAGATCTGCTCGGCGTGGAAAACTGAGATGTGGTTGTGGTTTCGGATTTTCCTCACAGATATGATCATTTATCAGGTATGATTTGGGTTTGATTGATTGATAATATAGATCATATATTCGTGTTAACTCTTTATATATCTGTTTCTAGTTCAATGCAAATCCGTTAATTCTGTCAAACTGATTCACAAATCAATCTAAATGAGTCTGAATATTATTTTATTCCAGGTTTAGTTTAGTTAACAGCAATATTTGTAATAGTTTAGGTTTAGTAACGATAATAACCCATAGGAATACATATTTTAAGGTAATTTCTGTGGCAAAAATTTTGTTAAAGTTGTTCTTGGTTTGTGTGTCTGTGTGTTCAGGGTCAGTACCGGAAAGCTCTGTCCAGTTTAGCTCTGATGTCATCACTGCAGAACCAGCAGAACCAGAACTCCTCAAACCTGGAGACACACAGAGCGATTATACAGCAGGCCTCCTGTCACTACGCCCTGGGAGAGTACAGGGTAACACACACACACACTAACCCGACCCCTTAACCTACCCATCACAAAAAACGTTATGCAGTTTTAATAAAACACTAAGTGTTTTTAAAGCCATTTGAAATACGAGACCCGGGAAATGTCCCCATAAATCACGTTCACGTTGTAAAACCAGTGTCATTATACAAATTTCTGTCCTCATAAACACACACACACACACTCACCGCCTGTACTCAGTGTGTGCCGCGCTGTGATTGGTCAGATGGCGTGTGAGAAGCTTCTAGAGGTGGTCGCTGGTCTGACGCCCCAGAATCAGGACGCAGTGAAGAGCATCGAGGAGCAGCGCAAACCCCGGAGCAAGACCAGGAAAGGTGTGTGTGTGTGTGTGTGTGTGTGTGTGTGTGTGCGCGCTTGTGTGTGCGTTTCGAAAACTTTTAGCCTTTTATGTTCAAACTGAAGTCAGACAAAGATGGTGAGACTCAAGAAGTGTCAACATCTGTTTTCTAGACATTGATTGGCATATTCTGTCATGATGTTCTATAAATCGTGTTCCCGGGGGCGGGGTTTATGCAAATTCTAGAGTTGGTGATGTCACTAACCCGGGTAGTTCTACCAGCCGTTTGTTGTAGTCCTTAAAAAGTGATTTCTGTAAAAGCAAATCTCTCCCTTTGCTCTGAACTCTGAACTCACACACTCTCCCCCCTCTCTCTCTCTCTCTCTCCACAGGTAATGATCTGAGGCTCGTCCCCTGCACCAGTAAACACATCCTGCCCTTCTGTCTGCAGCTGATGCTGGCGTGTTTCAAGGTACCAGATCTGCACATCTCGCCTCACAGCTCAACATTTGAACCAGATTCGGTTTACTCTTAACACGTTTTGTCTCTCTTTAAGCTGAGGGCTTTCACAGACAACAGAGATGACCTCGCTCTTGGTCATGTGATCGTTCTCCTGCAACACGATTGGCCACAGGGTGAGAATCTCTTTCTGAAGGCGGTGGATAAGATCTGTCAGCAGGGCAGTTTCCAATACGAGAACTTTTTCAACTATGTCACCAGTATCCTTCATGTTTAAACAATCGTTTTAAAGGGATAGTTCATCTGTCCATCATAAAAGAGCATCTGTCCATCATAAAAGTGCATCTGTCCATCATAAAAGTGCATCTGTCCATCATAAAAGTGCATCTGTCCATCATAAAAGTGCATCTGTCCATCATAAAAGAGCATCTGTCCATCATAAAAGTGCATCCGTCCATCATAAAAGTGCATCTGTCCATCATAAAAGAGCATCTGTCCATCATAAAAGTGCATCTGTCCATCATAAAAGTGCATCTGTCCATCATAAAAGTGCATCTGTCCATCATAAAAGTGCATCCGTCCATCATAAAAGTGCATCTGTCCATCATAAAAGTGCATCCGTCCATCATAAAAGTGCATCTGTCCATCATAAAAGTGCATCTGTCCATCATAAAAGAGCATCTGTCCATCATAAAAGAGCATCTGTCCATCATAAAAGTGCATCTATCCATCATAAAAGTGCATCTGTCCATCATAAAAGTGCATCTATCCATCATAAAAGTGCATCTGTCCATCATAAAAGTGCATCTATCCATCATAAAAGAGCATCTGTCCATCATAAAAGTGCATCTGTCCATCATAAAAGTGCATCTGTCCATCATAAAAGTGCATCTGTCCATCATAAAAGAGCATCTGTCCATCATAAAAGTGCATCTATCCATCATAAAAGTGCATCTGTCCATCATAAAAGTGCATCTATCCATCATAAAAGTGCATCTGTCCATCATAAAAGTGCATCTATCCATCATAAAAGAGCATCTGTCCATCATAAAAGTGCATCTGTCCATCATAAAAGTGCATCTGTCCATCATAAAAGTGCATCTGTCCATCATAAAAGTGCATCTGTCCATCATAAAAGTGCATCTGTCCATCATAAAAGTGCATCTGTCCATCATAAAAGTGCATCTGTCCATCATAAAAGTGCATCTGTCCATCATAAAAGTGCATCTGTCCATCATAAAAGTGCATCTGTCCATCATAAAAGTGCATCTGTCCATCATAAAAGTGCATCTATCCATCATAAAAGTGCATCTATCCATCATAAAAGTGCATCTGTCCATCATAAAAGTGCATCTGTCCATCATAAAAGTGCATCTATCCATCATAAAAGTGCATCTGTCCATCATAAAAGAGCATCTGTCCATCATAAAAGAGCATCTGTCCATCATAAAAGTGCAGCTATCCATCATAAAAGTGCATCTGTCCATCATAAAAGAGCATCTGTCCATCATAAAAGTGCAGCTATCCATCATAAAAGTGCATCTGTCCATCATAAAAGTGCAGCTATCCATCATAAAAGTGCATCTATCCATCATAAAAGTGCATCTGTCCATCATAAAAGTGCATCTGTCCATCATAAAAGTGCATCTGTCCATCATAAAAGTGCATCTATCCATCATAAAAGTGCATCTGTCCATCATAAAAGAGCATCTGTCCATCATAAAAGTGCATCTGTCCATCATAAAAGTAATAATTCCAGTCATAATTCAGAACAAATGTATTTTCATGAGAATGTATGTCCTTGACCAGCTTTACTAGATATTGACATGTTAGAAGAGTTCGCTTACCTCCGAACAACAGAAGGTGGGCGTGTCCAGCTGGAGCTGCTGCCCAATCAGGGGATGCTTATCAAGTAAGTCCCGCCCACATCAGCCGTTAAACTGGAAGTGATGACCGTGATCATCTGAGGTCTCTCCCTCCTTTCTGCTTCCTCTCTCCTTTTGTTTTGGACATAATGAATCGGCTGCGGTTACGATGAACAACCATTAGCGAGTTTTCCTTACCCTGCTTTCTGATTGGCTCGTTCTGTTCTCCAGACGCTTTTTGAAGGCATTTGTGATCAGTTTTATGGACTGTGTCTGATATTGTGTCGTTTTAAGAGGAATCGTAGCATCGTAAGCTCTGTAATGAAGCTGAGCTCTGTTTAGGGTCGGGAATCGTGTCAAATAAAAGACTTACGAATATAAATCATACAGTATTACTTTCATCGTGTCCAATCTGAAATGAAGCATAAGTGAATCCCTTGTGTGAATGATTCAATGACTCGCTCATGAACACTTCAGTGGATAAATCAGTGTTTTTTAACTAATCATGTCCGACTGAAGCAAGAACTGTACTGTAATGTGGAATATTGTAGCGATTTATCATTTATCATTAAAATAGGATGAAGAAAAGTGTCCCTCGGTTATTTTAAGCCGGATATTTTGCGATTAAAAACACATTATCCTGCTTATTACACGGCCTCTTGTCACCAGCGATATTTTATTGTCATTGAGATTACTATTATCAAGTTTTTGTAATTTTGTTGTGCGTTTTTGTTTTTTATACGTTGTCTATATTTTTATGAATTAATTTTTAATAATACAATTTTTATTTCGTTTTTTTATCTAGTTTTTTACATTTTCTATTAATATATTCAATACAGAAAATCATTAGAAACTAAATATTTGGCGATAATGTCTCACTTTTCGTATAATGGCTTTTCACCACATAAATAATGGCATGATCAGTAATAAAATATTGATCTAATTAGAAACTGTTTTAAATACGATTTAAAGTTTCGTATACGATCGTATACGAATTTAAAGTTTACGAGTCACAACGTAATCGTATACGATTTAAAGTTTCTTCTCAAATCAATATTTTATTACTGATCATGTCATGTGAAAAGTATTTAGTTTTTTTATCTAGTTTTTTTATATTTTCTATTAATATTTTCAATACAGTAAATCATTAGAAACAAAATATTTGGCGATAATGTCTCACTTTTCGTATAATGGCTTTTCACCACATAAATAATGGCATGATCAGTAATAAAATATTGATTTAAGGAGAAACTGTTTTAAATACGATTTAAAGTTTCGATTTAAAGTTTACGACGTAATCGTATACGATTTTAACGTTTCTTCTCAAATCAATATTTCATTACTGATCATGTCATGTGAAAAGTTCAACACTTCAAGACGAACACTTCAACCCTGTTACCGTAGGCCTACAATAATACTGATGTCCGCCGGTGTGATTTTACAGTAAATACGGTCGATAACTGAGGCTGCGTTTAATTAAACGAGAGAGAGAGAGTGTGTTCATCTGCGATGTGATACAAGAAACATTAAAGAAGCATTGCTGTTGACGTCATTACCGGCCGATAACTGGCCTTGGAATGTTGCGACTGGCCAATCAGAACCAAGCATTTCAGAGAGGCGTGTCATATCTGGTGACGAGGCGTGTGTTCGGCTGTGGGAGTGTGTGTGCGCTGTGGTAGAGCTGGCGTTTGAGTTCAGCCCCGTCACTCGAGGTGCTGATGAAATGGTGTTTGCTGTCCGTAGGAACCCTAGCCCCGCCCTGGGGGCGGAGTTAAACACCCTGATGCTTCCAGGGGCACAGAAGGCTGACAGGTACCCCGCCCCCTTCATCGAAACCCCGCCCCCAAACTCCTCCCAGCCTGCTCATGCGTTTACATTCTCCTTTTCGTTGTTTTCACTGGGTTTTCATTCTGTTCAAGCATTTTCATTTTGCAAGATTGTTCCCGTTCTCATACGGCTCCTTCTCTTTGTGTTTTACTCAAATGGCTGTGAAGTCTTTGAAGAACGTTCTTTTGTTTGTTTGACGACATTGTGTTTGTTGTTTTCATTGAATATCAGCGTTTTACATTTTTATGAGTGAATCTCACAGGAAATGTCAAGAAACGTCTGGGTCATATTTCACTGCGAGGATCGAAATAAATGAATGTTGCCTCCATTTGCATTATTTTCCTGACAAAATGTGGGAAAAGTCTGATTCTCATTATTGTAATGCGAAATATGTTTTATATAAATTGTTAACGTGTTTGTGAAGAACAAGTAAAAATAGTGCTGCACGATTCTGGAGATCACGACTCTAAAAAACTAAACAAAATAACAATCTAAAAGTTTAGTCTAAATAAATTATTTAAAAAATCTGTTTGAAGGAATGATTCAATGACTCGCTCATATCAAATATTTCATTTGTTTCAGTACTAGACGCATCTGCGTTTTTGAACAAATCTCTTGAGTGAATGATTCAATGACTCACTCAGAAATATTTCACTTGTTTCAGTACTAGATGAATCCGTGTTTTTGAACAAATCTTTTGAGTGAATGATTCAATGACTCACTCAGAAATATTTCACTTGTTTCAGTACTAGATGAATCCGTGTTTTTGAACAAATCTTTTGAGTGAATGATTCAATGACTCACTCAGAAATATTTCACTTGTTTCAGTATTAGATGAATCCGTGTTTTTGAACGAGACTATTGAGTGGATTATTCAATGACTCAGTGAAATATTTCACTTGTTTCAGTACTGGACAAATCTGCGTTTTTGAATAAATCTCTTGAGTGAATGATTCAATGACTCACTCAAATATTTCACTTGTTTAAGTAATAGACAAATCTGCGTTTTTTTAACGAATCTCGAGTGAATGATTCAATGACTCACTCAAATATTTCACTTGTTTCAATAATAGGCAAATCTGCATTTTTGAACGAATCTCGAGTGAATGATTCAATGACTCACTCAAATATTTCACTTGTTTCAATAATAGACAAATCTGCATTTTTGAACGAATCTCGAGTGAATGATTCAATGACTCACTCAAATATTTCACTTGTTTCAATAATAGACAAATCTGCGTTTTTGAACGAATCTCCTGAGTGAATGATTCAATGACTCACTCAAATATTTCACTTGTTTCAATAATAGACAAATCTGCGTTTTTGAACGAATCTCCTGAGTGAATGATTCAATGACTCACTCAAATATTTCACTTGTTTCAGTACTGGACGAATCCGCGTCTTTGAACGAATCTCTTGAGTGAATGATTCAATGACTCACTCAAATATTTCATTTGTTTCAATAATAGACAAATCTGCGTTTTTGAACGAATCTCCTGAGTGAATGATTCAATGACTCACTTAAATATTTCACTTGTTTCAATAATAGACAAATCTGCGTTTTTGAACGAATCTCCTGAGTGAATGATTCAATGACTCACTCAAATATTTCACTTGTTTTTTTACTGGATGAATCCACGTTTTTATCAAATCTCCTGAGTGAATGATTCAATGACTCACTCATAAAGATTTCACTTGTTTTAGTACTGGACGAATCCCTGTTTTTGAATGAATCTCCTGAGTGAATGATTCAATTACAAATACATTGTCACTTGTCGCCACCTACTGGTGTAACAATGTAATCAATACAGTTGTTAGTCGATCTTCAAAAATAAGTTTTGTTTGGCATGAAATATGAGCCAGACTTTCTTTGTGAGGTTCACCCTTATATGTACTTTCTGCCACAGTATTTGTGTGTGTGTGTGTCCAGTGTTTTGTTGGACGAGCTGTCCACAGCTCTTATCGCTCTGAATGTGGAGAAACTGCTGTTTCATTTCAGTTCTTCCTGTACTTTGAGACCCATATCAGCTGTGTGTGTCTGTTTTCATAGACATCACACCGTAACTCGAGGAATCACCAAAGGAGTGAAAGAGGATTTCCGGCTGGCGATGGAGCGTCAGGTGTCGCGGTGTGGAGAAAACCTGTTCACCGTGCTTCATCGTTTCTGCATTAATGAAAAGATCATCCTCATCCAGTCTTTACCCTGAGCGACTTATTTGACATATTTGACACGAGCCTCATGATAACAGACATGTTTAAAGTCACATCCAGCAGAACTCATTGTTTTATTTGAGGTATTAATTAACAAACGATAAAAAATATTCAGCATTTCCATGTTCTTTGTCTGTAAATGGAGATTATACTGTTAAATTCATGTTTTTTTACATTGCATTGTTGTACAATACTTCATGAACTGTGTTTTGTGTGATGTATTGTTTGCTGGCAGCTCATGATAAATAAAACAGTGTTTCTCTAGATGTATACTGAGATATTTTATTAATTTCAGGCCATTCATTACTAGACATTCATGTAGTCTTTCCCAACAATGTTCCCCTGTAGTCAATCATATTATCCCTTAAAACTCATCTTTGATCACCAAAATCACATATTTAAATATTTTTTCCTGAAAAAAAATGATTCATGCCTTAAAATATTGTGAATGTAACTCGACACCCTTGCCTCATTTAGTATGCGCGGTTCTATGCATATGCAAATTAGCCACGCCTCCACTCACTTACTCAGAGATCCACTGGTTGACGATCACACGTTGATCTGATTGGTTACAAGGTCGTTTGTGACGTCACCAGCGATTTCACAGCGTGTTTTTGAGACGGTCTTTGGTTCACTGCATTTTTAAGGAGGAAATACTCAGCAATGCTGTCCACTTTTGAATTTACACACAGTTTGAGCGTATTAAAAACACCACAGACACACATAAACAACATTAAAAGCTGTATTCCCACCACAGAGATTTTAGAGCTTGGCATGGTCAGTAAAATGTGTATTCATAAAAGAAAAAAAATGCCCATTCATTTTTAAGATTTTATTAATGCACATGACTTTCCTAGTACATAATGACTATACAGACTAAATTAAAATGCAACATTGTACTTATGCAAAAAAACATATGCTTTATAAATAAATTTAGCTTTTCATGTTAAATGAAAAAGGACATGAAATATGCCTTAAAATCATAAAAAGTACACCTTGATGCAGATGATATAAAACTGATCAATATATCACAAATTAATTATTGCAATAAATACATATATTCCTAAATTTGGCATGAAATGTAATATAAAAAGTGACCAGAAAAATGTCAACATTAGCCTATATATGAAAATAGAAACAACAATGTGAAATTTGCGTTAAAAATGAATATTTTCACTTTCGCATATCAAAGTCTAGAAAACGAGCTCGAAATAATTGCTTTGTTTTTCGATTATAGAAATTGAGCTGAATTATTATGTGCTACGTGCTTTATTAATGTCATGCTTTTAAATATGTATTGCAACATTCCATGGCTAATGGGTGAATTAAATATAGTCAAACCAAATATTATTGAAAAAACAGATTTAATTAGATATATTCTTACTAGTGTGTGCAAGACAAGTTCATTTAGGTAAGTGAGGAGAGCAAAATAAAGTAACATGTGACGTATTAGGCTATACACAATAATTCTTCATACCAGTTAAATTTATAAAAATTTGGGACCAAAAATGATTCCTCCACTTTGAGCTAATGATGTTTTCTTCAGTGTGTTTTCTGTTTTACACACACACTGAACAACATGAAGCATTGCTTGGTCACTGGTTGAGCTAAACTGGTGTTATCTAATTGTGTAGTTAAATTTAACAGATATTCAAGTGTGAGAGTCCAACAGAAGGACGGACAAAACCAGTCAAATATCCACTGATCTGAGAATGCCATATTTTATTACCATTTTCTAAACTACAGTGAATAAATAACGTGAGAAACGTTGAATACATTTAGATTTGACTGTATCTTGATTTTAGACTACTGTCCCTGGTCGAGAACCACTGATCTAAATATATATCAATGTTCGATCACTCCGACTGAATGGGAAGGTTGGCCTGCAGAGACGCTCGAAGATTTGCCCAGAACAGCTTCTGCTTGGCTCCCTCTTGTGGCCACTCGAGATACGTGCGTCTGGACATCATGGCCTTGAGCTGGTTATACTTTGAGGGAATGAGATATGACGGCAGAAGTATAATGCTTTATATAAAGTTCCCTTGGCCTTTGGAATTAAAATATCCCCACATCATCACACACCATTCACCATGCCTAGAGATTGGCATGGGGTACTTTCCATAAGATCATCTTTCAATGCAAATCAAACCAGCTATTAGGCTAACTGAAGTAAAACCATGCCAATCTCTAGGTGTGGTGGAAGGTGTGTGATGATGTGGGGATATTTTAATTCCAAAGGCCAAAGGAACTTTATCAGGATGCATATTATCCTGGATCCATGAAATAACTGGCTTTTAAAAATAAAAATCTGCCTGACTCTATGGGAATTTAACACAGGGGTGCCCTGACTTATGCACCCTGTATTTAAAGGAAAAACATTTATTTATTTATGATACATTATTCATTCACAAAGAAAATTGGTGTCCTTAAAGGTTGGACTTTTCCTCATTTTTCTAATTAAGGCATTAAGATCAATATCCAAAAGATGATTTCACCCGACAGTCACCCGTTATTGACTGAGAGATGGAGCTTCATATGGCAGGAATAATTTCAATTTGTAGGCAAGCGTCTTAAAGTTTCTCCATCAGAGAAAGCATTTGTGTCCTGAAAAACCTGAAAAGCACTGTTTATTTCATTTGTGTCTTTGTTATATTTAATTTATACGTGCTTTTGCTTGTAATTTAATTTTTATTGGAGTTTTATTTTATTACTGACTTCTTGTCTTTAATAATGTTTTTAATTCATATTAGTTTTTGCTGTGGTGTCAAAATTGTAATAGAAAATTGTGAATTTTCACTGGTAGCTCAAATGTTGGAGTTATTACTGCCTATTTTCCCATAAACAGTTTTAATGGCAGGTACATTTTTTTTTCTTAAGTCACCAGCCAGAGAATAGGTGTGGCAAAATGTTAGTTTTAGTCCCTGTATATGCCTATTGTTTGATTTATATATATATATATATATATATATATATATATATATATATATATATATGAACTTGAAGCATGCAGTCATGAGGACTCAGTTATTCAGTTATAAAGCACTTTTACCTCAGACTCAGCAAATACTGTTAAGTGTTAATTATTCACCACACCATGCAGGCTGTGTGTGTGTGACTAAGTAACCATAATATTTTATTTGAGCGTCTTTTATCGAATGATTTGAAGTATTTTAATGCACGAGGCGACGGCTTGCTCCTGATGTTAACAATGTACTCGAGGCTGTGCTGTATCGTGATTCGTGAATAAGTAACGGCTGAAGGGCGTTGTTAGGCTCGACATGAAGCGGAGTAACCCTTTGGCCGTAACTTAATCAACAGCACTGGCCTCAAGTTCCTCATTGCTTTTATAAAACGGTTACCACAAAATAAAAATATTAAAATAAAAAAATATGTATAGTGCAACTTTCATGAAGTGAAATCACTAAAACCCTTCCTTCCGCTAAAAAAATAGTCCCTGCACAACATAGGAACCGCAGTGTTGCGCAGTGATACATAGAACCGTTGGGTGAAGCGGTAATAGCCGTGTTTTATCCATAGACTTTAAAAAATAGGTTTTATCGTGAATAAAGCGCAACTGTTGACCAATCAGAATCGAGGATTGGAACTAACCGTTTTATAAATGTAATTATAGCAAATCGTTTTTGTGCTCAGTGAACAAATAACTTAAAGACTGACTATTTGAACCTAAAGCTGTTGTATTGAGTCGGGATGCTGAAGAAAATCATCTCCATCTGTGTGTGTTGCTGTTCCTTGTTGTTTTCCTCCAGCATCCTGTATTATCAGTCACCTGATCTAATCAAACGCTCCTTTGGGCATCAGAGTGTGTCTCGAAACACAATCACACGCGGCGTCGAGGCCTTTCTGCCCTCGTAAAACTAGAGCCAGCTGTCCTGAAACTGCCATTGACTTCAATTGAGTTTGATCTTCAAGCCTGCGTGTAAACACACATGACGAACACAGCTCTTCATATTAAAGCTGTTCTTCATTCAGTGACGGGCTGAACGCATTGCTCGAGATGATGGAGAGTTTCTCAGCGAACATATCCTGCTCATAACTACACGTTTTTATGAAAATTATCATATTTCAACCCGAGATTTGGATTATTTCATTTATTTTCAAATGCTTTACATGATTTTCTTCACCCCTGACCATTTTTGATTCTATAATAAAATAAAATGATAAACTAGAATACTATAAAAATAAATAACTATTTTGATATTTATTGTGTCATTATTTTCACAAATTATATCTGTTTCCATCATTACTAACAGTTTTACCCTTCAGGCTATAAACTTTAGTCGATGTGAGAAGAAAACGAAGAAAAATTAAGGTAAATATCTTTTTTTATTGTTTGATAGCCTATTTATTTTTATTGTGCATAATAAGTCTATGCAAAAGGTGCATATTGTTAAATTGCATGCATTTAGGAAGGATACATGATATAAAATGCTTGCAAGATTGGTCTTTAGAATTAAATTTACATTTTTGAAAATGGATGGTTCAGAAAAAAAGATATTTATTTATTTAATGTGTTGTTAGTAGAAAAAAAAGAAAAGTCCAGCCATTTCAATGTTTATAGTTTGAAATTGATTGTGTCATTTTTTTCACAAATGATGTCTGTGTTCATCATTACTAACACTATTCCCCTTAATAAACGTGTTCAGTCTTGTAATGAAGAGTTTGAGATGAAATATGGCACGTGAAAATGAAAAGTGTGTGTTCAGAGTTTACAGGAACACCCATCAGTTTCAGTAAAAGCCAAATGAAATCAACACCACATAAAACATCCTCTCTCTCTCTCTCTCTCTCTCTCTCTCTCTCTCTCTCCGAGATCTCCGGTGTTCACGCACGGATCTCAATGCGCTTCACCTTTTCTTTCCCCGACGATGCATTTCTTCAGTTTTCCGGTTGCATTCGTGCTCCGATAGTTTGCTCAGGATGTTGCGAGTCTCATCCGTGTGTCTCTCTTTGATCCCAGCGCTGGTTTTCTCTGCTGTGGATTATAAAGCATCCAAGCTGTGGCTTCAGCCCCTGAACGTGACGTTCCTGCAGACGGGAGCGTTTCCCAGCGGGTTTCTCTGGGGCGTCGGGACCTCGGCGTTCCCGACTGAAGGATCCTGGGATGCGGACGGGAAGGGCGAGTCTGTGTGGGATCGTTTCACACATCATCCCCGCACCAGTGATAGTTATCTCCAATGGGAAGAGGATCTGAAGTCAGTTCAGGATTTGGGAGTGAACTTCTACTCCTTCTCCCTCTCCTGGACTCGTCTTTTCCCGAACGGAGACGCGACGGAGAATCCCAACCCGGCCGGAGTGGAGCATTACCGGCGTCTGATCGGCAGGCTGAAGGAGCTCCAGGTGGAGCCTGTGGTGACTCTGTTCCACTGGGATCTTCCGCAGGTCCTGCAGGAGCGTTTCGGAGGCTGGTTAAACCGGAGCATGGAGGACGTGTTCGCCGATTACGCCGCGTTTTGTTTCCGCACGTTTGGCGGAGAGGTCCGCTACTGGATCACGATGCATAACCCGTTCCTCCTGGCCGCCCTGGGGTACGGGACGGGGGCTCACGCTCCAGGGGTCGCCGGGGGTCGCGCCGACCCCTTCATCGCGGCGCACAACCTCATCAGGGTGAGTTTAGGGTTAGAGGTCAGAGGTCACGCTCGTCTTTCAGAAACAGAGCTGTGTGTCACCAGACGTTCAGGAGCCTCCACTAGCCACAAGTGTGGGAGAACATAAAGGACAATTAGCAGGTGTTCAAAACAGCACATTTCAACCCACATTCACTGTGGCTCATTTTTATTTATTTTTCATGGAGAAGATAAAGCCAAATTCTATTTTTGAATTTTTTTATGGGGCCATACATTATTTACTGTGATAATTTTAATATTTAACCAAAGTCTTTATTTATGGGCAAAAAAGCAAGTACACACACTGTCGTACACACACACACACACACACAGTCACATGCACACATAGACAGATTCACACGCACACTCGTGAGCACACAAACTCTCACACGCACACTTGCATGCACACACACACACACACACACATGCAGAAATGATGATCTCTCTGAGAAACAGAGCTGTGTGTCGGCTGACATCAACCAAATGACGCTTGAGCACACACACACACACACACATTCACTCACTCGCACACACACACAAACACTCACTCACTCACTCACTCACTCACATAATCACTCACTCACTCACACACTCACTCACTCACATAATCACTCACCCACACACACACTCACTTACATAATCACTCACTCACATAATCACTCACTCACTCACCCACACACACACTCACTTACATAATCACTCACTCACATAATCACTCACTCACATAATCACTCACTCACTCACTCACATAATCACTCACTCACCCACACACTCACTCACATAATCACTCACTCACATAATCACTCACACACTCACTCACTCACATAATCACTCACTCACTCACATAATCACTCACACACTCACTCACTCACATAATCACTCACTCACATAATCACTAACTCACTCACATAATCACTCACTCACCCACACACTCACTCACTCACACACTCACTCACATAATCACTCACTCACATAATCACTCACTCACATAATCACTAACTCACATAATCACTAACTCACTCACATAATCACTCACTCACCCACACACTCACTCACTCACATAATCACTCACTCACATAATCACTCACTCACATAATCACTAACTCACTCACATAATCACTCACTCACATAATCACTCACTCACTCACATAATCACTCACTCACTCACATAATCACTCACTCACGCACTCACATAATCACTCACTCACTCACTCACACACTCACTCACTCACATAATCACTCACTCACTCACATAATCACTCACTCACATAATCACTCACATAATCACTCACTCACTCACTCACACACTCACTCACTCACTCACACACACACACTCACTCACATAATCACTCACTCACATAATCACTCACTCACGCACTCACATAATCACTCACTCACTCACACACATAATCACTCACTCACATAATCACTCACTCACTCACTCACATAATCACTCACTCACCCACACACTCACTCACATAATCACTCACTCACCCACACACTCACATAATCACTCACTCACATAATCACTCACTCACTCACACACTCACATAATCACTCACTCACATAATCACTCACTCACACACTCACTCACTCACATAATCACTCACTCACATAATCACTCACTCACATAATCACTCACTCACACACTCACACAATCACTCACTCACCCACACACTCACATAATCACTCACTCACATAATCACTCACTCACTCACACACTCACATAATCACTCACTCACATAATCACTCACTCACATAATCACTCACTCACATAATCACTCACTCACATAATCACTCACTCACTCACACACTCACATAATCACTCACACACTCACACACTCACATAATCACTCACTCACATAATCACTCACTCACATAATCACTCACTCACCCACACACTCACATAATCACTCACTCACATAATCACTCACTCACTCACACACTCACATAATCACTCACTCACATAATCACTCACTCACATAATCACTCACTCACCCACACACTCACATAATCACTCACTCACATAATCACTCACTCACTCACACACTCACATAATCACTCACTCACATAATCACTCACTCACATAATCACTCACTCACATAATCACTCACTCACATAATCACTCACTCACACACTCACATAATCACTCACTCACTCACTCACACACACACTCACTCACTCACATAATCACTCACTCACTCACTCACTCACACACTCACTCACCTACCCACACACTCACTCACTCACACACACACACTCACATACTCACTCACTCACTCACTCAGTAGATCTGTAGTGATGATGCTCTTGTGTGTGTGTGTGTGTGTGTGTGTGTGTGTGTGTGTGTGTGTGTGCGTGTGTGTGTGTGTGTGTGCGTGTGGGTGTGTGTGTGTGCGTGTGTGTGTGTGTGTGTGTGTGTGCAGGCTCATGCTAAAGCGTGGCACGTTTACGACCAACACTTCCGAGCTCATCAGAACGGTAAAGTCTCCATCACTCTCGGCTCTCATTGGGTGGAGCCTCATGACGGCAAGGCCTCGCCAGAGAATCTGGAGCACTGTCAGAAGTCCATGGAGGCTGTGATTGGCTGGTTCGCAGAGCCCATATATGGAAGTGGAGATTACCCAGAGTCCCTGAAGGCCTCGAACCGCGGCGTGATCCCAGAGTTCACTGCACAACAGAAGCTCTCAGTGAAGGGAACCGCTGACTTCTTCTCTCTGGCCTTCGACCCGGAGACCCTGCGGGTGGCCCAAGCACTGGCCCGGTTCGGGCAGAAGTTGACCTTTGACCTGAGGAGTGTTCTGGTGTGGGTTCGGCTCATGTACGGTGATCCGCAGGTGCTGGTGGCCGAGAGCGGCTGGTTCTCGGACGCTTCTGTCGGAGTCGAGGACACGATGGCCATTTATTTGATGAAGAAGTTCATCATTCAAGTCATGCAAGGTGTGTGTGTGTGTGTGTGTTTTAAACCCTGTTCACACCTGGTATTGACATGCGTCGCAAATGTATCTCATGTGAATTTGTAAAATTTTATTTTATTTGGGATTTGCAAAAAAACATTTCATTCAGTCATTTATGCATTGTAAACGCATAAACACACATTTATTTGTTTCTAAATAATTATTTATTCATAATAAATAATATATATATATATATATATATATATATATATATATATATATACTGTATATATATATAAGTATATATATTTTTTTCTAATTGTTTGTTTTACATTCCTTTTTAATTAAATATTTTTTATAAATACATTTTATACAATATAAACTATTTATTTTTATATTATTACATTTATTTATAATATATATATATATATATATATATATATACAAACTTAGTTATTATATTTATTTATAATAAATAAACAAAGTATTTAATTATATTTAATAAATGCATAAATAAAAAGTATATATATATATATATATATATATATATATTTGTATATATTTATAAATTATTTTATTTCTAAATATGTATATTTTACATTCATATCTTTTAATTATTTATACATTATATAAAAAATACATACATTTTCTTTATTTTTTCATTTAGTTTTTATAAATTGTATTCATAGTAGAGGTTTGTGACGCTACATGTTTTTAAAGTTCAACTCAAGACACATTTCTTTGCCATGGCCTATTTTTTCTTCCTTTTTATTGTATGATTATGGATTACAGACATGAAAACCTTTTTTCACAATATTCTAATTTTGACTTTGAGGTTTTCATTTCTGTAATCCATAATCATCAAAATTATAACAAATAAAGGCTTGAAATTTCTCACTTTGCATATAATGAGTCTATAATATATTACAGTAGTTTTACCTTTTACGTTAAATTACTGAAATGATTAAATATCTTTTGCAAGAATTTTTCGAGATTCACCTGTATATGTATATAGTTATTTACACAATACAGGCTATATTAGTTTCAGCTTTTAGTTTGAAATACTGAAATACACGAACTTACGATATTGTAAAGTTTCGAGTTTCCCCTGTGTGACACACGAAAGGCGCCGTGTTTGCATGTGTGTTCCCTCAGCCGTGTCCGTGGACGGAGTGAGTGTGTTCGGATACACAGCCTGGAGTCTGGTGGACGGGTTCGAGTGGAATCACGGATACAGCATGAGGAGGGGATTATTCTACATCGACTTCAGTCAACCCGAGCGCCGCAGGATCCCGAAGACCAGCGCTCACTTCTACCGGCGACTGATCCGGGACAACGGGTTCCCGGCCCACAGCACGCCTCACATCGAGGGCCGCTTCCCCTGCGACTTCCAGTTCGGTGTGTCGGAATCAATATTACAGGTGATTTTGCATCGATTTAACATTTTGAAAACTCTTTACTTTTCCAAAATAACTACAGGTGAAAGTCGAAAAATTAGAATATCGTGCAAAAGTTCATTTACTTCAGTAAAGGTGAAACTAATGTTATATAGACTCATTACATGCAAATTGAGATATTTCGTTTCACCTTTTAAGTTCAATTACCGAAATAAATGAACTTTTGCACCATATTCAGATCGTTTAAAAGTTTACCTCAGAATTTAATGACTATGTTGACAACTGAATGTTTAATTTTATGCGCTGATTTCACACAGCCGCCATTTTGAAATCGAAAGCGAGGCTCCGGTGGGAACAACCCCGGAAGTACAGATGATAATGAAGATAAATGTATTTCACAGTCTAAAGTATGAAAGAAATGTATGTACATTTTTAGAATGACTAATTTCTACATTAAACACACGCCATCGCATTCACGAGTCTCTTATGATTAAAGGCGACACTTTCAAAATGATTTCAAAATGTCGGCTGCGTGAAATGTGAAATCAGCGTATACTGTTTTAAATTCTGCAAATAGACAAATCCATAGGTTTGTTCCAGTCTGGATGTTCAATCTCTAAATTGGGAAAATGGTGTTATAAGTTCGTGACATGAAATTTTGGGAAGAATTTGGGTCAATGACGTGACGCTTGCTTTTTCTGTCCGACTGAACTTTTTACCAATTAATAAACATTAAAATTAATAAAATTATAACATGTATGTCTACCACCTCCCTTATACATATGCCCACTCTTATTTCTCTAAAACTAATTGGTTTATTGGCATTTTCTGCCACCTAAAGTGTGAAAACATCATGTGGGGCGACCGTCCGGCCTTGACTTCTGTTTGGACAACTGGTATTAAATCAAACTAAAATAATTTAAATATAATCCTTACCCTATTTGGCATAATTTTAAACTTGTTTTCCATTGATTGACAAAGTTATGAAACATTTGTACACACATTTCAATCATAATAAACAAACAAATCTTATCCGAAGAAGTACATTATCTGAAATATCATCTGGGGCGACCATCAAGAAAATACAAATAAGGGACTTATATTCTGATAATCATCTCAAAGAGGATGTTGCATCAGCCAGCCTCATGGTGAGGGTCCCACAGAGACAACTAGCAGGTGAGTTGCCACTCTCATTTTTACAAACAAATCCTCTTTAAAACTGCTGCAGTGTATACGTCACATTTTGATATCATGTGGGGCGACCAACCTAAAACTGTAAATTATAAGTTTTATACGCAAATCTTTATTTTTAAATTTGTAAATTGTAAATTTGTCAGTGATATGTGGTTAGAAGAAGCTAACTTGGGCTCTATAGCTAAGCATTAGCCTGTTATACTTGATTAAACTTGAAAATATCATCTGGGGCGACCAAGCATCATGTGGGGCGACCGCCACTGATTGCTTAAATTATAGAAAACACATATCATGTATTTGTAGTTTCTGTATGCAAATGTTTACATTCATTATGCATTTAGTTGTTTTAAATAACTTTCTAAATTTCACCACATATTTTTTCTAAATTTCAATAATTTCCCTGCTACTTCAGAGAGGACTAAGCTTACTTCTTTTTGATTATTATGTTTTTTACCAAAGAAATGTGTGAATATTAAGCATTCATTCTACTTTTTCCAATTCTTTTTCTAACTCTGTGTATGTTTAAATATACGTTTTTTTCTAGATGGCCCCACTAACAAGCAAAGAAAAGACTGCTCGCTACAGGCAGCGGAAAATGCTGTTCAATGTGTCTGCAGAATGCTGCTATATTCAACTGTTAAATGAAAATAGTAATGAAAATGCAAACATTGTATGTTTAAGTGATTAATGGAATGAAAATGAAAAAGGAAAATGCTGTTCAATGTTATGTCCAAGCGTTTAATGCATTAGTATTGAACATTTTAATATGATGGTTTTGTGTCAAATGAAATAGTGAGGAAACTGTTAATGTTATGAAATGTGTCAAATGAAATGGATATGCTGATTCTTCATAAAATTTCATTAAATATGCTGATTCTTCATAAAATTCCATTAAATGTGTTTTAACTATCAAAATCATTGAATAGTCTTAATTGCCTGCTGTTTTTCATCATGTGGGGCGACCATTTGTCATGTGGGGTAACCAACTATATTCAATTCTGCAGTAAATTCAAAAAATAATATCTGTCCATTTTGGTTGAAATATAATTCATTGGTATAACATCAATAAGTGGATACTATATCTACACATTTTAAATCAGTTTTATGGATTTTATGAGTAAAAAAATATGTAATTGCTTTATGAGGGTGACACTGCCATTATAGATAAAAATGTATTTAACATCATTTGCAATAAATGAAAGGACACATGAGTATATCTTTCTTAAAGGAACACTCCGACTTTTTGGGACTTTAGCCTATTCACCTTACCCCCCCAGAGTTAGATAAGTCCATACATACCTTTTTCATCTCCGTGCGTGCTATAAGTCTGTTTGACGCACACCCACCGCTAGCCTAGCTTAGCAAAAAGACTCGATGTGACTGGTTGCAGCTTTCATACTAATCCAAATGAGTGACAAAATAATGCAAACGTTTTCCTATTTACATGTTGTGGTTTGTATAGTCACAAAGTGTGCAAATATCAAGGCCATATGAGACACAGACATCTTTTGACCGTATAAATACTATATTTTCTGAAGGGGAAGCACTGCTACTTGGGCAGAGTGATAACCATCACCTGAGACGCACCGTGACGAGGAGCAGAGAGTTCGCTTCGCTCAGCGTTGGAATAAAGAGTCAGCAATTACTAACGTTAGATAGAAAAGCATAGTTTATCATGGGTGTTTGCTTTATTGTATGAGCTGTGACAATAAACAGGGGAGACCAGGTAATACAGTACCATGTTTCATTGATTTCCAACCAAAAACGCACCCAGATTTATAAATATCACATGAATAAATAATTATTATTACAGGAATCAATATATTTTAAATGCAATTTCTTAGCTGAACCAAATGTATTCAACAGTAGCCTATATATACAGTATTGCATTACTATAGATAAGGGGAAAGTAATAGCACAAATTGTTTTTGCACAATGAACTCACAGCCTATCGTACCCTTTTGCACGCTCAAGTTCGTTATTTCCATGGTTATTTCAAATTTAGGCTACTAGGCGCGCCGCGCGCAGGGTGCAAGTTCAACGCGGTGAACGCGCTCGTTTTTTTCCCCCAAGCGCGTCCGCACCGCATCAAGATAAAAACATATTCATACCCTAATCATATAATAGTGTCACTAACGTTACATTAGATCTGGCTAAAGGCACTGTTACAGTAGGTCATCTAAAAACATAACACTTACCTCAGCCGCAGGTGATCCACTTGTCCTGTCTGTGCTATCGATGGGATAGCCGTATCCTTCAGCACATTATGGTCCGTGTGGCAAATTCCATTTTTTCAAAATAGTCGTTCTCATTGAAATGTACCGAGCAAACATAATGTCCCTTGATAATCTTAGGTGTGTTTGGATAAATATCCAGAGTAAGTTAGCCATTTCTTCATCCAGTCAGCGTTTTTAGTTGGAATTCTGTGAAACATGGTTACCTCCCCTGTTTACAGTCGCAGCTATTTACAATAGAGCGAAAACCCATGACTCTAAACTACGCTTTTACTATTTCTAAATTGCTGACTCTGTTACCCAAACACCGAGCGAACTCTCCGCTCCTCACCACGGCTTGTCTCCGGTGATGCGGTTATTACGCCGTCAAAGTAGCAGTGCTTCGCCTTCAGAGAATAGTTCCCAGGTTTTATACGGTTAAAAGATGTCTGTGTCTCATTTGACTTTGTTATTTGTACATTATGTGACTATACAAATCACAACATGTAAATAGGAAAACGTTTGCGTTATTTTGCCACTCATTTGGATTAGTATGAAAGCTGCAACCAGTCACATCGAGTCTTTGTGCTAAGCTAGGCTAGCGGTGGGTGCGTCAAACAGACTTATAGCACGCACGGAGATGAAAAAGGTGTGTATGGACTTATCTAACTCTGGGGGGTAAGGTGAATAGGCTAAAGTCCCAAAAAGTCGGAGTGTTCCTTTAAACAGTTCAATTAATTACTGATACTTCTTAAAATATAACTTATGCAAAGGAAATCTATTAATTATAAGATAAATTACGGTTGCCCCAAATGACTTTTTTAAGGTCATTGCCCTATTCATTTGAGTTTAAAAGCACTAAAATATCTTTGTTTGAAGTGTTCACACACTTGCATGTGTAGACTACACTCCACATGTTTAGAAAATAGACAAATATATTATTATTTCAAGTATTTTAAAAATGGGCCTCTCAAAGGCCTTATACGTCATTGACCCATTTACATTTATTTACATTGCATTTCAAGGTACACATTCACATTCTTCTCAGTTCTTGCTTTCCCTGGGAATCGAACCCACGACCGTGGCGTTGCAAGCGCCAACGCTCTACTGTATGCAGTTGTGTGTATACTGTTAGTGTTTGTGTATCCAATGTATATTATTTGTGAATGTTTGATATTAATGTGTTCTCCCAGGTTCACCTGCACCCGTTCTCGCCCCAGTTCACGGATCCGCACCTGTACCGCTGGAACCACTCCGGCAACAGCGCTCTCAAACCCGTGACGGGGATCCAGCTTCGCAATCGGGCCGCCCAGTGCACTGACTTCCTCTACATCCAGCGCCACCTGTTTCTCCTCGGGGTCACGGGGTCGTCCCACTACCGGTTCGCCCTGGACTGGACCCAGCTTATGCCCAGCGCCGACCCGTCATCTGTGGACCCGGAGAAGGTTCGGTTCTACAGGTGTGTGTTGAGCGAACTCGTCCGTAGAGGAATCCAGCCGGTCGTGACCCTGTATCTCAGCGACCGGTCGCAATCGCTGGGAATGCCTGAACCGCTACATGCTAACGGCGGATGGAGGAACCACAGCACCGTCGAGGCCTTCGCAAACTACGCTACGTACTGTTACCAGGAATTCGGTGGGTTTGTACAGACGTGGATCACTATTAATGAGCCGAACCGGTTAACGGAAGCGCACAACGGGACGGCGGAGGACAGGCGGATGGTAGCGCGTCACTTGCTACTAGCGCATGCTAAAGCATGGCGCGTTTACGATACGCGGTTTCGCCACCAACAGGGGGCGATGGTTAGTTTCGCACTTCATGCTGATTGGGCCGAACCGGCCAATCCGTTCGTAGAATCACATGAAGCTGCACGGCAGGATTTTTTGTCGTTCGAATTGGGCCGTTTTCTAGACCCCGTGTTTGAGGGGCGTGGCAACCCTCTGATTGGCTTCACCGATGACGAGAGGGAGGAGCTTAAAGGGGCGCTGGATTTCATCGCTTTGAATCACTTCACGACACGTCTGGTGTCACCGTTGCACAAACCTTCACCACGAAACCCAAACCCACCCAAACCAGCGAACCAGGACCACGGATACTCGCTGATGACCGACGTCACCTGGCCGGCGTCACACCTGGGAATGGCGTTTGTGCCCTGGGGTCTCCGCAGGGTGCTGGGATGGGTGAAGGATCGCTATGGCGATGGCCTGCCCATCATCATCACAGCGTCAGGGGTGGATGATCAAGCATCCCTTAATGACCAGCTGAGACAGCGCTATATCAGGGACTACCTGCAGGAGGCGCTGAAAGGTGAGAAAATATCGTATTATTCTTTTATTTTATTATTTACTATTTTTTAATCTTATTCAATTTTTATAGTTTATTTTATTAATTTTTATTTTATCATTATTTTTATTTGTTTTGGTTTATTTTATTATTTTATTTTTATATTATTTTTTTTATTTTTCTTTTATTATTTATTTTTCTTTTCTTTTAATATTTCATTTGATCATTAATTGATTTTATTGTTTCAATATTTTCATTTCAATATTTTTTTTGGCAAATAGCCTATCACATATTTTAGCACAACAGCGACCGTCCACTTTTAGCATTCGTTTGCTTCCATTATTATTTATCCAATTCCAGACTGATCTCATGAAGTAGCGTGTGTATGCCACGCCAATTCGTATTTCCATTTTTGGCGTGCTATCAAGACGCATAATCGCCTTTCAGCGTGTTTATGAACGCCGTTGACTTAACGTTATATAAATATATGACTTACCTCAACCCCGTCCCTAAACCTAACCATCACTGGGGTTAATGGCATTTATGACACACGGAATGACGCGGACGTTAATGGCGTAGACATACGCGCGGATACATGCATGTCAAAATGCGTAGAGATAACACGCCACCCGACTCGAAAGTGGCGTGTATGTTTACGCAAAAGTCATGATGTCATGTTGCCAATTCATGTATTAAGCATTTAAAATAAAAATTCATTCATTAAACCATTAAACCCTGGCTAATAATTCATAAAATATCAAATATATATAAAAAAATTATCTAAATAAAAAACTTTCTAAAATTTGCATTTGTTTAATCGTATGTCACATGACCGTTAACCAGACCATAAACCATTATTCAAATATCAACTAAATCATACATGTAATATATTTCAAAAACAAGAAACAAAACAAGTTTTGAAAGTTTTTCAAAAAAATGCAAAAAGTTTTAACAACACTTTTGATTAAAAAAGGAAGTCTATCATGATAATATGAGCGCCTTGCCTCAGCAAACATCACTAATGAGCTGTGATTATGAAACATGTTCCTATTATAGACCATTTCACAAGATGTAAACAACACTGGTCCAGAAGCACTTCCTGTTTCAGTTTTTTAACACTACATAAAAGCTGGGATAAAATACAACCAACAGAACATTTAAAACTGAATCAAAAAGTTAAACAAACATCTTTAAGATGTTTTCTTTACATGTGAAATAAAGAAAACAGTTACAAACGGAAACAGGAAGTGCTTCTGGACCAGTGTTGTTTACATCTTGTGAAATGGTCTATATAACAACAACATGAGAGATTAGCCGTATTGCAGAATGTGTGTGTGTTATCTAGTGTTATCTGTTCTAAGAACAAGAACACAACGTAATCAGCGACTCCTGCGCGACGCACCGGTCTCGTATCTCTCGCGGAGGAGCGATGACGTCAGTGGAGAGAGAGAGAGGACCAGGCCTGCACTTATGTTGTGTTTTGTTTATGTTTTACTTTGCTTTGTTGTTTGTTTACTTTCACTTTATGATCATTGAAGTGTTTGAACGTTCGCCGGTTCCCGCCTCCTCCTTCCCACAACAACTAATTTTGTTTCAAAAATAAAATATAAAATTTTAAATGGAAAAACTAAAGATAAAAAAGTCATAATTTCTTTTTTGATTAGGCCTGCATGTCACGTGACCATTGACTGAAATCAGAGAATCATGAACTAAATCATAAATATAGAATTGTGAATGCATTGATAAATTATTTAAATTTTTACTTATTTAACTTAAATTTTATTGTAAATATTATTAAATTAAAAATTGCATGAAAGCTGTATTTTGTTGCATAGCAATATGAGCTACTAACCTCTCTCTCTTCCTCTCTTTATCTATCTCTCCCTCTCTCTCACTCTCCCTTTTTATCCATCTCTCGCTCGCTCTTCCTCTCTCTCTCTCTCTCTCTCTCTCAGCTCGTGAGTTGGACGGGGTCAATCTGAGAGGGTTTTATATCTCGAAGCTCCAGGATCATCACGGTCTTCAGTTTGGTCTCTTCACCTCCGCCGCTCGTCACTCTCGACCCAAAGCATCCGTCGCCCTTTACCGTGACATCATCACCCGCCGCGGCTTTCCGTCTGCTGCCGACCTCCGACCTTTCACCTGCCAGGTCGCGGACACCTGGACGAGCTGTGAACTCTGCAGACACATCGCAGAGAACAAACCGCTGCTGTTCTTCAGCGTGTGTGTGTCCGTCAGCGTGTCGATGCTCATCATCATCTCTGTGCTGAGGAAGAGGAGGATGAGGCAGAGGAGAGCGGTTAACGTCAGGGCGCAGAGACTCGCTGTCCCGCAGAGGTTCCACATGATGAGGGTCGCACACAGACCCGGCCGCTTACACTACTAACCATCTCGCCCAAACCTCACCACACACACACGACACTCGTACTTCCCGCGCACTTTATAACACAGCTTTCCCTCGCGGGTCAAATGACCCGAAGCCCTTAAATTAGACTTAATTATTTTTTAAATATTTTTTGGTCCAGAAAACTTGTATTATTTTATTTTGATAATATTTTTTCGATTGTTTTAATTCAATTTTTTTGTGTGTATTTATTTTATTTTATTTACCTTTAAATTACTATTGATGAGTAAATAATAATATTATTTTATTTTGATAATATTTTTTCGATTTTTTAAGGCAATTTTTTGAGGGGTATTTATTTTATTTTATTTTATTTACCTTTAAATTACTAGATTTGATGAATAAATAATAATATTATTTTATTTTGATAACATTTTTTCGTTTTTTTAAGATAATTTTTTTGGGGTATTATTTTATTTGGTTTTATTTACCTTTAAATTACTAGATTTGATGAATAAATAATAATATTTATTTTATTTTGATAATATTTTTTTGATTTTCTTTAAGGCAATTTTTTTTCGATGTATTTATTTTATTTACCTTTAAATTACTAGATTTAATGAATAAATAATTTAAGCACATTTCTCACATTCTTTCAACTTAAATTCAAAATAACTTGTATATTTCATATGCATATTTAATGCATAAACCTTTTAATTCAGCTCATAATATCTTACATTGGGGACCTTTTGTGGAAAAAAAATATATAACATGATATTTCATGACTTATAGCTCTAAATGGAGCAAATGAGCTGTTCCGCTGGGTCCTAAAGTACGTTTTTATTTTCAGTATGCATTTAGATACACATGTAGACATTATAAAAAAAATTTTTTGTAAAGTTTTAGTTTAAATTTTTAGGTTTTTCAATGTTTATTGAAGCAATCCTCACATGTTATTCATTTCTATGGGGGTCAAATTGACCCGTGAGGGAAGGATTTGTTACTTTTTAACCACAAAAAAAAAAAGTAAACATTTTTTAAAAATGTGTTTCGGGTCACAATGACCCGACGGAAAATGAGATCAAACATCTCCAGATTGGCTGAACCGGCCAAACACAAGACACTTTAAAATGCACACGTGTGTACAACCCAAACACCTGAACGTTGGACATGTGCTGACATGAGCCGTGTGTGATGATAAACCCTGTCAACTTTACACACAAGACACAAGAAAAAGCACTTTTTACACATCAAGAAAAATATACACCGGGATTTTATCAGTATCACTAGAAGTTAATCTCGCTAAAATAGTAGTCTGAACTCAATGATGATTTAGACATTACACAGCTCTAATAGTGCATATTTTTAGGGAATAATTAATGTTAAGTGCTTTAACAAAAATACAAGAATCACATTTCTGATTTAAAACCTACAGAATGATTCCTTTATTTACATCTATGTAAGTTCTCGACTGTGAAGCTGAAGTTGTATTGCAGGAACTGTGTGATATCTGTCCATTAGATGGCGCTGCTGCTGTTCTGTGAGAGTTCGCCTCACACTGGCTGTTATCAGTTCTCTGTCCATTAGATGGCGCTGCTGTTCTGCGAATGAGTTCTCCTCACACTGGCTGTTATCAGTTCTCTGTCCATTAGATGGCGCTGCTGTTCTGCGAATGAGTTCTCCTCACACTAGCTGTTATCAGTTCTGATGATGAACGGTTCCGCTTTTTGTACAATTTGATGGACTTAACGTGAACTAGTAGAGGGGATGTCAGAAGGAAAAACGGAAACAGTTTAAGAATGAATCTGTGATGTTTTGTAATACTGTAAATTATAACAATAAATAATATCGTTTGAGAACTGCTGTAGACCAACTTGTAATAAATCACCATCATGTGAAGCTGTGAAGCATTCCTGTGACAAACTCTCATTTATGAGGATAAAGGCATTTCAAACAGGTAATGCACACGCACGCAAACACACACACACACGCGCGCGCGTTTGAACTGCAGTTAAAAAATGAAGGATTAATGTTTATGTCACAGTCCTCCGTCTGCACCAGTCTGTCTCGTCATCTGCACTACACTTCCCCGGATCCTTTTGTTCTACTCCCGGACTCACTCCCCAATCAGCCACCTGTTCCTCGTCCTGTCATCATTATTTTCACCTGTTTGTTTGCACCTCGTTTAGTTTGATTCCTCTGTGTATTTAGTTCCATCCCATTCAGTCTGTCTTGGTCGGTCGATGTTGTTTATTGATGTTCATTGTGAACCCGTGTGGTGCCCGTGTTCCTGTCTGCCTGCCTGTTTATATATATATATATATATATATATATATTCTGCCCTACAAAGCAAAAAGGCAGTAACTACGCAGAGTGCAGAACTGAGAAAAATGACTTTTGCTAGGGCTTTTTGCAGTTACTGTACAAACAACTACCATTTTTCTCTAAAACGACACGCATTTAAGATAAGATGTTTTGTTACATAACAAAGGATGCCTTAAATGTCATGAAAATTGTAATAATTAATGCTTTACCAAAACTGCAGTTACTGCCTTTTTGCTTTGTAGGGCAGTATATATATTAAAACCTGTTCTTCCCGATACTCCGGTCTCCTCGTTCCTCTGCCAGAGCCACACCGTGACAGTTTAACGCAAAAGATCAACACATCAATGTAAGAAATGCAACATATTCCCAATGAATCATTAATATTGGTGCTGTTTCAAATGCTTTTGTACCAGTATAGAGACTAGAGAGCTGTCACTCAATAAATGTGAGAAAGTAACTGTTACTTATTTAAAAAAGTAACTTGTATTGCGTACAAATAATGTGTTACTTTTAGTAACTTAAAAAGCTAATCTGATTATGTTACTTGCCCTAAAGATGTAAGTTACCTAACACTGATCATCAGTAAGACATTACAATAAGTTTCATTTTATGTAACACACAACACTGCAAATAACAGCATTTTTGAATAGCGTTCTACGACAGTGTGACAAAGTTATCATGTGTGAGTAGCACAGCAGTCCCTTAGGTTTATAAGTAGAATCCCAGATTTTTCTCGATTGATTAAGAGTCTGGAATATTTTAGTTCTGCTATGTTTTTTTTTTAGTACAGGGTTTCTGAGTTTTAACATGTGACGTATTATACACAATAATTCTTCATGCCAGTTAAATTTATAAAAATTTGGGACCAAAAATGATTCCTCCATTTTGAGCTAATGATGTTTTCTTCAGTGTGTTTTCTGTAATTTCTAATGCTCTTTTTACACACACACTGAACAACATGAAGCATTGCTTGGTCCCTGGTTGAGCTAAACTGGTGTTATCTAATTGTGTAGTTAAATTTAACAGATATTCAAGTGTGAGAGTCCAACAGAAGGACGGACAAAACCAGTCAAATATCCACTGATCTGAGAATGCCATATTTTATTACCATTTTCTAAACTACAGTGAATAAACTGTGATAAAGTGAGAAATGTTGAATACATTTAGATTTGACTGTATCTTGATTTTAGACTGTCCCTGGTCGAGAACCACTGATCTAAATATATATCAATGTTCGATCACTCCGACTGAATGGGAAGGTTGGCCTGCAGAGACGCTCGAAGATTTGCCCAGAACAGCTTCTGCTTGGCTCCCTCTTGTGGCCACTCGAGATACGTGCGTCTGGACATCATGGCCTTGAGCTGGTTATACTTGGAGGGAATGAGATATGACGGCAGAGGTTCGAGGAGAATTAGTATAATGCTATCCATCCCTCGCATTACCCGTTGGTGATTGGCGAAGTAAAGCTCGTAGTGGCACCATTCGCTCTGGACGAAGTGAGACGAGAGAACGAACACGCACTTTCTGCTCTGCTCGATGCATCGGAGGATGTTCTGAACGATCGTTTTCCCCGGGATGAAGTCCCGCTCGTGGTGACACACTCGCAACCCACAATCGCCTTCGAGTTTGGGAAGAAATTGAGCTTTGACCCATTCGGCGTTTCGTTGGCTGTACGATACGAACGCGTGAAAGCGCAACTCCTTCATATCCTCCGCCGCCGTTTTGGAGGTTATTGCGTGTTTCTTGGCGCGTGTCCATTTCCAAATCATCTTGAGGTACCAGGGGACATCCAGGCGGCGGCAAAGAAGGCCGACGCCAACTATCAAAGTGATTGTCGGGATTAGAATAGTAATAGCGAGAATCCAGCCGACGCAGGATATCTCGGGAAGGTAGAAGTCTTTAAGCATTGTGTTGCTTCGGGATTCTGGGTAACTGCATCGGTATCCTTCCGGCCAGTGGAAAAGAGTCACGCTATTGGTGTGTGTCGCTCGGTTATTGATAAGTCCCGCAAATTCACGCAAAGCACACGTGCAGATGAAGGGGTTACGGCTCAAGTCGAGATCTTTAAGATGTTGGCAAGTCTCGAGGGAGTCCGGGAAAGGCGAATGGAGGGAGTTTGATCTTAATAGGAGCTTGTGGAGGTTTGGGAATGCTTGACAAGTGGGAAGGTCGAGCAAACGGTTACCGGTGAGGTCTAAAACGCTCAGGTTTTCCAACACACGAACATCCGCCGGGACTAAGGCCACTCGGTTATTCCGGAGGTTTAAGATGCGTATGGAGTCGGGCAAACACTCGAAGACGCTCTGGTCAAACCCATTGGAGGAGAGGTCCACGTGGAGGACCTCGCGAGGCCAAACGCACTTGCCTTGCTCCTGGGAATAGCTAAGCGTGTTCTGACTGAGATCGACGTATTTCAGCGAGATCATGAGAGTGATTCTTGAGGTCAGCGGTCTGAGATGTTTCAGGTTGTTGCCTCTTAAAACCAGGTATTCCAGGTTTGTAAATGTATCGCATTCCTTGTCCGGACCAATCGAGAATATTTTTTCCGTCAGAGCGCAATCGGACAAGTCCAACGCCGCGATCGTGCTAACAGTCCGCGGACAGGTCATAAAGATGATGGGCGTTTGGGTTAAACTGACGTTCCTCGCGGGCATGTTTATGAAGAAGTCGTAGAGCACCCTTTGGTCGAAGATGAATTGGGTTACAGACGCTCGCGTTGTAGAGAAGGAGTCCAACACGCGGCTTGAGGACACATTCCCGCCCTTTTCCATGCTAGTCAAGGTTAAATCCGAAAAGGAAAGCCGTTGAATGACGGACGCAAATATAGTGTTTGCACATCTCGTCAGAACGTCCCATGTGGTTTCAACCGTGGAGATTTCCAGGCTAACGGTGCGTACCGTTCCTCGACGGCGTATCTCCTGGAGGACCTTCATCTCACGGTCCACTTTGGTGAACTCGACCTCTTTAAACGACGCAAAAACATCATTCGCGATTGCGATATCGTGGTTACTGCTGGAAAAGGCGATGATGGCTTTCTCCGCGTGCACATCCGTTAAACTCCTCTCTTCGTACATCTGGAGTTTGTCGGTATTAATAAAGAGCGTTTTCAAGGTATGACTAGCAATGTGAGCGAAGTCTTCGTTGCTGATTGATGTCGCACTCAGGCCTAGCCATCGCAGGCGTTTCAAGGTGGAAAATTCCTTCCCTAGCGCCATGACGGAAAACATGTTGGATGACAAGTCTAAGAACTGGAGATTTCCCGTGTTAAACAGGTACGGTTGATCGGAGAGATTCTGGAGTTTGTTGTGCGATAGATCCAGGATTTCCAAAGCCGGCGTTGAGTTAAATGTGTCCGTGTGAATGTTTTCCAGCGTATTCCAGGACAGGTTGAGGGAATGGAGTCGTGGTGTTGTGCGGAAGTCTTTGCCGCTCAGCGTTTGGATGCGGTTAAGCGACAGGTCCAGGTCTTCTGTGGACGGGTTCAGGCCGGGAGGGACCGAGGACAGGTTTTGAGATGAGTAATTCACTATGATCCTCTTTATGGCCAGACTGAGAGATGGGTGGAAACTCGTGACATACACACACACCAACCACCAGCCCGACGCCGTCATCTTTCTGACACGAGTGAGTCTGTGGGATAGAAAAAAAATGTCATTTTCATTTCCTATTTTAAGTCAACCGTATTATTGACTTGTCTCAGATTTCACTTTTAGTCCCTAGCATTAGTTTGCATTGTGGTTACACTAGCAGTATTTTAATTTACTGAAATTTACTTTTTCAATGTAAATTTTGGCAGTTCTGCAGTTTCTGCTACTTTTACTGTGAGACAAATTACATATTATTTAAATGATAGACAGACAGACAGACAGACAGACAGACAGACAGACAGACAGACAGACAGACAGACAGACAGACAGACAGACAGACAGACAGATAGATAGATAGATAGATAGATAGATAGATAGATAGATAGATAGATAGATAGATAGATAGATAGATAGATAGATAGATAGATAGATATTTCTCTTACCCGTCCGCTGTGGAGGTCTGCTTACACTTGGTTGATCTCCATCTTATGAAACTGTAGATCATATTTAAATGATGTTGCTGCACTTCTGCTTTTCCGCTGTTTCACTTCTCTAAACGACACTTACCGACAGTCACCCGTTATTGACTGAGAGATGGAGCTTCATATGGCAGGAATAATTTCAATTCGTAGGCAAGCGTCTTAAAGTTTCTCCATCAGAGAAAGCATTTGTGTCCTGAAAAACCTGAAAATCACTGTTTATTTCATTTGTATCTTTGTTATATTTCCTTTATACGTGCTTTTGCTTGTAATTTGATTTTTATTGGAGTTTTATTTTATTACTGACTTCTTGTCTTTAATAATGTTTTTAATTCATATTAGTTTTTGCTGTGGTGTCAAAATTGTAATAGAACATTGTGAATTTTCACTGGTAGCTCAAATGTTGGAGTTATTACTGCCTATTTTCCCATAAACAGTTTTAATGGCAGGTACATTTTTTTTTCTTAAGTCACCAGCCAGAGAATAGGTGTGGCAAAAAGTTAGTTTTAGTCCCTGTACATGCCTATTGTTTGATTTATATATATATATTATATATATATATATATAAAGCTGGTATCTTTAATAAGAGAAATCCTATTTGAATGAACTTGAAGCATGCAGTCATGAGGACTCAGTTATTCAGTTATAAAGCACTTTATTTACCTCAGACTCAGCAAATACTGTTAAGTGTTAATTATTCACCACACCCTCCAGGCTGTGTGTGTGTGACTAAGTAACCATAATATTTTATTTGAGCGTCTTTTATCGAATGATTTGAAGTATTTTAATGCACGAGGCGACGGCTTGCTCCTGATGTTAACAGTGTACTCGAGGCTGTGCTGTATCGTGAATAAGTAACGGCTGAAGGGCGTTGTTAGGCTCGACATGAAGCGGAGTAACCCCTTCGGCCGTTACTTAATCAACAGCACTGGCCTCGAGTTCCTCATTGCTTTTATAAAAAACGGTTACCACACAATAAAAATATTAAAGTAAAAAAATATGTATAGTGCAACTTTCATGAAGTGAAATCACTAAAACCTTCCTTCCGCTAAAAAAATATAGTCCCTGCACAACATAGGAACCGCAGTGTTGCGCAGTGATACATAGAACCGTTGGGTGAAGCGGTAATAGCCGTGTTTTATCCATAGACTTTAAAAAATAGGTTTTATCGTGAATAAAGCGCAACTGTTGACCAATCAGAATCGAGGATTGGAACTAACCGTTTTATAAATGTAATTATGGCAAATCGTTTTTGTGCTCAGTGAACAAATAACTTAAAGACTGACTATTTGAACCTAGAGCTGTATTGAGTCGGGATGCTGAAGAAAATAATCTCTCGACGTGTTTTCTGTGTGTGTGTGTGTGTGTGTGTGTGTGTGTGTGTGTGTGTGTGTGTGTGTGTGTGTGTGTCTGTGTGTGTTGCTGGTCCTCTGTTGTTTTGCTCCAGCATCCTGTATTATCAGTCACCTGATCTAATCAAACGCTCCTTTGGGCATCAGAGTGTCTCGAAACACAATCACACGCGGCGTCGAGGCGTTTCTGCCCTCGTAAAACTAGAGCCAGCTGTCCTGAAACTGCCATTGACTTCAATTGAGTTTGATCTTCAAGCCTGCGTGTAAACACACATGACGAACACAGCTCTTCATATTAAAGCTGTTCTTCATTCAGTGACGGGCTGAACGCATTGCTCGAGATGATGGAGAGATTCTCAGCGAACATCTCCTCTACAACTTTTTATGAAAACTAACATATTTCAACCCAAGATTTAGATTATTTCATTTATTTTCAAATGCTTTACATTATTTTCTTCACCCCTGACCATTTTTGATTCTATAATAATATAAAATGATAAACTAGAATACTATAAAAAATAAATAACTATTTTGATATTTATTGTGTCATTTCCATCATTACTAACAGTTTTACCCTTAAGGCTATAAACTTTAGTCGTTGTGAGAAGAAAACGAAGAAAAATTAAGGTAAATATCATTTTTTTATTGTTTGATAGCCTATTTATTTTTATTGTGCATAATAAGTCTATGCAAAAGGTGCAAATATTGTTAAATGTCATGCATTTAGGAATGATACATGATATAAAATGCTTGCAAGATTGGTCTTTAGAATTAAATTTGCATTTTTGAAAATGGATGGTTCAGAAAAAAAAGATATTTATTTATTTAATGTGTTTAATGTGTCCAGCCATTTCAATGTTTATAGTATGAAATTTATTGTGTCATTATTTTCACAAATTATGTCTGTTTTCATCATTACTAACACTATTCCCCTTAATAAACGTGTTCAGTCTTGCTTAATGAAGAGTTTGAGATGAAATATGGCACGTGAAAATGAAAAGTGTGTTCAGAGTTTACAGGAACACCCATCAGTTTCAGTAAAAGCCAAATGAAATCAACACCACATAAAACATCCTCTCTCTCTCTCTCTCTCTCTCTCTCTCTCTCTCTCTCTCTCAGGCGCTGTAAGTCATGAGAGGATCAGAGTTCATGTTAATCATTGATCCGAGGTCCGTCTTCCTGCACTCCGAGATCTCCGGTGTTCACGCACGGATCTCAATGCGCTTCACCTTTTCTTTCCCCGACGATGCTTTTCTTCAGTTTTCCGGTTGCATTCGTGCTCCGATAGTTTGCTCAGGATGTTGCGAGTCTCATCCGTGTGTCTCTCTTTGATCCCAGCGCTGGTTTTCTCTGCTGTGGATTATAAAGCATCCAAGCTGTGGCTTCAGCCCCTGAACGTGACGTTCCTGCAGACGGGAGCGTTTCCCAGCGGGTTTCTCTGGGGCGTCGGGACCTCGGCGTTCCCGACTGAAGGATCCTGGGATGCGGACGGGAAGGGCGAGTCTGTGTGGGATCGTTTCACACATCATCCCCGCACCAGTGATAGTTATCTCCAATGGGAAGAGGATCTGAAGTCAGTTCAGGATTTGGGAGTGAACTTCTACTCCTTCTCCCTCTCCTGGACTCGTCTTTTCCCGAACGGAGACGCGACGGAGAATCCCAACCCGGCCGGATTGGAGCATTACCGGCGTCTGATCGGCAGGCTGAAGGAGCTCCAGGTGGAGCCTGTGGTGACTCTGTTCCACTGGGATCTTCCGCAGGTCCTGCAGGAGCGTTTCGGAGGCTGGTTAAACCGGAGCATGGAGGACGTGTTCGCCGATTACGCCGCGTTTTGTTTCCGCACGTTTGGCGGAGAGGTCCGCTACTGGATCACGATGCATAACCCGTTCCTCCTGGCCGTCCTGGGGTACGGGACGGGGGCTCACGCTCCAGGGGTCACCGGGGGTCGCGCCGACCCCTTCATCGCGGCGCACAACCTCATCAGGGTGAGTTTAGGGTTAGAGGTCAGAGGTCACGCTCGTCTTTTAGAAACAGAGCTGTGTGTCACCAGACGTTTAGGAGCCTCCACTAGCCACAAGTGTGGGAGAACATAAAGGACAATTAGCAGGTGTTCAAAACAGCACATTTCAACCCAAATTCACTGTGGCTCATTTTTATTTATTTTGCATGGAGAAGATAAAGCCAAATTCTATTTTTGAATTTTTTTACGGGGCCATACATTATTTACTGTGATAATTTTAATATTTAACCAAAGTCTTTTTTTATGGGCAAAAAAGCAAGTACACACACTGTTGTACACACACACACACACACACACACAGTCACATGCACACATAGACAGATTCACACGCACACTCGTGAGCACACACACTCTCACACGCACACTTGCATGCACACACACACACACACACACACACACACTCACACACACACACACACATGCAGAAATGATGAGATCTCTCTGAGAAACAGAGCTGTGTGTCGGCTGACATCAACCAAATGACGTTTGAGCACACGCCACACACACTAACAGACACACACACACTCACTCACTCGCACACACAAACGCTCACTCACTCACACTTACACACTCACATGCTCACACACACAAACTCACTCATTCACACACCCCCCCCCTCACTCACCCACTCACTCACTCACTCACTCACTCACCCACTCACTCACTCACTCACTCACTCACACACTCACTCACATTATCTCTCACTCACTCACTCACATAATCACTCACTCACTCACATAATTGCTCACTCACCCACCCACCCACTCACTCACTCACACACACACTCACCCACCCACCCACTCACTCACACACACACACACACACTCACTCACACACTCACTCATTCACTCACCCACACACTCACTCACTCACTCACCCACACAGTCACTCACTCACATAATCACTCACTCACTCACACACTCACATAATCACTCACTCACATAATCACTCACTCACTCACATAGTCATTCACACACTCACTCACCCACCCACACACACACTCACTCACCCACCCACACACACACTCACTCACCCACCCACACACTCGCCCACTCACTCACATAATCACTCACTCACTCACATAATCACTCACTCACTCACATAATCACTCACTCACTCACATAATTACTCACTCACCCACCCACTCACTCACACACTCACACACTCACACACTCACTCACTCACTCACACACACACTCACTCACACACTCACTTACTTACTCACTCACTCATTCACTCACCCACACACTCACTCACTCACTCACTCAGTAGATCTGTAGTGATGATGCTCTTGTGTGTGTGTGTGTGTGCGTGTGTGTGTGTGTGTGTGTGTGTGTGTGTGTGTGTGCGTGTGTGTGTGTGTGTGTGTGTGTGTGTGCAGGCTCATGCTAAAGCGTGGCACGTTTACGACCAACACTTCCGAGCTCATCAGAACGGTAAAGTCTCCATCACTCTCGGCTCTCATTGGGTGGAGCCTCATGACGGCAAGGCCTCGCCAGAGAATCTGGAGCACTGTCAGAAGTCCATGGAGGCTGTGATTGGCTGGTTCGCAGAGCCCATATATGGAAGTGGAGATTACCCAGAGTCCCTGAAGGCCTCGAACCGCGGCGTGATCCCAGAGTTCACTGCACAACAGAAGCTCTCAGTGAAGGGAACCGCTGACTTCTTCTCTCTGGCCTTCGACCCGGAGACCCTGCGGGTGGCCCAAGGACTGGCCCGGTTCGGGCAGAAGTTGACCTTTGACCTGAGGAGTGTTCTGGTGTGGGTTCGGCTCATGTACGGTGATCCGCAGGTGCTGGTGGCCGAGAGCGGCTGGTTCTCGGACGCTTCTGTCGGAGTCGAGGACACGATGGCCATTTATTTGATGAAGAAGTTCATCATTCAAGTCATGCAAGGTGTGTGTGTGTGTGTGTGTGTTTTAAACCCTGTTCACACCTGGTATTGACATGCGTCGCAAATGTATCTCATGTGAATTTGCAAAAAAACATTTCATTCAGTCATTTATGCATTGTAAACGCATAAACGCACATTTATTTGTTTCTAAATAATTATTTATTCATAATAAATAATACATATATATATATATATATATATATATATATATATACTGTATATATATATAAGTATATATATATATTTCTAATTGTTTGTTTTACATTCCTTTTTAATTAAATATTTTTTATAAATACATTTTATACAATATAAACTATTTATTTTTATATTATTACATTTATTTATAATATATATATATATATATATATATATATACAAACTTAGTTATTATATTTGTTTATAATAAATAAACAAAGTATTTAATTATATTTAATAAATGCATAAATAAAAAGTATATATATATATATTTGTATATATTTATAAATTATTTTATTTCTAAATATGTATATTTTACATTCATATCTTTTAATTATTTATACATTATTAAAAAATACATACATTTCCTTTATTTTTTCATTTAGTTTTTATAAATTGTATTCATAGTAGAGGTTTGTGACGCTGACTCTCTACATGTTTTTAAAGTTCAACTCAAGGCACATTTCTTTGCCATGGCCTATTCTTCCTTTTTATTGTATGATTATGGATTACAGACATGAAAACCTTTTTTCACAATATTCTAATTTTGACTTTGAGGTTTTCATTTCTGTAATCCATAATCATCAAAATTATAACAAATAAAGGCTTGAAATTTCTCACTTTGCATATAATGAGTCTATATAATATATTAGTTTTACCTTTTACGTTAAATTACTGAAATGATTAAATATCTTTTGCAAGAATTTTTCGAGATTCACCTGTATGTATATAGTTATTTACACTATACAGGCTATATTAGTTTCAGCTTTTAATTTGAAATACTGAAATACACGAACTTACGATATTGTAAAGTTTCGAGTTTCCCCTGTGTGACACACGAAAGGCGCCGTGTTTGCATGTGTGTTCCCTCAGCCGTGTCCGTGGACGGAGTGAGTGTGTTCGGATACACAGCCTGGAGTCTGGTGGACGGGTTCGAGTGGAATCACGGATACAGCATGAGGAGGGGATTATTCTACATCGACTTCAGTCAACCCGAGCGCCGCAGGATCCCGAAGACCAGCGCTCACTTCTACCGGCGACTGATCCGGGACAACGGGTTCCCGGCCCACAGCACGCCTCACATCGAGGGCCGCTTCCCCTGCGACTTCCAGTTCGGTGTGTCGGAATCAATATTACAGGTGATTTTGCATCGATTTAACATTTTGAAAACTCTTTACTTTTCCAAAATGTCCGTCTTGGCGAGTAACTACAGGTGAAAGTCGAAAAATTAGAATATCGTGCAAAAGTTCATTTACTTCAGTAAAGGTGAAACTAATATGTTATACAGACTCATTACATGCAAAGTGAGATATTTCAAACCTTTATTTTGTTATAATTTTGATGATTACAGATATGAGGTTTTCATTTCTGTAATCCATAAAAATAAAGGCTTGAAAAATATCTCACTTTGCATGTAATGAGTCTATATAACATATTAGTTTCACCTTTTAAGTTGAATTACCGAAATAAATGTACTTTTGCACCATATTCAGATTTTTAGAGTTTCACCTGCACAGTGTTTAAAAGTTTACCTCAGAATTTAATGACTATTTTGACAACTGAATGTTTAATTTTATGCGCTGATTTCACACAGCCGCCATTTTGAAATCGAAAGCGAGGCTCCGGTGGGAACAACCCCGGAAGTACATATGATAATGAAGATAAATGTATTTCACAGTATAAAGTATGAAAGAAATGTATGTACATTTTTAGAAAGACTAATTTCTACATTAAAGGGTTAGTTCACCCAAAAATGAAAATTCTGTCAGTATTTCCTCACCCTCATGTTGTTCCAACCCCGTAAGACCTTCGTTCATCTTCGGAAAACAAATTAAGATATTTAAGATATTAAGATCGCTCCTGCATACAGTCCATAGGCTTCTTGAGGGACTGGCTCTTGCTGTCCTCGAAAAGTCATTAAAAACATCGTTAAAATAGTCCAAGTGACTACAGGGGCTCAATCTTAAGTTTATCAAACGACGAGAACACTTTTGTGCGCAAAAAAACAACAAAAATAACGACTTTATTTCAACTATTCGTTTATTTCTCCCTCTGCGCGAGTCAGGTTACTTGTTTAATAGCATAAGCTTCTGTTATTGTACGTATCACGCATCACACACACATGACCAGCGTCGGCCAATAGTGAGCCTACGTGTGACGTAGCTTTACGCAATCACACTACGTTAACTGACTTACAGGCTCATGGAGAAGGAAGTGAATAGTTGAAATAAAGTCGTTATTTTTGTTGTTTTTTTGCGCACAAAAGTGTTCTCGTCATTTGATAAAGTTAAGATTGAGCCACTGTAGTCACTTGGACTATTTTAACGATGTCTTTAATGACTTTTCGAGTCATTCCCTCAAGAAGCCTATGGACTAGTATGCAGGAGCGATCTTAATATCTTAAATATCTTAATTTGTGTTCCGAAGATGAACGAAGGTCTTACGGGGTTGGAACAACATGAGGGTGAGGAAATACTGACAGAATTTTCATTTTTGGGTGAACTAACCCTTTAAACACACGCCATCGCATTCACGACTCTCTTATGATTAAAGGCGATACTTTCAAAATTATTTCAAAATGTCGGCTGCGCGAAATGTGAAATCAGCGTATACTGTTTTAAATTCTGCAAATAGACAAATCCATAGGTTTGTTCCAGTCTGGATATTCAATCTCTAAATTGGGAAAATGGTGTTATAAGATCGTGACATGAAATTTTGGGAAGATCGCTTGTACAATTTACATTTATTTACATTGCATTTCAAGGTACACATTTACATTCTTCTCAGTTCTTGCTTTCCCTGGGAATCGAACCCACGACCGTGGCGTTGCAAGCGCCAACGCTCTACTGTATGCAGTTGTGTGTATACTGTTAGTGTTTGTGTATCCAATGTATATTATTTGTGAATGTTTGATATTAATGTGTTCTCCCAGGTTCACCTGCACCCGTTCTCGCCCCAGTTCACGGATCCGCACCTGTACCGCTGGAACTACTCCGGCAACAGCGCTCTCAAACCCGTGACGGGGATCCAGCTTCGCAACCGGGCCGCCCAGTGCACTGACTTCCTCTACATCCAGCGCCACCTGTTTCTCCTCAGGGTCACGGGGTCGTCCCACTACCGGTTCGCCCTGGACTGGACCCAGCTTATGCCCAGCGCCGACCCGTCATCTGTGGACCCGGAGAAGGTTCGGTTCTACAGGTGTGTGTTGAGCGAGCTCGTCCGTAGAGGAATCCAGCCGGTCGTGACCCTGTATCATCCCAGCAACCGGTCGCAATCGCTGGGAATGCCTGAACCGCTACATGCTAACGGCGGATGGAGGAACCACAGCACCGTCGAGGCCTTCGCAATCTACGCTACGTACTGTTACCAGGAATTCGGTGGGTTTGTACAGACGTGGATCACTATTAATGAGCCGAACCGGTTAACGGAAGCGCACAACGGGACGGCGGAGGACAGGCGGATGGTAGCGCGTCACTTGCTACTAGCGCATGCTAAAGCATGGCGCGTTTACGATACGCGGTTTCGCCACCAACAGGGGGCGACGGTTAGTTTCGCACTTCATGCTGATTGGGCCGAACCGGCCAATCCGTTCGTAGAATCACATGAAGCTGCACGGCAGGATTTTTTGTCGTTCGAACTGGGCCGTTTTCTAGACCCCGTGTTTGAGGGGCGTGGCAACGCTCTGATTGGCTTCACCGATGACGAGAGGGAGGAGCTTAAAGGGGCGCTGGATTTCATCGCTTTGAATCACTTCACGACACGTCTGGTGTCACCGTTGCACAAACCTTCACCACGAAACCCAAACCCACCCAAACCAGCAAATCAGGACCACGGATACTCGCTGATGACCGACGTCACCTGGCCGGCGTCACACCTGGGACTGGCGTTTGTGCCCTGGGGTCTCCGCAGGGTGCTGGGATGGGTGAAGGATCGCTATGGCGATGGCCTGCCCATCATCATCACAGCGTCAGGGGTGGATGATCAAGCATCCCATAATGACCAGCTGAGACAGCGCTATATCAGGGACTACCTGCAGGAGGCGCTGAAAGGTGAGAAAATATCGTATTATTCTTTTATTTTATTATTTACTATTTTTTCATTTTATTCATATTTTTATAGTTTATTATATTAATTTTATTTTATCATTATTTTTATTTTTTATTTGTTTTGGTTTATTTTATTATTTTATTCTTATATTATTTTTGTTTATTTTTCTTTTCTTTTAATATTTCTTAGATCATTAATTGATTTTATTGTTTCAACATTTTCATTTTAATATTTTTTTTTGGCAAATATCACAGGTTTTAGCACAACAGCGACCGTCCACTTTTAGCATTCGTTTGCTTCCATTATTATTTATCAAATTCATGTATTAAGCATTTTAAAAAAAATTCATTAAACCATTAAACCCTGGCTAATAATTCATAAAATATCAAATATATATAAAAACACAATCTAAATATAAAACTTTCTAAAATTTGTATTTGTTTAACCGTATGTCACATGACCATTAACCAGACCATAAACCATTATTCAAAAATCAACTAAATCATACATTCATCATTTCAAAAACAAGAAACAAAACAAGTTTTGAAAGTTTTTCAAAAAAATGCTAAAAGTTTTAACAACACTTTTGATTAAAAAAGGAAGTCTATCATGATAATATGAGCGCCTTGCCTCAGCAAACATCACTAATGAGCTGTGATTATGAAACATGTTCCTGTTATATAACAACAACATGAGAGATTAGCCGTATTGCAGAGTGTGTGTGTGTGTGTGTTATCTGGTGTTATCTGTTCTAACACAAGAACAGAACGTAATCAGCCACTTCCTCTGAGGTTCGACATCATGGGGTCAAAGGTCATCCTGCTGTTTATGAGAGTTATGAGATGGTGTCACATGGACATCATGGGGTCAAAGGTCATCGTGCTGTAATTCTGTCTCAGAGCGGTTTATGAGTGACCTTTGAGATGGAGTGACACACATGGATCAGGAGGAGACTATCTGTTCCTTGAGCCCAATAAAGGTTTTTTACAGTGTCTGTACGAATTGAGTCAAAGTGGCTTCCTCTCGTGTGTGTGTGTGTGTGTGTGTGTGTGTCCTGACAGAGTAGCCTTTGTGATTAATCTGTGAACACTGTGTGTCCTGTTCTTACCTGTGTACATATTTGAGAAACAGTGCTGTGTGTGTTGTATCTGGGTTTCCCACTGTGTTGTTCACGAACCCTGGCTGATAATTCATAAAATGGTAAATAAAAAATAAAGTTGTGGCGAGCGTGATCGAGGATGAGCGACTCCTGCGCGACGCACCGGTCTCGTATCTCTCGCGGAGGAGCGATGACGTCAGTGGAGAGAGAGAGAGGACCAGGCCTGCACTTATGTTGTGTTTTGTTTATGTTTTACTTTACTTTGTTGTTTGTTTACTTTCACTTTGTGATTATTAAAGTGTTTGAACGTTCGCCGGTTCCCGCCTCCTCCTTCCCACAACAACTAATTTTGTTACAAAAATAAAATATAAAATTTTAAATGGAAAAAGTAAAGATAAAAAAGTCATAATTTCTTTTTTGATTAGGCCTGCATGTCACGTGACCTTTGACTGAAATCAGAGAATCATGAACTAAATCATAAATATAGAATTGTGAATGCATGGATAAATTATATACATTTTTACTAATTGAAATATTATTATAAATATTATTAACTCAAAATTGTATGAAAGCTGTATTTTGTTGCATAGCAATATGAGCTACTAACCTCTCTCTCTTCCTCTCTTTATCTATCTCTCCCTCTCTCTCACTCTCCCTTTTTATCCATCTCTCGCTCGCTCTTCCTCTCTCTCTTTCTCTCTCTCTCTCTCAGCTCGTGAGTTGGACGGGGTCAATCTGAGAGGGTTTTATATCTGGAAGCTCCAGGATCATCACGGTCTTCAGTTTGGTCTCTTCACCTCCGCCGCTCGTCACTCTCGACCCAAAGCATCCGTCGCCCTTTACCGTGACATCATCACCCGCCGCGGCTTTCCGTCCGCCGCCGACCTCCGACCTTTCACCTGCCAGGTCGCGGACACCCGGACGAGCTGTGAACTCTGCAGACACATCGCAGAGAACAAACCGCTGCTGTTCTTCAGCGTGTGTGTGTCCGTCAGCGTGTCGATGCTCATCATCATCTCTGTGCTGAGGAAGAGGAGGATGAGGATGAGGAGAGCGGTTAACGTCAGGGCGCAGAGACTCGCTGTCCCGCAGAGGTTCCACATGATGAGGGTCGCACACAGACCCGGCCGCTTACACTACTAACCATCTCGCCCAAACCTCACCACACACACACACGACACTCGTACTTCCCGTGCACTTTATAACACAGCTTTCCCTCGCGGGTCAAATGACCCGAAGCCCTTAAATTAGACTTAATTATTTTTTTAATATTTTTTGGTCCAGAAAACTTAAATTATTTTATTTTGATAATATTTTTTCGATTTTTTCGATTTTTTTTTTTTTTTTTTTTTTTTTTTTTTTTAAAGTCACTTTTTTGGGCGTATTTATTTTATTTTATTTACCTTTAAATTACTAGATTTGATGAAGAAATAATAATATTATTTTATTTTGATAATATTTTTTTCGATTTTTTTTTTTTTTTTTTTTTTTTTTTTTTTTTTTAAGGCAATTTTTTGGGGTATTTATTTTATTTTATGTTCCTTTAAATAACTAGATTTGATGAATAAATAATAATATTATTTATTTTGATAATATTTTTTTAAGGCAATTTTTTGGGGGTATTTATTTTATTTGATTTTATTTACCTTTAAATTACTAGATTTAATGAATAAATAATATTATTTTATTTTGATAATATTTTTTCGATTTTCTTTAAGGCAATTTTTTTCGATGTATTTATTTTATTTACCTTTAAATTACTAGATTTGATGAATAAATAATATTATTTTATTTTGATAATATTTTTTCGATTTTCTTTAAGGCAATTTTTTTTCGATGTATTTATTTTATTTACCTTTAAATTACTAGATTTGATGAATGAATAAATAATAAATACATAGTAATTTAAGTACATTTCTCACATTCTTTCAACTGAAATTCAAAATAACTTGTATATATGCATATTTCATGCATAAACCTTTTAATTCCGGTCATAATATCTTACATTGGTGACCTCTTGTGGAAACAAAACATATAACATGATATTTCATGACTTATAGCTCTATGGAGCTGTTCCGCTGGGTCCTAAAGTCCGTTTTTTTTTTTCAGTATGCATTTAGATACACATGTAGATGTTAAGGTTTAGTTTGATTTTTCTAGGGTTTTCAATGTTTATTGAAGCATTCCTCACATTTTATTCATTTCTATGTGGGTCAAATTGATCCGTGAGGGAAGGATTTGTTACTTTTTAACCACAAAAAAAATGTAAACATTTTTAAAAATGTGTTTCGGGTCACCGTCACAATGACCCGACGGAAAATGAGATCAAACATCTCCAGATTGGCTGAACCGGCCAAACACAAGACACTTTAAAATGCACACGTGTGTACAACCCAAACACCTGAACATTGGCCGTGTGTGATGATAAACCCTGTCAACTTTACACACAAGACACAAGAAAAAGCACTTTTTACACATCAAGAAAAATATACACCGGGATTTTATCAGTATCACTAGAAGTTAATCTCGCTAAAATATTAGTCTGAACTCGATGATGATTTAGACATTACACAGCTCTAATAGTGCATATTTTTAGGGAATAATTAATGTTAAGTGCTTTAACAAAAATACAAGAATCACATTTCTGATTTAAAACCTGCAGAATGATTCCTTTATTTACATCTATGTAAGTTCTCGACTGTTAAGCTGAAGTTGTATTGCAGGAACTGTGTGATATCTGTCCATTAGATGGCGCTGCTGCTGTTCTATGAGAGTTCTCCTCACACTGGCTGTTATCAGTTCTCTGTCCATTAGATGGCGCTGCTGTTCTGCGAATGAGTTCTCCTCACACTAGCTGTTATCATTTCTGATGATGAACGGTTCCGCTTTTTGTACAATTTGATGGACTTAACGTGAACTAGTAGAGGGGATGTCTGAAGGAAAAACGGAAACAGTTTAAGAATGAATCTGTGATGTTTTGTAATACTGTAAATTATAACAATAAATAATATCGTTTGAGAAGTGCTGTAGACCAACTTGTAATAAATCACCATCATGTGAAGCTGTGAAGCATTCCTGTGACAAACTCTCATTTATGAGGATAAAGGCATTTCAAACAGGTAATGCACACGCAAACACACACACACACGCGCGCGCGCGCGCGTTTGAACTGCAGTTAAAAAATGAAGGATTAATGCTTAACGCAAAAGATCAACACATCAATGTAAGAAATGCAACATATTCCCAATGAATCATTGATATTGGTGTTGTGCTGTTTCAAATGCTTTTGTACCAGTATAGAGAGCTGTCAGTCACTAAATGTGAGAAAGTAACTGTTACTTATTTAAAAAAGTAACTTGTATTGCGAACAAATAATGCGTTACTTTTCGTTACTAGATTAGCGTTACTAATCTGATTATGTTACTTGCCCTAAAGATGTAAGTTACCTAACACTGATCATCAGTAAGACATTACAATAAGTTTCATTTTATTTAACACACAACACTGCAAATAACAGCATTTTTGAATAGCGTTCTACGACAGTGTGACAAAGTTATCATGTGTCGGCTAAAACAGCTAAGCGGTAACTTCAAATACCAAGACTTATAAAGCATAGAGTTAAAAACTTAAAAAAAAAAAAAATGAACTAGGAATGTTGTGCACTTTACAAAATATATTTATTTTTAGTGTACTTATAATTGTGTTTTTTGAATTAAAACGTTTTTTTTTCCTATGTAATTGTCTCAATTTAACAGTACAAAATCCCAACGCGTTGTCTAAACACACACCATTTATGTTAAGTAAAAAATTCGTACATCCAGAGAGGTGGCAGTATTTGCCATTTTGCCCAAACTTAATTTGATTGTAATCAATCTGCTTAAACATATGTACAACTTAAGTTTACTTAATTACATGATTGATTTGTGTTGCATTAACAACACATTAATTGTTCCAAAATAGCACACTTCAAGTTAACTATTCATTACCACACTTGAAGTATATTAAATTAGTCTGGCTGCAAGTAGGCCTATAGCATTTTTTTTAACATTTTAAATTAATAAATGCTATTTTACATAGGCTATATTTTTTTATTATTATAGTATCATATTATTATTATTACTTGTATATACTTTTACTTATAAATGCATTTTATTAGCCTATTTAATTCTGTTTTTTATATTTATTTATTTATTAGTATTTATGTTTTTTTGTGTTTTGCACTTCATTTTCTAGTTTCAACTGCATGCAGAAATATGAATGTAAAAACATTTGTCATGCCAATAAAGCACCTTTAAACTAAAACGTACTGTGATGTGCAGACAACACTCGCTTACTCTGAATAAAGTAAACAGGACAGAAACATGAAGGTTGTGCAAAAGTTAGTCAATACTTGATTGATACCATGGGATGATGATTATATTCATGTACCAAGTCACATCAAAAATACTATGGTATTCCATCTTTATTGTACACAGCATTATTGTGTGTGCGTGCGTGCGTGTGTGCGTGTGTGCGTGTGTGTGTGTGTGTGTGTGTGTGTGTGTGTGTGTGTGTGTGTGTGTGTGTGTGTGTGTGTGTGTGTGTGTTGGTTGTGGTGTATGAACAGCATGGCCAACATCGCGGTTCAGCGGATCAAACGGGAGTTTAAAGAGGTTCTGAAAAGCGAAGAGGTTCGTTCAGCACTTACACACACATGTGTACATTTACTTTGACAGCTGTCAATCATGCCTTATGACTGACACATGTGCATTTAATCATGTGCAATGATGGACGGATCAATTGTGACTCACTCTGATCTGGACTGAATCCGCCACAGCTGTGATTTGTCTCGTTCATTGAGATGATGCTGTTTAATGTGTGTTTTGGGTGTCAGATACGCGATTTTGGGGGAATATTATGGGATGTTTGTCCCGTCAGGCCGAACCGCATTTAAACGAGTCCAACCCTCCGAAACAAGCCAAAACACATATCTCTGGCATTCAAATGTGTTTATTTGACCGATTCTGCTGTATTTATTGTGCTTATGCAGTGGTTTGATGTGTATTCGTGTGTGTTTGTGGTGTTTTTATAAAGGCCTGTGTGTGACTAGCCGCATGCTAACCTAAGGCCAGCTAGTGCTACATAAACACACACGTACGCTTACGTTTGACGTTAAAACAACATTTTTATGCGCACAACAATTAATATTTGGGTTAATTTATGTGAGCTGGCGTGTTTTTATGGTATGACAAACTTTTATGATAGTTTTGTCAAGGATAGCTTCGTCAGAATCACAACAATGATAAGATTGATGATTATTGTAATTACGGACGCACATTTATATTAAAACCTCCATTTGTGACTCGTGATTAATGTTTATTCTTTAAATAATATAAGTTATAATGACCTAATGTGTGTATTGAGTGTTGTGTGAAACTTTTAAAACGAGTGTAAACTTCAGCAAATGAACTAAATTTACCGACTAAATCTCTGATCCTTCATTAAGTATCTATCTTAAATAACATGTTTATTTGGGTATCACTAATTATAGTGAGTTGTTACAACTGTCAGTCACAAATTAAGTGCTACAAATACCATAATCAGGGTACAAAAACAATGTTTTTGTGATTTTTGGTTGCATTTACCTTCTGATATCATCACTGTACCATGACTTGACTACAGCATCCCAGTTAACAAAAATATGTTTTGCCATAACTTTGAAAGAGCCTTGTCAAAAGTTTTGTAGGATGTTTTTTGCTAGAGTGGGTCCTTTTGAATGTTGGCGAGTTGAGCATTATTGGGTTGTAATTTTGGATTTAGTTGCAAAATTTGGGGTTAATTTTACTTTGCCATTTAAGCCTGTGTTTATCTTTTAGGGCATCAAGAAAACGAATAGCTACCGTCCCAAAGTTGCAAACCTAAACCATACTTTCCGAGGCTTTTTCTGCTCTCATTTTGGGGACAAAAGCAAACAATTTTATGGAATGGATATTTATTTTTTGTTGACTAACTTTCCTGACATTTCTTTTTATTTTCACAGACAAGTAAAAACCAGATCAAGGTTGATTTAGTGGATGAGAATTTCACAGAGCTGAGGGGGGAAATCGCAGGACCGCCAGACACACCTTATGAAGGTAAGACGTTTCTGTCATACCTCAATTATTTTATGCCACGCCTGCCACACAAACAGCTGTCAAACTGTATTTTGCATTATTTTAATGAAAAATATATATTTTTGTGCAAATAAATAATCTTATTTCTCATTTTCAACCAGCATAGCACTTCTGCCATTTGATCGACTTAAAATGGTTTTAAATACAGATAAAACCAAATTAATTATATTTTCAAACTCAAAAGTTATTCCTGAATTTCTTGTACATTAGTGTCTCATTTCTCAAATCTTTCCTTTCTGACATTGGAACGACAGTCATTTTTCTAAATGCATGCACTTGTTTAAATGTTTTTGTTTCTAAACGTTTCAGATGTCTTGGTGACACGTATGCATGCTTACTGGAGTAGATATTTACACTAATATGATGTTGATTTCATGAATTGTTTTGATTTTTTTTTCTCTAGTTTTATGTGATTTTCTGTCTTTTTTCTGTTTTGTAGGTGGCAGATTTCAACTAGAAATTAAAATTCCAGAGACGTATCCATTTAATCCACCTAAGGTGAGTAAGGAGAGATGAAGCACAACCACAGAAAACAAGACGCATGCCGATTGACAACGACAACGTTTGAGACGGTTCTGATACATAATCTCATTTACTGGATGAAAACTGCGAAGCCGAAATCTAAAAGAAGCTTATTTACCTGCTTATTCTTCTACTTCTGTTGGCTGTGCACACACAATTTATTCTTGATTTAAATTTATTTCTTTTTCTTTTATTCTTTCTTATTGTAGTGCAGATTTTTAGTGCAACATGCTGCATTAATTTGCCAAATATTCGCACTTTAGATGCATTTTGTATTCCCTGAATTGAAACTGATTGGTGCTGCTCTGCTATTGACTATGTGTCTCGCTACTTTAGGTATTAATTCCGCTTGTCCGCTGATGTTTTTCAGGTGCGGTTTATAACGAAGATCTGGCATCCCAACATCAGCTCAGTAACAGGAGCCATTTGCTTGGATATCCTGAAGGACCAGTGGTAAGATCACACTGAACGCACTATAGAGCTGTGCAGCAACAGTGAACACTGAAACTGATGAGCTCTCTCTCGTGTGTGTGTGTGTGTGTGTGTGTGTGTGTGTTTCAGGGCGGCGGCCATGACCCTCCGAACAGTGTTACTGTCACTACAGGCTCTTCTGGCCGCTGCTGAACCAGATGATCCACAGGACGCTGTAGTCGCCAATCAGGTATATAGACAATGATGCATTTATTAGGATTAACCCCTTGAGATGAATCATCTTGTTCGTTTCGTTTGGGTGTCAGGCTGATGTGGTCACTTCCTGTTTTCACTGTGTTTATTTCCTGTCTCACAGTATAAACAGAACCCAGAGATGTTCAAACAGACGGCTCGACTCTGGTCACATGTTTACGCGGGAGCTCCCGTCTCCAGCCCAGACTACACACGCAAAATAGACAAACTCTGCGCTATGGGCTTCGAGAAAGTGAGTAAAGCAACACACGCTCACAAAAACACACGTATAAACACTAAATGATGTTTTTGAATGTTCAAAATGTTTACAGGAACATTTCATCATTCTTCAAACATTATGTGAACGTTACTTTTGAATGTTTTGAAACAAGTAGTAACATTTAACAAACGTCAGACGAACGTCCAGCTAAAATGTTGTCCTACAAAAAGAAAAAAAACAGCGTTCCATGAAAGATGTATAAATAATGTTTTTGTGCTAATGTTCTGAGAACATAATTAAAAACCAGATAACACTGAATGATCTGGAAGAAGGTTTGTTCAGACCTTCATGTTCAGGAAATCGTGTACAGAAATGAGGGCCCTATGAAACCTTTTTATTTTTCCCCAAATTCCGTTTTATTTGATTTTTTGACTCCTTTTTATTGGTTAAATAAAATTTTTGTAATCATAAAGCATGTCTAATTAATTGAAATCATGCAACTTAATCAATTTAACTACAATTTATTAAAAATTACATGTTTAGGGCTCTATGACATAGGTTTATTAATTTTTTCTCAAATTTCACAAGTTCTGTGTTAAGGTTTCAGGATTCCATTTTAATGGTTTAATTACATTTTAATAATTAAAAAAGTATAAAAATAAATGTAAAAAGTATATTTAATAATTAAAAAAGTATAATTATACTGGTATAATTTATAAAATAAATAAAATTTTTTTTTTTAATTTATAAAATAAATAAAACATTTTATTTAACATTTTATTTAAATAAAAAATAACATTTTTTTTTTTAATTTTTAAAATAAATAAAAACATTTTTTTTTTAAATATCTATAAAATAATTTTTCTGTTTTTCCCTCCAGAAATTCTGTTACGTGTTTAAATTTTCTGGTAATCAAAAAAGGTGTAAAACGATAATTTTAACTATATGATTAAATCAATATTACTTTTAATCATATAAAATAAAACACACTTTTTTGTCAAACAGGTTACATCTGTAAAATATTTCTGTCAGAATTTCTTCAAGTTAAACCAAACTTTTATTTTGAAGGGTTGCAGTGAAGGGTTACGGTGAATGCTCATAGAGCGGCTCTGGAGCTGAAGTTCATGCGTCCTCATATAGATGTACAGTAAATCCCGTTTTTATGACTGGAGTCCGCGTTTTCCCGCCTTGTGGAATTCATAAGTGCACATGCTACGCTTTAGAAGCCGCTAATGTACTATTTAATAGGTGTAGTGATTGTGGCACGTTTTCCTCTGTGCAGAACGCAGTAATAGTGGCGCTGTCGTCGAAGTCCTGGGACGTGGAGACAGCGACAGAACTCTTGCTCAGCAACTGAGTCCCACACGAGGAGCCGAAGCACCCGATCTCACACAATCACTCTCTTTCTCTCCTCGCCATCTTTTCCATTCCTTTCCTCAAAATAGTTCATCCCAAACTGAAAACGTCACGTTTATGTTGTTCGAAACTCGTGTTTGTTCAGCTGAATGTTCACGCTGCTCTTTCTCTGCACAAAGAAAGGTTTTTGAACAACATGAGCGCGAGTTTAAGATGCGTTTACTTTCATTTTTGGGTGAACTGACTGTGAACTTTTCTATCTCATTCTTTTGTTTACTTATTTTTGTTTGGATGTGCCTTTTTTCTTTCTCTCTTATAATCTTCATCATCATTATCATCATCATCTCCTTCAGAACGGTGCAGCAATCTGACTCCAGCCCGACTGTAGCCCCGCCCCCTCACACACACACACACACACACACTGCAGTCTTTCTCCCTCCCGCACAATCATTGGCTCTTTTATCTGGAAAGTATTTTTAAAACTACAGTGTCGAACAGAACGTCGTGAAATGGTTTCTATCACTCATAGATGTTAATCTCAAACATTGAAGACTGGAAAACACACACACACACACACACACACACACAGATATTTGAAAGACAAGAGTTCATCTGTAAATAAAGCTATTAAAGTCTGTATAAATTAAAGCAATGTGGCAATGCCTTTATTTATTATTGCTTTGTGGAATAGTGAAATAAACACTAGTTTCATGGCTGAGCATGTGATGTTTGGATCATCTGTGTGTTGCATTGACTGCAGGTTCTGACACCACAAACACATTCATACTGAATATATGAGCATGGAGATATAGCCATATATTTAAAAGTCTCTTCTGCTCAGCAAGGCTGCATTTATTTGATTAAAAATACGCAAAAAGCAGTAATATTGGGTAATATTATGACAATTTAAATAACTTTTTTATATTTTTATACATTTTAAAATGTTACTCCAGTCTTCAGTGTCACATGATCCTTCACACATCACAATATGAGGATCTGATGATCAACAAACATTTATGATTATTATCAGTGTTTATAGCATTTTTTGTGGAAACACATTTTATTTTTCAGGATTCTTTGATGAATTGAAAGTTCAAAAGATCAGCATTTATTTGAAATATAATCTTTTGTAACATTATAAATGTCTTTACTGGCACTTTTGATCAATTTAATTCATCCTTGATGTATAAATGTATAATAAAATAGCATACTGACCCCAAACTTTGGAACGGTGATGTTTAATGTTACAAAATCTTTCTACTTCTGATAAATGCTGTTATTTTCCACTTCATATTCATCAAAGAATCCTGAAATATAAAATGTAAGTTACTGTTCTCAACATTAATAATAATCATAAATGTTTGTTGATTATCAGATAGAGTGATTTCTGAAGGGTCATGTGACACTGAAGACTGGAGAATATGATAAATTCAGCTTTGATCACAGGAATAAATTACACTTTACTGTATATTCACATAGAAAACAAATGATTTACATTAGAATAATATTTAATTACATTACTGTTTATTTTGTATTTTTAATTAAATAAATGCATTCTTGGTGAGCAGAACAGACTTCTTTTAAAAACATAAAAATCTTACTGATCAAAAACTTTTGAACAGCAGTGTATATATATATATATATATATATATATATGAGCATAACAATTGGAGTAAAAAAATAATAATTTAGCAATGTCCAATGTCTTAAGTACGTTTGTTGTCTGTTAGTAATAGTGATATATATCACACACACATATATATATACACTCACTTAAAGGATTATCAGGAACACCTGTTCAATTTCTCATTAATGCAATTATCTAATCAACCAATCACATGGCAGTTGCTTCAATGTATTTAGGGGTGTGGTCCTGGTCAAGACAATCTCCTGAACTCCAAACTGAATGTCAGAATGGGAAAGAAAGGGGATTTAAGCAATTTTGAGCGTGGCATGGTTGTTGGTGTCTGAGTATTTCACAATCTGCTCAGTGACTGGGATTTTCACACACAACCATTTCTAGGGTTTACAAAGAATGGAGTGAAATGGGAAAAACATCCAGTATGCGATGGCAGTCCTGTGGGCCAAAATGCCTTGTTGATGCTCGAGGTCAGAGGAGAATGGGCCGACTGATTCAAGCTGATAGAAGAGCAACTTTGACTGAAATAACCACTCGTTACAACCGAGGTATGCAGCAAAGCATTTGTGAAGAAGACACAACACACACAACCTTGATGCGGATGAAGACCCCACCGGGTACCACTCATCTCAACTACAAATAGGAGAAAGCAAGAGCTCACCAAAACGGGACAGTTGAAGACTGGAAAAATGTCGCCTGGTCTGATGAGTCTGGATTTCTGTTGAGACATTCAGATGATTTGGCGTAAACAGAATGAGAACATGGATCCATCATGCCTTGTTCCCACTGTGCAGGCTGGTGGTGGTGGTGTAATGGATGTTTTCTTGGCACACTTTAGGCCTTTTAGTGTCAATTGGGCATCGTTTAAACGCCACGGCCTACCTGAGCATTGTTTCTGACCATGTCCATCTCTTTATGGCCACCATGTCCCCATCCTCTGATGGCTACTTCCAGCAGGATAATGCACCATGTCTTGAATCATCTGTCCATCATAAAAGTGCATCCGCTTTGTAGGATGACTTGAGGGTGAGTAAATCATGTGCTAATTTTCATTTTAAAGTGAACTACTCTTAACATATAACTAAACCAAAGGCGCACTAGACACATGACCTATATATTGTATTTCGCTCCTGTGTTATTTCAGACCACGGTGATGATGATAAAGGTGTTATTCCCGTCACAATCACCACATCATCTCCGTTACCTGTCCTCGAGCCCACCTGTTGCGCGCATGATTGACAGCTGAATAGCGGCGCGTCTGGTTACCGTAACGGCAACGCGACACCCGGAGCTCCAGTGACGGCAGATCGAGCGCGGAACGGGGAGAAGAGAGAGAACAGATCTAGCGCTGATGCTCTTGGGTGATCTCTGCTCGCGGGGATGGAGAGGATCTGCGTGGGGATGCTGTTCTTCTCTGCGCTGCTGCTCGTCGAAGGTGAGACACGCATAGTCGAACCAGATTATACTTTCATATTCATTTCAGGCTGGTTTGGTAGGCGTAGTGGGGGTTAATTAAGCAATAAGTTCTTCAAAGACAACAAAAATAGTTCTAGAACGTTTCGTTGACGTTCCCATTAAGGTGTGAAAACGTCATTTTTGAGTGTTCTCTGATTATTCGAAATTCTTTTTAACGTTATTCGAACGAACATTCCATTTCAGAATTTTGCAAAGTTTATTATGTTTTTGCTTTTAAAAAATGTCAGTGGTAAAATAAAATATTTTTCCCTTTGAATGTAGTTTTTTTATTTGTTTTTATTTGTTTTTTATTTGTTTGTTCATGTTTTCGGCAAAAACTTACGTTACTTAAGTTACTAAAACTTAATAAACTTAAGTTTATTTTAAAACTTGTCTATTAATTAAATTATTTAAACATTGTTTTATATCTAAATGTTTTAATATAGCTTTTTTGTTTTAATATTGTTACACATGAAAGACTGGGGAAATTTGACACATTTTGTTAGTTTGTTTTGTGGCTTAAACTTTCAGTATATTCACATTTATCAGACATAAATTGGTTAAGAAATCTCAAATTAATCCCAAACGTTGTTACAACAACCAGCCCATTACTCTAACAAGAACACTAATATCAAAACTTACCAAAACTTAAAAACGGTTTTAAACCTGGTATATACGTATATAATGAATATTTGTTGGCTCTTTGACACAACACTTTAATCAGCTTCAGGGAACGTTCAGAACTTCTGCTATAACTTTCTTCCAGTAACATTAATATAACATTTATTCAAAGTTATGAGGTCAAAAACATTATTTATACATTGTTCATGGAACTTTTTTCCAAAATTGTTTAACTAGGATGTTTTTTAAATGTTACTTCTTGTTTCTGCATGTGTGTGTGTGTGTGTTCAGCAGCTCATTGTGCTCAGGGTCGATACGCACACAAACTGTTGAATGATCTGATGGAGAATTATTCCACTGCTCTACGACCGGTGGACGACACTGACAAAACCCTGAACGTCACGCTGCAGGTCACGCTGTCTCAGATCAAAGACATGGTCAGTCTCTCTTCCTTAGTTTACTGCTTCATGTGGGGAAAACAACTACAACTAGCCATGACATCATACACTCAGTGAGTTTTCGCAGCTGTCAATCATGTGACATCATAGACTCGAAAAAATAACGGTTCCAAAAGTGAATTTTCAGAGCTGTCAATCATATGACATCATACACTCGTAAAAAGAAAAGTTCCGAAAGTGAGTTTTCGTCGCTGTCAATCATGTGACATCATACACTCGTAAAAATGATGGTTCCAAAAGTGAGTTTTCGCACCTGTCAATCATATGACATCACACACTGGTAAAAAGAAAAGTTCCAAAAGTGATTTTTCGTCGCTGTCAATCATGTGACATCATACACTCGTAAAAAATGTCCAAAAGTGAGTTTTCGCACCTGTCAATCATATGACATCATACACTCGTAAAAAGAAAAGTTCCGAAAGTGAGTTTTCGCAGCTGTCAATCATGTGACATCATAGACTCGAAAAATAACAGTTCCAAAAGTGAATTTTCAGAGCTGTCAATCATATGACATCATACACTCGTAAAAATTATGGTTCCAAAAGTGAGTTTTCGCACCTGTCAATCATATGACATCATACACTCGTAAAAAGAAAAGTTCCGAAAGTGAGTTTTCGTCACTGTCAATCATGTGACATCATACACTCGTAAAAATTATGGCTCCAAAAGTGAGTTTTCGCACCTGTCAATCATATGACATCATACACTGGTAAAAAGAAAAGTTCCAAAAGTGAGTTTTCGCACCTGTCAATCATATGACATCATACACTCGTAAAAAGAAAAGTTCCGAAAGTGAGTTTTCGTCACTGTCAATCATGTGACATCATACACTCGTAAAAATTATGGTTCCAAAAGTGAGTTTTCGCACCTGTCAATCATATGACATCATACACTTGTAAAAAGAAAAGTTCCAAAAGCGAGTTTTCTTAGCTGTCAATCATATGACATCATACACTCGTAAAAATTATGGTTCCAAAAGTGAGTTTTCGCACCTGTCAATCATATGACATCATACACTCGTAAAAAGAAAAGTTCCGAAAGTGAGTTTTCGTCACTGTCAATCATGTGACATCATACACTCGTAAAAATTATGGTTCCAAAAGTGAGTTTTCGCACCTGTCAATCATATGACATCATACACAGGTAAAAAGAAAAGTTCCAAAAGGGAGTTTTCTTAGCTGTCAATCATATGACATCATACACTCGTAAAAAGAAAAGTTCCGAAAGTGAGTTTTCGCACCTGTCAATCATATGACATCATACACTAAAAAGTTAGGCTAATCCTTCTAAACAGTTTTTTGTTTCCCCAAAGAACCTTTCAGTGAGTTTAAAGAACATTTAGTCTAAAGAACATTTAAAAAAAATAATAAGTTAAGAATAAAATCTAACCTTTTTCACACCAAAGAACCCTTTTCTGCAAGTGCACATGCGATATATATGTCTCTCTCTCTCTCAGCCACTCTCTCTTTCTGTCTGTCTCTAGTTGGCATCTAATATTTACAGCAGTCTGAGAGTTTCTGCTCAGCTGACCTTTAGTAACGTCATATAGCTAATGCCAGAGACCTACAGCAGTGTGTGTGACAGCAGTAGAGAACGGACAATTTAAATGTTTTTATTCTGCATTACTTACTTACTTTACTGCACAAGACCAAATCAGATCTTGATTATAAGATCATGTGATAATTCTTTTAAAGATTTTAGGAGAAAACTCAGCAACACCCTTTTAAACAATATAGATCATTTCAAAGCAGCGTTACAGTGTTAATAAGAGACTAGTACTGGGAATAATAGATGATAGGGAATGAGCTCTGTGCAGGACGAGAGGAACCAGGTGTTGATCGCGTACCTGTGGATCAGACAGACGTGGCACGACGCCTACCTGAAGTGGAATAAAGACGAGTACGACGGTCTGGAGGTGATTCGCATTCCCAGCAGCCTCGTGTGGAGACCAGACCTGGTGCTCTATAACAAGTACGCCCGTACGTTCATGCACATGTTAGCATTCCTCTGGAGATCTCTTTACAACTGCAGTATTAGAGCAAACACCATGTTTTTAAAGAACACCATGCTTTCCATCTTCCTCTGTCTCCATTGTAGTCTCGGGAACGAACATGTCTCAATATTCCTCATTATAATAATTCATGCGCAGAATAAAGGGGCGGGGCCTGGTTGAGTTAGTTAGTAGTGCGTCAAACTGGTGGTTATGGAAAGGGGTGGGACTTTCCCAAACACACTCAAAGCACTCGACCAATCACAACACATTGATCCAGCCGACCAATCAGAGCACAGTGTGCTTTCAGAAGGAGGAGACAGGAAGTAAACAGAGCGTTACTGACAGACTGGGAAGAGAGGAGCCGCACAAATATGAAAATAATATGTTTTTGAACATTCAAGCAGGAAAACATTTTAGAAGACTCAATGGCATAATAGGTCCTCTTTAACTTGAATTCTCTCTGTGTGTGTTTTGCTCTTCTAAACACACACGTGTGCGCTGGCAGGGCGGATGATGACTTCTCCGGGCCGGTGGACACTAATGTGGTGCTGCGGTACAACGGCGAGATCACGTGGGACGCCCCGGCCATCACGAAGAGCTCCTGTGTGGTGGACGTCTCCTACTTCCCCTTCGACAGCCAGCAGTGCAACCTGACCTTCGGCTCATGGACCTACAACGGGAACCAGGTACAAACACCAAACACAGCCGCCAGAAAGAGAAAGGGAAAAGAGAGAGAGAAAAGTGCTTTTGAATCAGCACGTTTTCTTGAGATTTTTCGTTTTTAGTTAAAGGGTTTATAAAGTTATTTAATAAAATGGGAATGTTTTGGTTCATGTATATATGGCACTACTTTCCGACTAAAATAAATAACTGCATAACATATACTCTTCACTTAAAGGTGCAGTGTGTAATATTTAGGAGGATCTGTTGACCGAAATGCAATATCATGAACATAAATATATTTTCAGTGGTGTATAAAAACCTTACATAATGAAACGTTGTTTTTATTAGTTTTTATATGTCGCTGTTTCGACATGTTTCTGCGGTGGCCCTGAACGGACAAACACGTTTCGTCACTATGTTGTTCTTCATGCAAATAAGTTTCTAAAGTCAGCGAATAAAACGCTGACACAATGATGAACAAGTGACTATAATATTCACAATAACATTGTTTTATTTAATAATTAAGTAAACCTAATTTCTTAATTTACTTTCGTAAAGAAACCCCGTTGCTACTCTCCGCTGTCTCAGACGACGACATCGCTTTCTGTCGGCCACCGTAACTTCTGTTGGGTGAAATTCGCAAACTCACCACTAGATGCCGCTAAAAATCACACACTGCACCTTTGATATACAGTATATAATATATATAGTGTGACATGCGTTAAAAAGTCGTGGTCTCGAAACGGTCTCCTCCAGGTGGACATCGCTATGGGGATGGACAGCGGCGACCTCTCGGACTTCGTGGAGAACGTGGAGTGGGAATGTCACGGGATGCCGGCCACGAAGAACGTGATCATGTACGGCTGCTGCTCGGACCCGTATCCCGACATCACCTACACGGTTCTGCTGCAGAGGCGGAGCTCGTTCTACATCTTTAACCTGCTGCTGCCCTGCTTCCTCATCTCATTCCTGGCTCCTCTGGGCTTCTACCTGCCCGCCGACTCGGGAGAGAAGGTTTCGCTGGGCGTGACGGTTCTGCTAGCGCTCACCGTGTTTCAGATGATGGTGGCGGAGAGCATGCCTCCATCCGAGAGCGTTCCTCTGATCGGTGAGTCTCGGATCTACTGATTAGCTGTCTTAGATAGGGTCATATTGTAATTTATTGACAGAAACAACGTACTGAAATCCGATTTAAGTTGCTTCTTCTGAGAGCAAATTTCAAATAACGTTTTAAATAATGCTAGCAACATGTTAAACCATGCTAGAAACATGCTATCAATGTGATAAATCATACTAGCAACAGGTTAAACATGTTAGCAATGTTAAATCATGTTAGAAACATGTTAGCAAAATGTTAAATTATGTTAGCAACATTTTAAATCATGCTAGTAAAATGCTAATCCATGCTAGCAATGTGTTAAATTATAGCAACATGTTAAACATGATAGCAATGTGCCAATTCAACATGTTAAACCAAGCTAGTAACATGGTAGCATAATGATAGAAATGTGCTAAATCAGGCTATGAGTGTGCTAATCATGTTAGCAACATGTTAAATCGTAATAGCAACATGCTAAATCATAATAGCAACATGCTAAATCATAATAGCAACATGTTAAACATGTTAGCAATGTGCCAATTCAAGGTAGCAACAAGCTAGCAACATGTTACATCATGGTAGCAGAATGTTAAAACATGCTAGCAATGTGTTAAATCATGCTATCAATGTGCTAATCATGTTAGTAATATGCTAACAACATTTAAAAACATGTAAGCTACAAGCTAATTCACTCTAGCAATGTGTTAAATCATGCAAGCAACATTAAACCATGTAAGCAACATGTTAACAATGTGTTAAATCATGTCAGACTAATTCTAGCACTGTGATAATTATGCTAGGGACATTCTAATCAATGCTAGCACTGTGTTAAATCATACAAGCAACAAGTTAGCAATGTTAAATCGTTAACAACATGCTAAATCATATTAGTGACACTCCAACATTGTGCTATATCATGTTAGCAACACGTTAAAACTTGTTGACAATGTGCTAAATTATGCTAGCAACATGTTAAAATATGCTAGAGCAATAAATATTTGTTATTATAAAGAGATTTTAAAACATGCTTTATATATATTTGTGTGTGCCAACAATTAAATTCAAACTTCAAGCTTTTAAAACTTTCAGGCACATTATGCCCCTCCCACAAAACAGCCAAATGGCGAAACTCGATTTTGAATTCCGATAGCATGCTATTCTGAACACAGCAAATTAGTGTCTATATCCTAGTGTGAACGTGCTGAGATCAGATAGACAGTGAATATTTCAAAAGACAGCAAGAAAGGGATCGACGCAAAGCTCTGTCTTTCTTCCGCTAGGTAAGTACTACGTTAAAGGCTACGTTCTAGTTTAAATCAGGCTAGCAACATGTTAGCAAAATGTTAAAACATGCTAGCAATGTGTTAATCATGCTTCCAACGTGCTAATCACGTTAGCAACATGCTAATCAAAAGATAGCAAGAAAGAGATTGACTTTGAGCTCTGTCTTCCTTCGCTAGGTAAGTACTACGTCGCGACGATGACCATGATCACAGCGTCCACTTCTCTGACCATCTTCATCATGAACATCCACTTCTGTGGAGCCGAGGCCAAACCGGTGCCGTACTGGGCCAAAGTTCTTATCATCGACTACATGTCCAAGATCTTCTTCGTCTATGAGGTCGGCGAAAGCTGCGCGTCACCGTTCGGAAAGTCGGAAGAATCCGAGCCCTTCGTTCGAAAACACAACAGGAACCTCAAAGAGAAACCGAAAGGAGCTCCGCCTCCCTGTTGCCCCGACGACGAGAAACCGGCCGCATTCCATCTGACCTTTAATCCCTGTGTTTACTGCACTTACCGTGGCAACGGCGGAATTCTCGGGTGCGACCCGAAGCTGGTTTGGAATGTCGAGTACATCGCGAACTGCTTCCGCGAGCAGAAGGCCACGTGCCTGAAAGTGGCCGAGTGGAAGAAGATCGCCAAGGTGATGGACCGCTTCTTCATGTGGATATTCTTCATCATGGTCTTCCTCATGAGCATCCTCATTATCGGCAACGCACCTTGAGACTGCTAACAGTCAACGGCTGGGAGGAGCGATGGCATATTCAGTTCGACTCGCATCCAGCTCAGTGTTTCCCCTAGTGGTTGTCCCCTGAAACTACTAGTGTCGCGGAGCGGGTTTGCTACCTGAGTGTGTGTTCGTGAGAGTGTGTGTGTTTGCAAGTGTGTGCGAGTGGATGTGAGCATGTGTGTGTGTTTGCGAAAGTGTGTGTGTGTGTGCGTGAGTGTGAACTTCGTGTCACACCAGTTTTAGACTATGGGACATTTAGAGCCGTTAACGAAGAGCTGATATCAGAGATCAGGTTATGATCAAGGAGATGACGGCAGGTTTAGGGTTCAGGTTAAGCAGTTAGTGTTGATGTTAATTGGGTCAAATGAATCTCTTCACAAAGATAGATGTACAAGTGTGTGTGTGTGTGTGTGTAAGTTAATCTGAGTATTAATAATGTAGACCATCTTGCCTCTCGATGAGCACATCAGTTATGCCAGTCTTTCTGAAAAGAGATCTGTTGTTCATTAGAAGGCTGTAACCGGCTACATTACACGAGTCACACACACACACACACACTTGCACACACACGCTCGTACACACACACTCACAGACACACACTGTCCTGTGTTTTATGGCTGTACTGGGAACAATTTACTTTTCAAACAAAAAGCACAAGTAAAGATGTTTGGCTTAACATGTGATTGGTTGTAAGCAGGTCTGAACATAGTGCTCAAATAAACATGATCATTTTACTGAAACCACAGGACTTGCTGTGATATATGAAGTGTACATCATACATAATAACATATATCTAATCTGACAGCTTAGTGTTCTGTTCTTCCTTCATCGCACTGAGAAACTAAATGCTTTAAAAAACGCATAACGGAAAACAATATTTGGACCCGTCCCGTAATAATATTAAAATAAATAAATTAGATTAAAGCGATAAAAATAATAATAATGAATAGATACTTTTTTAAAAATAAATAAAAAATATATTAGATTAAAAGTAAATTGATGAAAATAAATAAATGCAACTTTATTTAAATAAATAATAAAATCATATATTATATTAAAATAAAATTGATTAAAATAAAAATACTTTCATTTGATTAAAATAAAAATAAAATATTGATTTTAATAAAAATAAATAACTACATAAAACATTTTATTTAGATAAAAAATAAATGTGATAAAAATAACTAAATAAATAAAAATTGGTTTAAATAAATAACAAGAACAAGAACAGTAGGAATAGTATGAACAAGATTATACTAAGTAACTAAATTATTCAATATATTTAAATAACATTAAATACATTTGATTAAAGCTAAAACATTTATAGATTTTGTAATTGTATTTATGACAATTTTATCAAAATAAATAAGATTAATTTATGAATTGATTAAATCATTGATTAAAAATAAAATAAATAGAATTACGGTATAGTAATAAATAGAATAAATAAATTAATATTAAATTAAACAAAATTTATTCAAATCAATAAAATTTGATTAATTAATTAATAATGAACTAATACTTTAGATTTAAATAAACATATTAAATATATCAATAAAATATTTTTAATAAAAATTAATAACTACATAAAACATTTGATTTAGATACATAAAAAATAAATGTGATAAAAGTAAATAAATAAATAAATAAAAATAATAAAAGTAGTGTAAAAAGTAAATAAATACACAAATAACATAAAACTAAGTAACAAAAATAATGAAATTTTATTAAATAATAAATTAATATAAACATGTTGATAAAATAAAAAATACGTATATCCAACAGTACAGTACTACGGCAATTAAAGAAAAAAAACGTAGTGATGTACTATAATAGAAAATAAATATTTTACACATTTATAATATAATTTGACATTATACTTGTATTTTTGTTCTATTTCTAACGTCATATCGTAAATCTAATCTGGTCTCTTTCACCCTGCGTGAAATTAACGGCAATTAATTAATGTCACGCCAACAGAGATATGAATTATTATCAAAACCGAGTACAGATGTTTTGTTATTATTATTATGCATCTGTCTCAGTTGCAGTTTCGGCTGTGTCCGGCAGAGGACGCCAAATCCTCACAAACACCACTGAACATCTTTATTAACCGTTAACCCTTAAAAACAGAGTAAACGTGCTTAATAAAGTTACTTACACTGGCTTGGCGCTTTCATTTCGATTTATTCATAGTGTGATAGCATATTCTATGTACGTTATTTATGTAACGAGTTATGAGGGTTTTATCTAAATCTTAAGCGCGAAGTAAAATTTAAAGCACACGATATTCAGTGTTTACATGTGATCGCGTATTGGATTAAACGGTCGATTAAATATAAAGTGATTCATAATGGCACAATGAGTAAACTATTAGCCCCTACTGTGCACTTTACACGTAAAAAAACCCTAGTTTGTTTCGCTGTTGAAATAAGTAAAGTTGCCTTTTCCCTCGCCTCATCGTTCCCGCCTTGCGCCTCCCGTCGCCGTGGAGACGGAATCCTGCCTGCGTCATCATCTGACCATAAACGTCCAGTTTCAGACTGTTTATGTTTGGTAAAGTTCCTCAGATATTCGCAGATTTATTCTTCTGAACACACGCGGACCGAGGAGACTTTCAGAGATTCAAAGATTGTTTTCATAATCACCGAGTTTCGGGTAAGTGGTTTTTGGTCATATTTTGAACATTCCGAAATAACGTTACTCAAACAACATGATCCAGTAACGTTAGTCTAACGTTATAATACTTATTATATCATAACCGTGTTATTTCATTAAAATATTTCAGTGTTAGTTGTTGAATTAATCATAATCATCATTTAATCAGTGAAAAGTTCGGCTATATTCTTTCTAACAGAAGTTGAGTGTTTTGATTTGTGATTATCACTGTTGTTTATGTATTTAATATCTCTGCTTTAAAAACTTCTTTGTGGGAAATGATTTTTAAATCACTATGGTTATAATATTCTGTCGCATCTGAATGAAATTTGCTTATGTTTTTTGTTTATGTATTTTATATAAATAAATAAATACATAAATAACAAACTACTACATTGGATTGAAATAAATAGATTAAAACGAATACAATTTTATTTAAATAAATAAATGACACATTACATTAGATTAAAATAAATAAAAATAATTTATTCATACAAATACATTCGATAACGGAATAAATACAATTTGATTTACATATAATACATTAAGAAATACTTGATTAAAATAAATAGATTCAAATAAATCAATACATTTTATTTAAAAATAAATACGTAACTACATAAAAACATTATATTTACAATACATTCATAATAAATTAACACTTTAGATTAAAATAGCTTTAAATAAATCAATAAATTACAATTTTATTTTGATTCCATTAGGCTGCTGTATCTGTCTCGCTTCATCATTTTGTCAAATGTTTTGATGGTAAAGTGTGTTTGTGCATCTTTCTTTACAATAAACATGAAATATTCAGAGTCTGGTCTTTGTATTTGTAGTGTTTTGATTGTTGATTGGATGAGGATGGTCAGGAAAGGAGCCTCTGCGCGGCGCTCATCCAAAAACGGCTCTCGAACCTCGGGTCGCGTGTCTCTGCTGGATCCGGCCGCTCCAGAACCCGCTCCGCTCAACACCGACTCGTCGGATCCGGACGACCGGGTGTACCTGCACGCGGCGACCATCTTCCAGAACACACACCTGGAGAGGCCCGCGGCTCAGAGGCTCGTCAGCTTCGGGAAGAGGTCAGAGGTCAGCGTGCCTGAGGTCCGGGGCGAGGCGTCTCAGCGGTTAGCGTTCCAGCTCGCTTTCAACACGCTCAAATGTAAGTGTTCCTCCTCACTGATGAAGAGGAACGGCTCAGGTTACGGCAGCTAATTATATAATTATTATAACCTATTAGTTTCTTACTGAGAAGTTCCAGTAGAAATATCTAAACATTCTTAAAGGGATAGTTCACCCAAAATTTTTTTTGATGGACAGATGCACTTTTATGATGGACAGATGCACTTTTATGATGGACAGATGCACTTTTATTATGGATAGATGCACTTTTATGATGGATAGATGCACTTTTATGATGGATAGATGCGCTTTAATGATGAATGCACTTTTATGATGGACAGAATCAGATGCACTTTTATGATGAATAGATGCACTTTTATGATGGACAGATGCACTTTTATGATGATAGATGCACTTTTATGATGGACAGATGCACTTTTATGATGGACAGATGCACTTTTATGATGGACAGATGCACTTTTATGATGGATAGATGCACTTTTATGATGGATAGATGCGCTTTTATGATGGACAGATGCACTTTTATGATGGATAGATGCACTTTTATGATGGATAGATGCACTGTTATGATGATAGATGCACTTTTATGATGAATAGATGCACTTTTATGATGGACAGATGCACTTTTATGATGGATAGATGCACTTTTATGATGGACAGATGCACTTTTATGATGGATAGATGCTCTTTTATGATGGATAGATGCACTTTTATGATGGATAGATGCACTTTTATGATGGACAGATGCACTTTTATGATGGACAGATGCACTTTTATGATGGACAGATGCGCTTTTATGATGATAGATGCACTTTTATGATGGACAGATGCACTTTTATGATGGACAGATGCACTTTTATGATGAATAGATGCACTTTTATGATGGATAGATGCACTTTTATGATGGATAGATGCACTTTTATGATGGATAGATGCTCTTTTATGATGAATAGATGCTCTTTTATGATGGATAGATGCACTTTTATGATAGACAGATGCACTTTTATGATAGACGGATGCACTTTTATGATGAATAGATGCACTTTTATGATGGACAGATGCACTTTTATGATGGATAGATGCACTTTTATGATGAATAGATGCACTTTTATGATGAATAGATGCACTTTTATGATGGACAGATGCACTTTTATGATGGATAGATGCACTTTTATGATAGACAGATGCACTTTTAACCCTTTGCACTTAATGCACTCACTCACTCACTCACTCACACACACACGCAGTGAAAGGGCGTCTGCCGGACGATGTAATGAGATTCACGTTGGATGTGTCAGGAGTGAGGATTGATTTCTCTGAGTGAGTGAATGACTTTGTGTGTGTTTGTGTGTGTGTGTGTGTGTGAGAGAGAGTGTGTGTGTGTCAGTGAAGAACATGTAGAGCCGGTGGTCTGACAGGCATTATCCATCATCAGTGTCCGAGTGTGGATTTACACTAATCCTACATTTCCCAGAATGCCTCTCTGCTGTCATTGGCATGTTTGACAGCTCATCAGTATTCATTAGGCAGAATTAGGAGTTAAGACATGATCACACAAACGTCTTTACATGCACCCTAATTAGAGACGGTAACGAGATGCAGGCGCTCGTGGTGGAGCTGAATGTTAATCTCAAACGCTCAATCAATACAAACACACTCTCTGCAAAATATATCAGATCCTGATCTTGTGTGTCTGAGGGACATGTTCATGAGACGTTCAATAAATAAACTAGAATAATTATGAGTTTATTGTACAATACGTTTATAAAATACAATTATTAGTATTATTACCTGTAAAATAAATTAAATTAAATATAATATTAAGAAATATATTACTATTTTAATACTGTTATATTGTAATAATTATTATTAATAATAATAATTTCATTAATATAGTACAGTTGTAAAGTTAAATTATTGTAATATTGTTATTAAATAAAATATATTACAATTGAAATACTGTTATTTTACTATAGAATTATTTAAATAATTAAATAAAAGAAATAAATTAATATTATGAATACAATTATTAAACATAACATTTTAAAAAGCATTACTAATTTAATATAGTTATAGTGCAATAATTATTATTATTTAATAATAGTTGTATTAGTTGAATTGTAAAGTCAAATTACTAGAAATATATTACAATTGTAATACTGTTCTACTGTAAAAAAATATATAATAATAATTGTATTTTGTAGTACAAAAATATATTATTATTAACTTAAAATATTATAATTATTCTTAATTTAGTTAATATTTTCATTTCATAATAATACTAAAATCATCATTATACACTTAACAAAATTAAAAACTCAACACTTTTGTTTTTGCCCCCGATTTCTCATAGATCGAAGACTTTCTATGTACACAAAAATCCTATTTCTCAAATATTGTTCACAAATCTGTGTTAGTGAGCACTTCTCCTTTGAGATCATCCGTCCCCCTCACGTATCAAGATGCCGATCAGATTATTGCACAGGTGTGCCTTAGGCTGTCCACAATTAAAGGCCACTCGAAAATGTGCAGTCTTCGATCTTTGAGGGGCAAAAACAAAAGTGTTGTGTTTTTAATTTTGTTCAGTGTGGTTATTATAGCGTCTCTGGAGAAAGCAGTGACGTCATCGTCCAGCTCACTTTAGTTCTCAGACAATATCAATAATATTGTTGTATATTAAATGTTAAATGCCCCCAACTAAGCAACTGGCAAGAACCCAAACTCCATACACTCTCTAGGTGTGTGTGAGGGATATACTACTCAATAATGTCAAATCGCACAGCGTTAAAACAACCATCACGCTGTATAGCGCTGCACACCCCTAACGCTGTGTAATACTGCAGAGATGCTCCAGTAAGAGACGAGGTCCCGCTGAGGATGAAGCTGGTGAATATCTATAGATGAGGCTGTTTTGGTTTGGCGAGCGTGTTTCACATGAGGTCGATCACCTGAGAAAAGCTGCTTTAATCTGTCCTAACTCCACGCTGCACGATCAATACACACACAAACGTGACTCACATACAGTCACAGCTGGACACACACCATCAGGAGATGATCTTTATAAAGTACTTTTACTGTTGTGCATTACTTCTACATTTGCCCCCTCAGTGCTTTTTAAAATATCTGCGCGTCGGACTGATAAACGGCGGTTTAATCGATGCAAGACTGAAAAGATCAGGGCGGAACAAAAAACTTGATGGGTTTTCTGAATTTAATGTGAGATTTAATGCGTAATTTAGATTTAATGTGTAATTTAATGTGTATAATGTGCTCTGTGTCTGTAGCTCAGGTTCGATTCTCTCCGTCTCTCTCTCTCTCTCTCTCTCTCTCTCTCTCTCTCTGTCTGGAGATCAAATCCATAAGATGCAAATGAAGCCGGCTGTGGGAATAAAGGGCAAGGGCTTGATTGGTCAGGTGACCTTACGGGCGCCGAGATCACGTTCACTTAGTGGCGACTGCAGATTTTTCTCCCATGATTCCCCGCGGCTTCATCAGTTTTCATCAGGTTTCCGAGTGCAGGGACACGAGCGGTGGAGATTGGCTCGGGGTTTCTGGGATTGTTGCAGTTCACTGGAGGAGATAAAGGCTTTAGTCCACGGGGTTCACAGTGATCCTGTCCTTGAGTATGGCACACATCAGGAGAGCGTGTAACTCATGCAAACGGCCTGATTAAAACTCTGGGCCAGAACGAGTCGTTTCTCACCCCTGACAGATAGACGGTGTGTTTTTGTGTGTGTGTATACATGCTTGCAGTGTGTGTGTCGCATCTAACAGATAAAGAAGAGAGATGGAGCTTCTTCTGTTGTGTTCATGTCTTTCCCCCTTTGATTTGCTGGCGTTTTCTCTGCGGTCGTCCATCACTGGACGCTCTCTGTCGTATGACTCCGCCCATGTGCATTACATCATCGCTTCTGCTTCATGACTCCGCACAGAGCGATGATGTCACTGATCCGGCATCGTTCATGAGTCTTGGTTTTCAATCGAACCTTCAATGCGAGGGACGCCCATCCTATCCTTTAAAAGGCATCTATATCGTTTTTTTGTAAAAAGACAATTTAAATGTGTAAAATATTATTTGGAAAATATTTAGCATCTATAAAGTATTATGCTGTATTTATTTTAATATATATGGTTTATTTAATGGAATATTTATGTATTTATTATTTTGCTCATTTGTTTGTTTTAACGTAATGTTTATTTTATTCATTTTAATTTCAATGTTTATTTGTTACTTATTGTAATATCTACTTATTTACTTATTTATGTTAATGTAATTATTTATTTATATATTTGTTTTAATGTAATTTCTCTTTATTACTTGTTTTTATAAAATTATGATTATCTATATTTTTTACTTTTTACACAATTTATTTATTTATTTTTGATTATTGTACATTTTTGAGATTTACTTTATATTTAAATTTTATTTATGTATTAATTGTTTTTGATTATTTATTTTAATTTATATGAATATAATATTAACTTATTTATTAGAAGAATCTAATATTTACTTGTTTATTTATTTACTTATCTAATTTTTTATTATTTATTTTTGTTTGTTTTAATTTGATTATTATTTTATTTTTTTAATCTGATATTTATTACTTATTTATTTACTCTTTTATTTACTTATTTAATTTAATCTGTTTTTAATTATTCCTTTTATAATATATTTTTTTAATTTAATCATTAATTAACTTTTTTGTCTAAGGATTTACTTACATCTAATTATTATTATTATTATTTTTCCCATCATTCCAGTAAACATTTTGAGGGAATTTCACTCCCTCCCCCCTTTAATTTCATAGTGATGACATCACGACTCCGCCCACAGTCCTTACATCATCGCTCCTCCTTTAAAGCAGCATTAATAAGCGAGCCGGCGTGATGTCGGATGAGCCGTTCGGTGTTCCTCCTCCTCCTGGAGTTGCAGAGCACGAGTGAGGCCGGAGATTTACACCGTCAGGCGTTTCTCCAGATATTTATTCACATTTAGATTAGATTTAGATTTATTCTCCCTCAGAGGAGCGGTGTGAGTGTGATCTATGTGATGATGGTTTTTATCACTCTCTCCAGATTCTTCATCCTTCCCAGAAAGCAATTCTGCGTTTAAAAGACGTCTAATTGCCGCCCGAACTGAGATAAGGCAAAGTTTGGGCTGTCAGTGAACATTTAACAGATGTCTAAAACATCGCCTATTCGCCTAGTCATCAAAAATAAACCAAACTAATGTAATCACTGTTTACTTCGCTCACATGATGGAGACATTAAACGACATGTAACCAAACTGAGGGTTATTGTTGAAGGCTCTTCCACCAGCTGTGCTCTGATTGGCCGGCAGCGTAGCGGTGGCCACGCCCACATGCAGTGCTGACGCCTCATTAATGGATGATGAGGCCGTTTGTTTCCTCCGATGTTCATTTGTAATGTTTGAACACAATTAATTGTGTAACGAGTCAAGGATCGTAAGGTTAATGACTGACGCAACACGAGACATAAGTCAGAGAGATTTCCCCATGTATTAACACCCCGTGTGTGTGTGTGTGTGTGTGAGAGAGAGAGAGATTCTTCTCTGCGAATTGATGATCATGTTTGTTGATATTGGCCACACACACACACACACACACACACACACAATGTTCTCCTGTCACTCAGGGCGGATGAATGATGTTTGTAGTTGTCATGGAAACCACTGATTGGCAGAGGCGGAGATCACACCTGTCAATCAAGATAACGCCTTATCTTCACTCACACACACATCATGTACAAGATTCCCGCGAGAGGCTTCAGGAGATTCTGTTCCCGCGGAAGAAAATCACAAATCCCTGATTTACCTTTTACACTCTCTCTCTCTCTCTCTCTCTATCTCTCTCTCTCTCTCTCTCTCTCTCTCTCTCTCTCTTCGCTCTGGAAGACAGATGTGTTCTTTATGATATGTAATTTCAAGCTCTATTCTCCAGAGAAATGAAATAAAACTGAATCCGGTTCTCTATTTTTACCCACTCAGGGAAAATGCGCTATAAAATGTATTTTCGATTAAACGGCCGGAATCAGTTTTGCTGAATTATGATTGGTGTTGAAATGTTTTCTGTTTAAATGAATAATTTTCTCTCATGTTGTGTCCAAGCTTCGGGCTCTCAGTAATAACAGTCTTGCAGTCGTCTGAACTGCTGTTATGATATTAAAAGAGTAGTTCACTTTTGAAAAAGCTTTTGCTGATGATTTACTCGCCCCCGTGTCATCCAAGATGTCCATGTCGTTCTTTCTTCAGTCGAAAAGAAATTAAGGTTTTTGATGAAAACATTCCAGGATTTTCTCCATATAATGGACTTCAATGGGGTCCAAACGGTTCAAGGTCCAAATGAGAGTTTCAGTGCAAACTGTTCAAATGTCTTTAAACGACTCCAGACGATGAATAAGGGTCTTATCATGCGAAACGATCGCTTATTTCAAAACTTATTCCAAAAATGTAACTTTTCTAAGGACAAATGCTAGCCTTGCTCTATTCTGCGAGGCGCGTTTGTAACGTCACGTAATACGTAATTACGTTCAAAAGGTCACGGGCGACGTAGCCGGAAGTACAGAATCAAAATCGTCCGACATCGTTGTTTTACCTTTTAATTCCTTTTTTGTAAACAGCGTTTGAGTTAGTTTGCACGTTCAACCTGTGCGTTCAACTTGTAAACACTGACTCTGTACTTCCGGCTACGTCGCCCGTGACCTTTTGAACGTAATTACGTATTACGTGACGTTACAAACGCGCCTCACAGAATAGAGCAAGGCTAGCATTTGTCCTTAGAAAAGTTACATTTTTGGAATAAGCTTTGAAATAAGCGATCGTTTCACTTGATAAGACCCTTATTCATCGTCTGCTGTCGTTTAAAGACATTTGAACAGTTTGCACTGAAACTCTCATTTGGACTTTGAACCGTTTGGACCCCATTGAAGTCCATTATATGGAGAAAATCCTGGAATGTTTTCATCAAAAACCTTCATTTCTTTTCGACTGAAGAAAGAAAGACGTGGATATCTTGGATGACATGGGGGTGAGTAAATTATCAGCAAAAGTTTTTTCAAAAGTGAACTAATCCATTAATACTGTGTTTCGTCTGAAGTCTCTGAGGTTTGAGTCACGTGTGTGTGTAGTGCTGTGATTCAGTGTGTGTTTTCTCTTAATATTTTGTTCACCTGTGATCTAAAACGTGATCTGGTCAGTGTGTGTTATTTTCCGTGTGTATTTGAACACGTTTATTTGATCTTGTTTCTGTAGATCAGGAGCTTTTGGAGGACGTCTTGATTGACAGCGGCTTCTGTGCCTCACAGCCAATGGTGAGTGGAGGGCGGGACTCTGTGTGTGTGAGAGAGTGTGTGTTCTAGTGTGTGTGTGTGTGAGGTCATTTCTGTCTGTATGACTTTCTAATGAAACAGAAAGTCCATAAATGACTAAAAACTCCCAGAATACACTGCATGTGGTAAATGTGACTACTGATGGTCGTGGTGCAAACACACTCACAAATGCATTTACACACACACACACACACACACTGGAGGCTGAAATACAGCCGCTGTAAAGGATGAATCGTTTTGTCCGCTGCTGGTTTGGCAGGTCGTTTCTCTGAATCTTAAGAGAGACTATAAACTCTGAACACAAAGAAGCTCAAACACACACACACACACACACACACACACACAATGACCTCTAACGAGCTGACGCTACTATTAATCAGCACATTAACACACACACATGCTCTTTCAAAGCTCCGTTTCTTTAAGTTTCATCTATATCAGATATTAGTTGTCATCTATAAGAGAATATGAATAATTGCTTTTAATAATGTTCCCGCCTTACATTCTGTAATAAAGAATCATATGCGCAACCATATGTGTTCAAAAAGTGCAGTTTGAACGTCTTACACTAGCGATCCTCTGGGTTTAGAAACACTGGATGTCGAGTTTAAAGTAGAGTATGGAGATATACTCAGTCAATGAGTTTATATTGAGACAAAGATAAAAAGATTGCATCTGATAACATTAGTTAACATTGAAAATACTTCTAAAGCATTTATTAATCTTAGTTATTTTCAACATTTACTAATATCTAAATAAAATCAAACGTTGTATCTGTTAATGTTATTTAACTGACATGAACTCCAGCAGTAACTATGAACAGATGGATCGTTGTAAAACAGTATTTATGTTGTATTTACTCCAGTTGTTCTGTAATGGGCCTGAGCCCATCACACACACACACACACACACACACACACAAGGAATCTCCCGGGTCTGAGTCTGACCTTCACAGAGGACAAACACAGGGAGCCGGGAATAACAGAAGCTGCTGATGATCAGGACACACACACACACACACACACACTCGCTGGAGCGCTCTGGGATGATTTTGAACCCGAGTTCGTGAGTTGGGCGTGTCATGAACTGGAGACCTGAGAGCGCTTGATCATGTGACTGACCCGTGATTGGTCTCCATCGCCTCGTCTGCTCGTTACAGGAGGAACAGCCTGTGTTTAAATACAATTTAGCGCAGTCAATGTTTATATTGTTGTCAACAAATAGGACGCTAAAAATCACACACACTCACTCACACAGACACCACCCTACACACTCACTCACTTAAACACACACACATTTGCTGTCTAAAGGTATATAAAGTGTAAGTCTCTCTGTCTGCAGCCTGATGGGGGCATGAGTCTGGTGGCCGTTTTGCTCACTGACCTACTGGACAGGAAGTTCCTCCCACGCTTGCAACCGGCCAATCAGGAGCAAGAAGAGGAGGCTGTCAGAGAGGTGGAGGCGTGTCTGCTCAGGTGGGTCAGAGGTCAAGTGCTAATCTGCTGGCGTCTCTGTCCGTGTAACTCTGGTGCTCTTCGCTCATTTTCGCCAATATTTTTACGTATTATTATTATTTTTTTACTTCATTGCAATGATACGAAACTTGGTGAAGGTTTTGGCACTTGCTGTGTGAACACAAAATAAATCATGGATATGATGTGAACAGGTTTAATTGTCCTGTAAAAATAGTCATACTTTTGCTCCTCGCGGTCGGAAATGACGCATTAGAAATGAATGTAGTTTCCTCTAGTGGAAGCGTTCGGAACTGCAGCCGAACACACTCGCACTGAACGCTCATTTACAGAGAGATCAGCTCACATGCGGAACACACACACTTGTTTTGATTTATGGATTTGATTTTTTTTGCAGTTTTAGAATAGAATAGGTTTTTGAAAATATAGATTTCATGTAAATTTTAAATAGTATTTTTGTGCATTTTCCCTAACATTAAACTTAAAATTCTGTAACTTTACGTTCACTTTTTAAAATGGTTTTCACTTCAGCAATAATCTGCCGAGTGTCTTTAAAAAGAGTCTGTGCTTTAAAGCTTTAATATATTACCACAGTTTAAGTTGGAAATAGAATTTTCAGGTCTATGCGCAAAACGTGAATAAATGGATTATAAAAACAGCGTAAATATAATGTATTACCATAAAATCCCCTAAAATTACAAAATATTAAATAACAAAACATTGAAACGAAAAAGAAAAAAATATGTAATATGTAATTTTTGACTGTGATTTTTGATTACACATTAGCATGTTTCAGAATAGCGTGTGTTGTGTGGGTAAAGTGTTTGTTATGGTTGAGTGACAGGTTCAGGACTAAACTCGTGGCGTCTTTGGCTCGGTGTCGGATCAAGCACGACCTGCTGACCCTGGAGAACATCTTACCGGAGAAGATCCGGCACAGGCAGGAGAGAGCAAGAGAGCTGCCGCTGTACGCCTGGATCAACACACTCCGCAGCAGGTGCACAGACTCACACACGAGTTCACTACAGACTAACACACTCACTACAGACTAACACACTCACTACAGACGATGCTTTGAACGATGACGCTTTAAACAACAACGCTTCGAACGATGGCACTTTGAACGACAACGCTTTGAACGACAACGCTTCGAAACGACGGTGCTTTGAACGCGGCGCTTTGAACGCGACGCTTTGAATGACGGCGCTTTGAACGACAACGCTTCAAAACGACGGCGCTTTAAATGTGGCGCTTTGAACAACGACGCTTTGAACAACGACGCTTTGAACGACGATGCTTTGAACGCGGCGCTTTGAACGACGATGCTTTGAACAACGACGCTTTGAACGACAACGCTTTGAACGACGATGCTTTGAACAACGACGCTTTGAACGACGATGCTTTGAACGCGGCGCTTTGAACGACGATGCTTTGAACAACGACGCTTTGAACGACAACGCTTTGAACGACGATGCTTTGAACGACGATGCTTTGAACAACGATGCTTTGAACAACGACGCTTTGAACGACGATGCTTTGAACGACGATGCTTTGAACGACGATGCTTTGAACAACGACGCTTTGAACGACGATGCTTTGAACGCGGCGCTTTGAACGACGATGCTTTGAACAACGACGCTTTGAACGACAACGCTTTGAACAACGATGCTTTGAACGACGATGCTTTGAACAACGATGCTTTGAACGAGGCGCTTTGAACGACGATGCTTTGAACGACGACGCTTTGAACGACAACGCTTTGAACGACAACGCTTTGAACGACGATGCTTTGAACGCAGCGCTTTGAACGACGACGCTTTGAACGACGATGCTTTGAACGACAACGCTTTGAACGACGATGCTTTGAACGACGATGCTTTGAACGACGACGCTTTGAACGCGACGCTTTGAACGACGGCGCTTTGAACGACAACGCTTTGAACGACGGTGCTTTGAACGCGGCGCTTTGAACGACGACGCTTTGAACGACGATGCTTTGAACGACGATGCTTTGAACGACGACGCTTTGAACGCGACGCTTTGAACGACGGCGCTTTGAACGACAACGCTTTGAACGACGGCGCTTTGAACGACAACGCTTTGAACGACGGCGCTTTGAACGACAACGCTTCGAAACGACGGTGCTTTGAACGACGACGCTTTGAACGCGACGCTTTGAACGACGACGCTTTGAACGACAATGCTTCAAAACGACGGCGCTTTGAACGTGGCGCTTTGAACAACGACGCTTTGAACGCGGCGCTTTGAACGACGACGCTTTGAACGATGCTGCTTAGAACGAGGACATTTTGAATGACACTTTGAACGAAGACGCTTTGAACGACACTTTGAACCATGAAATTTTGAACGACGCTGCTTTGAACAATGACACTTTTACGAGGCTTTGAACGACATGGCTTTGAACGACAGTTAGGGTTAGGACACGGCTTTGAACGACGGTTAGGGTTAGGACACGGCTTTGAACGACGGTTAGGGTTAGGACACGGCTTTGAACGATGAAGTTTTGAACGACGCCGTTTTGAATGATGCTGCTTTGAACAATGACTCTTTGAACGACGGCGCTTTGAGCGACGACGCTTCGAACGACAAAGCTTCAAAACGACGGCGCTTTGAATGCGACGCTTTGAACGACGACGCTTTGAACGACGCTTTGAACGATGCCGCTTAGAACTAGGACGTTTTGAGCGACACTTTGAATGAAGCCGCTTTGAACGGCGTCGATTTGAACGATAAAGTTTTAAACGATGCTGCTTTAAACAACAACGCTTTTACGAGGCTTTGAACGACGCCGCTTTGAATAACGACGTTTTCAATGATGCTGCTTTAAAAAACGACGACACTTTGAACGACAACACGAATGACAACCTCAATCAAATGTAGGTTAATTAGTCTGTGATTTGTTTGTATTTATTTAAAAAAATAGTTTAGTGAATTAAAAAAATAAAAACATTATTTGTGCTTTTAGAATGTTGATGTGATTTTTAGCCCTTTTTTGCTCATAATATACACCAGAGCTCACATTACTTGTTAAGTATATTTGCTTTTATAGCTTTCAATATGAACATTATTTCCTGGACAACATTGGGCAGGATCACCAGGATGTGATTTTTATTTATTTATAGATAAATAGTTTTTTTTTTTTAATCCAAAAGCGCTGGGAGATATTTGCTCTTGTTTCAAGTCATTTTGCTTCTCCAGCAAATGTTGAGATATTTGTCTCGGAAATCAAGACTGATATACTGTGGGGAGAACATCATTTTTTGCCCTGGGGTGTGTTTTCTTCTCTTTCTCGTATGATTTTCCACTGAAATTATTTATTGTATATGAGGTAGAAAGACGAGAATGTGTTTGTGTGAGTGTGAGTTATAGTTCAGATGTGGCATTATTCTGGTTCTCCCCTGTTTAACCTCCATTCTGGGGTGACCAGTCTTATTTATTGTGTGTGTGTGTGTGTGTGTGTGTGTGTGTGTTTGAGGCTGTAAATTTCACTGAGTTGCAGACAGATCCAATCACCAGCACTGGAGGTCACACACTTACCCTCTCTCTCACACACACACACACACACACACACACACACTCTAACTCCCTCACAAATGCACAATCACACAAACACTTTCTCTCTCTCACACACACACACAGACACAATCACACACACACACTCTCTCTCTCTCTCTCTCTCACACACACACACATGTGAATTTTACACACACATTAACTCAAAATCACACACCCACTCACACTCTCTCACATTAGCACACAGACACACACTCACTCACCCCCACTCTCTCTCTCACACACACACACACACACACACTCACACACACAATCTTTCTCACACACTCACACACATACCAGTTTCTCCACTCCATCTTGTTGCTCTTGGCTTCCTTTTGACACTTAATCATAATCTCTCTCTCTCTCTCTCGGTGTGTGTGTGTGTGTGTGTAGTTTTGAGAAGGTCAGGGAAGTGTTACGCACATCAGGGTTCTCGTGTGTTAAGTCTGTGGCACAGCTGGAAGGCCGGAGCTTCTGTACAGACACACACTGTCAGGATCTGCTGGTGTTCCCCAACGGCATGAAGAGGGAACTGACCAACACCGGATTACTGACCGACTGCAGGCTCGTGCTTCAGGTACACACACACACACACACACACACACACGTGTCCCCTACATCCATGACCGCAGGCTCATGCTTCAGATACACACACTTCATCCACGACTGCAGGCTCAAAAATCGATTCCTCGCTGTCGTTTGCGATTCTTTTTCGATTCTCGTTGTTTTTGTTTCGGAAGTTGCGTTCATTGTCGTGTTTTCTTTCGCCATTATCAATGGGCTGGTTCAAAGAAAACAATTTAGCAATTTATTTCAAATAAAAATTAAGATAAAGAACCTCATGTCAGGCAACGATTATCTCTTCATGCTCAAAACCGTGTTTCATTACTAAATCATGGAGGTTATAAAACTAGTTTATTTATTTTTTTCAACAGGTTTATTTGCAAAAGAACCTGTTCGCAGAAACTAATCGGAACTATAATCATTATTTGCAAGCGAGAGGCGAATGAATCATGAATCAATGAGTCGATTTTGACTCTTTGACTCAAGAAAGGTGAAAGTTATTTATTAAAAACAAATTACAACTTTTGGTCAGGGATAAGATTACAGAACCATTCTATATTTTTATTATGAAAACTACTTCATCTGAACACCTTTGTTTATTGTTTCCTTTGTAGCAAATTGTGTGCTTTGGTAAACACTGTTACAAAGACCAAAATTGAGTCAGACTGCTCAACTAAAGGAAACACTGATCACGATAATGGTGACCAAACATTTTAAAACATTATATATTACGGATTCGCCTTTATTTCATGAGCTGATTCTACCTAGCCAGTTCTCAAATTATTTAATTATTTAATAGTTATTTTTGAGTTAAGTGCTTATTGTAAATAGGTGAATAATTGTATTTACTGATCATCAGAAATCAGCGAGAGCGCGACTCGCAACACTCACCGAAAGAATGTGCTTTTGTTTGGTTGGTAACATAGGGATACTTTGTGGTTGGGAAAAGATCCGAGCATGCCAAGATGTGTTGTGTGTGATGGTGTGTGTGTTTGTGCAGGATAAGTCGTGTTGTGTGGGCCCCTGGGCGCTGCGCCCCCTGCTGGCTGAAGGAGGAGACGTCCTCATGACCGGGTGTTTCTCGGCTCGGACCGTTGCACACGTGTCTGCGGTGTCTGCACACACACACACTGACACACACACTGACACACACATCTCTCCGGTACAGAGCAAAGTGATTGTGTGTGTGGGAGATGAACCGCAGGCACAGAAAGATGAACTACAGAACACACTCGCCAAAATGGGCTGCAAGAGTAAGAGAGTATTTTTATTTATTTATTTTAATTTACACACACAACATGTATATATATATATATATATATATACACATATATAATTTTTAATATATATTAATATATAAAAAACACTATTTTAACACTCAAAAGTGAATTCAGTCATTTCAAGTCAAGTCATTTGGGGACGCTCACTAACAAATGGAAACAAACTTTTTTATTGCCAAAGTTATTGTTAGTTCCTCTACAGCAAATATTAATTGAAGACAAACTGCGGTGTGTGTTTGTCAGATGTGAAGCTGCTTCCAGTGTCTCTGGAGTGTGTGGATGTGTGTGATGTGCGTCTCCAGGAGGTTCGTGTGGCACTTGTGATGCCGGCGTGTTCCCTGTCTGCCGTCAGCAACCCTGTGGATTACATCATGCAGGAGAACAGAGGTACACACACACACACACACACACACTGAGACTCTGAGCATCTGTCACATGTGTTCGTTCTGATCTGCTTTCAGACCCGCGGCTCATGCTGGATCTGTCACACGGCTCGGTCTCTCCAGAGAAACTCCAGACGCTCGTGTGCCGACAGAGGAAAGACCTGCAGCGTGTCGGCCAGTGTGAGTGTGTGTGTGTGTGCGTTTGTGTGTGTGAGTGAGGAGAGCTGCGTTTCACTCCGAGCCTAGACACTTCAGTAAAGGATCTACAATCGTAAATCAGGATGAGTTAAAAACATTAGTCTAAAAAATTATTCACTCTATAAAATTCTAAATAATTTAGAATAATTCACTCTAAAAATAATTCACTCCAAAAATAATTCAGAAAAACATTCAATATAAAAATTAATTCACTATAAAATTAATTCAGAAAAATAATTCACAGCAAAAATAATTCATTATAAAATAATTCACTCTGAAAGATTATTTAGAAAATGATTTCACTCTAAAAAATAATTCACTCTAAAAATAATTCACTTCAAATTCAGAAAAACATTCACTATAAAAATTAATTCAGAAAAAGAATTCACTACAAAAATAATTCAGAAAAATAATTCACCTTAAAATTATTCAGAAAAATAATTCACTATAAAATTAATTCAGAAAAATAATTCACTACAAAAATTTTCAGAAAAATAATTCACTACAAAAATTATTCAGAAAAATAATTCACTATAAAATAATTCACTCCAAAAAAATAATTCACTCTAAAAATAATTCACTCCAAAAATAATTCAGAAAAACATTCACTAAAATTTATTCAGAAAAAAATAATTCACTCAAAAAATAATTCACTCTAAAAATAATTCAGAAAAATAATTCACTCTAAAGAAATTCAGAATAATTCACTATAAAATGAATTCAGAAAAATAATTCACTCCAAAAATAATTTATAAAAGCAATTCACTCTAAAAAATAATTCACTCCAAAAATAATTAATAAAAATAATTCACTCCAAAAATAATTCAGAAAAATAATTCACTCTCAAAAGAATTAAGAAAAAGAATTCACTCCAAAAATTATTCAGAAAAATAATTACTGACTAATTAAATAATTACATTATTTATCCACCATAAACATCCTTTAGTTTAGTTTGGTTTGGTCAATGTTGTCGTCCCCCCAGTAAATCACCCTCTTATGGCTTATACTTTCATACTTTCAACACTACTGAGCTTAACTAGTTCAAACTGGTGTAGATAGACCAGCAGAGAAACCATGATCCGGTTCAGACCAGCATAAACTGGTGTAGACTAGAGCTGATCCAGTGTCATAATTTCTGTGATGATTTGTGTGTTATTGATCTTCTGTGTGTGTGTGTGTGTGTGTGTGTGTGTGTGTGTGTGTTCCGAGCTTGAAGAGGCTCCGTCCCTCCCTGCAGATTAACACACCTTTAATTAATGGCCGGCATGAATCGAATGATGTTCGCCAGTGAACAGACAGTAATGGCAGTGTGTGTGTGTGTGTGTGTTCCTCAGTTCCTCAGGTGCGGGCGGTGCTCTACTCCACCTGTTCTGTTCACTCAGAGGAGAATGAGGAGGTGCTGAAGACCATCCTCTCACAATCACAGGAGCATCAATCCACAGCGCCGCCCTACAGGTGTGTGTGTGAGAGTGTTTGTGTGTGTGAGTGTTTTACACCCTTTTGCATTAATGCATGACAAAATGAGTAATAAAAATGTGTGTGTGTGTCAGGCTGAGTTCTCCAGGTCTCCCGCAGGACTCCATCACTGAAGATGAGGACGATTCTCTGGAGATGAAGGCCAGTTTCTTCAGACTGGAAGCATCAGATCACCACAATGGCTGTTTCGTAGCTCTGCTCACACGACAGGTATAAACATCAGATAACATATAACATAGAAATATAACATATATATGTATATGTAATAATATAATAATGTAAATATATTTATAATATATACAGTATACAAATATATATTTTAGATATTATAGATATAGATTAATATATTTTAGATTTTTATTTTTAAAAATACTCTAAAATATGGCAAAAGCTATAGAAGTAAAATGACTAATATATATTTAAATATTTTAAATTTATTTTCCTAAAATATTTTTGAGCCACATTTTTGTACATTATTTATATATTCCCAAAAAAAACAACAACAACAAAAAAAAACCCCAGATAGAAGAGCGAGTCTGTGAGCTGTAACAGATATGGTGTGTTTCGGCTGGTTATTTTTGTGTTTCTCTGAGATGTTGTTTGTGCTAGTTAAGCTCAAAGCATGCTGGGAGTTTCTCTGGGGTTTGATGGAGACGCTCTTTATTAGGGGCCAAGCACCGAAGGTGCGGAGGCACCTATTGTATCTGTTCCGGTTCTTATTATTATTATTATTATTATTATTATTCTTCTTCCGACTGGGCGTCTATGGCAGCCCATAGACCGGTTTGCGGGAAAGTTGTTTTGGTTTGACATTCTGATAGAGGACAGTCCCAACTTTAAATACACCAATTTTGATTTCTCTAACTCATTCCCTCTAGCGCCACCAACTGTCCAAAGTTTCACTTTTATTATGCTAATAACTTTTGAACCATAAGGCCTATCAACAAAATTCTTTTTTCCTCTTGTTCCTGAGCTCATGCCGATTCGATCGCACCCTATGACGTCATTTTCCGTCATAAAAACATGGCCGCCATTTTGAATTTTCTAAAAAACGTACTTTTGCGAACTCGTCCTAGACCGTTTGTCCGATTTTCACCAAAATTGCACCGGATCATCTTCAGGCAGTGCTGACAAAAAGTTATGGAATTCAAGATGATTTGCTTAACGGTTTTTGATAAACGCACAAACAAATTTTACGCAACGCTTGCAAAACAGACGTAAGGCTGTATCTCCGCAACGCTTCATCCTATTCAGACCAAACTTGGTACATGTAATCACAAGCATGACCTGAGGCTACATGCAGCGTTTCGGCGCAGCGCCACCTAGTGGTCCGGAGATATGAAAAATGGCTATTTTTGCTTGTAACTTCTGAACGGTTTGTCCAAAAATCATAAATTTGGTCTCGTTAGATTCAGGGCGTCATGCCGAGTCCACCGATATCCAATTTTCCCAGAACGGCCATTTTGGCGGTCGGCCATTTTGAATTATGTGCTAAAATGCTGTATTTTTTGAACGCATGAACGAATTGTTACGAAACTCGGTATGGGTCATCAGTACAATGCCCTGAAGGAGCCTGAGAAGTTTCGAAACAGCGCCACCTAGTGGTGAATTTTTTTTTTCAATTGCTTATAGCTTTGGGTGTGGTACACTTATTTTCACGGGAGTCATGTTTTTGAGTTCCTGAATCGTTGCCGAGTCCAACGATACTAAACATGCTGGGTTTCGTGTTACGGTTGGTGTAGCGTAGCGATTTAGCGCGAAAAAAACACTTGGCGATATCTTCAAAACCGCTGTTCCGATCGAGACGAAACCACCGCCAGAAACACGGAATCATAGCTTGTTAACTATGCTAATGCCCAAATGCGAAAATATTGATAGTAAGGGGTAGTAAAATTCAAACAAAGTCATGTGTCAGTCATTTTATACGTGTTTTTTCATATAAATGTTTATAACTCGGAAGCGAATTGAGATATTTTCACCAAAATTGACACACATATGTATGGGGTCACTCTGAGGACACATGAAAAAAAATTGTGGGACTGAGCCTCTTGGTGGCGCTATAATAGAACAAAACGTGAAATTCCCATTGACTTCAATAGAGTTTTGTGAAATAAAATGCTATACTAAACAAATGCATTGGTGTAATATTACAAAACTCAGTGTGTGCCATAAGCAGCATGCCCTGAAGGTACTTAAAAGATTTTAAGACAGCGCCACCTGTTGGTCAAAAGTTATAATTAATTTCTGAGAACGCTAATATTTTTTGAATAAATTTGCCTATTGCAATGAAACTGATCTTAATAGATTCCTTCGGTTATGCCGAAAACATAGATATCAGGTTTTCCATAATCAGAAAAACGTCCTGTTCGCCATCTTTATTTCTTTGAAAAACCTTCTTTTTCGAACTCCTCCTAGACCGTTTGTCCGATTTTCACGAAAATTGAATCGTATCATCTCCAGACTGTGCCGACTAAAAGTTATGAATTGCACGATGATAGACAAAACCGTTTTTGTATACCACAGCATCAAAATTTAGGCATGCTGCCAAAATTACTATTTAGGCTTTATCTCTGCAATGCCTTCACATTTTGCCACCAAACTTTGCATGTGTCATTGTCACCTCACTCTGACCACATCACATCTATTTCGGAACTGCGCCACCTATTGTTCGAAAGTGTTAACCCATTAAATCATCTTATAAGTTAATGTTTATGTGATTTTCTTAGCCATTTGCCCAAAGTTCTCTCAAAATGCCCTTAATTGCTCCTTGCTGCAGTTGGTCTGCCACTCCTTGCCATTTTGGCATATGTTGCCGCTTCTTGCGCTTGGCCCCGGTAATGGCTGCTTGCAGCTATATTTTTCTCATGCTCTCATCGACTCTGATCCCACCGTCTCTGTTGAGGAATCCCGTGTTTCCCTCGCTCTGCTTTCATCCGCAGCTAAAAATAACTGGGAGTGTCCTTCTGGGGATCTCTCGTGGATCAAAGTTCTGGAGGGTTTTCACGCTTCATATATGATGAACGATCACAGCAATCCGTCATATTTATCTCTCCTCTGACAGTCAGAAAACATCATCAAGCCTCCATATTCCACGACTAATAAAGCCACTAATAAACATTATTGTGGTTCGCTTAAGAAGGTCTCATAAAAAGGCTATTAGACGCGTGTGTGGAAATATAACCGTCCTCCTCCTCCTCCTCACGGTTTTATGATGCATCTGTGCGTCTTCACCAGGGACCAATAAAGTCTTCCGCAGCGTTCAGATTAGAGGACCTATTATGCCCTTTTTTGATGCGTTTCCTGGCTCTACTTGAACATGTTTTCCTGCTTGAATGTTCAAAAACATATTATTTTCATATTTGTGCGGCTCCTCTCTTCCCAGTCTGTCAGTAACGCTCTGTTTACTTCCTGTCTCCTCCTTCTGAAAGCACACTGTGCTCTGATTGGTCGGCTGGATCAGTGTGTTGTGATTGGTCGAGCGCTTCGAGTGTGTTTGGGAAAGTCCCGCCCCTTTCCATAACCGCCAGTTTAACACACTACTAACTAACTCAACCAGGCCCCGCCCCTTTATTCTGCGCATGAATTATTATAATGATAAATGTTCTTTATTTCTGGTTCCATGAAGAACATCCATGTAATCTTTCCATTGTACAAAAGCTTCTTCATAGTGGAAAAATGATTTTTAACGTTCTTTGAATCTTAATTTTGAATAGTGTAGACCACGGGGTGTGTGTGTGTGACCTCGTGTTCAGCTAAAGGACAAACATAATGACCATAATCTGGGGCCAGAACTGCATCATAACCACACGATGGGCAATAAATGTGTGATGTTCAGGAGGAGGAGGGCAGGACGTATTGAATAATTCAGCCTCATGTCTGTATGCGTTAGCGTCAACAGGGCAAATCCTCGCGTCCTCAAACACACACACACACACACACACCATCTGAATTATTCACTGGGAGTGTGTGTGGTGCTGAGACAGCAGATGATCCTTTAAGAATCACACTGAACTAACATGCAACGTGAATTATGAGAAAAATATTTGTCCCTGAGGTTGGTCCACCCATGATGTTTTTTTTTTTTTTTTAAACTTTATTTTAATTTTTTCATTTGGCTCAAAAATATATTTACATAAATATTTTATTTCATTATTATAATTTGACTTTTTTGTGTATATTTTAAATATTTTAAAATTAATATAAATAATGTATAATTATTATTAATAATAATAATTTATTGTTTTGTATCATATATTATTTATAGTTTTTCCCCCACAGTTCGACTGATTCACCATTTATATATATTTTTTGCATTTGTCAGATGCTTTATCTAAAGTGACTCTTCAGGGTAACGCCAATTTCAATGAAAAACGTAAAGCTTTTAATGCGTTTATTTACACGACAATGGCGTTTTGGAGGCCTGAAAACGCAAACTTTTGAAAAAGGATAGCGATGTCGTCTCTGTGTAAAGTACAAAAACACTCGTTTGTGAAACGTGTGCATTACGTGTTCAGTCTATTGGCGTATGTAGTCGCCCTCTACTGGCCTAAGAGCAGAATACAGCTATTTTAGTCGTTTAATATATTTTTTGCATTTGTCGGATGCTTTATCTAAGTGATTCTTCAGAACATGTTAGGGTATGTTTACACAACGCCATTTTCCACAAAAAATTTGAGTTTTTTTAACGCGTTTTGCACGTTTATTTACACGACAACAGCATTTTGGAGGCCTGAAAACGCAAACATATGGAAAAAAGGTGTTTTTGAAAGCTTTATCGTCCCTGTGTAAACTACAAAAACACTAATTTGTGAAACGGTGCCGTCATGTTCAGTCTGTAGGTGTGTAGTGTTTCTTTACAAACTGCCATCGCCATCTACTGGCCTAACAGCAGAATACAGCGATTTTAGTCGTTTTCGCAGATCTGTGTGAACAGGGATTGTTCTGACAACGTTGTCGTCTGTACACGAAAAACACAAAAGGTTTTCCGTTTTCAGAACGTCGTTGTCGTGTAAACGAACCCTGATACCCAGAGTTTTCTTTGCTTGTCTCCTACACAGCCTGAACCTGAAGTGAAAGAGACGCCACAGCAAGTGCTCGCTCGCGCAGCGGCCAAAGGCTTGCTAGACGGACTCCAACTGAACCAGCCAATCAGCAGAGAGCGCCGAGGCCGACGGTCCCGAAGAACATCAGCTAATCACAAACGCTCCACGAAGACACGCCCACACACTACACAGAGCGACCAATCACGCGTGACGGAGTTCTTGAATTACGAGATGAGGGGAAGCAACCCGGAGCCGGCGGTTTCTCCTCGCAGTTCGTCACAAAACGGTTGATTTAACTAGTTAATTATCATACTTATCATTACTAATATATTATTAAAATCCTGTTAACATTAGTTAATGCACTGTGAACTAACATGAACGGCTTTAGTTTTATTAACTAACATTTACAAAGATTAATAAATACAGCAACACATGTATTGCTCATGGTTAGTTCATGTTAGTAAATACACTAACTAATGAACCTTATTGCATATCTTTAAGCTATTAACTGTCACTCAGACTTTTGAGCATTGATCTAAGCTTAAATGTTGTAATTAATGAATGCTTTGTAATACAAACATAATGCTGGTCTCTATTTAACTCTTGCCCCACCAGAATATTTTGTTGAATATCTGAACTTGGAATATATTTAAAGAAAGAATGTTTCATGGTGAAACATGGATTGCCGGAGTTTTCCGTCGATGGCAGGGAAAGAGAAAAAAAGTTTAAAAAAATGCACAGAAGTTTGTTAACCGAGTGTGCCGAACTATTTATTTAATTTATACAATCTATATATTTTTACAAAACAATCTAAAGCCATATCTCTCACAATGTTACGCTTATTTGAAATTGATGTCACAAAACCTGAGCCGCTAAATTACTGTGCGATGTCCACTTTCAAAAAAGCTTTCAAATTAAAAGCAATATTATTTAAATATGTGATTGGGAAAAATGGCTATTAAAAAGCTCCTGGGACACTGCCGGTTAACAGGCTCAATCAGTTGTTAACAGAAATGTTCTTCAGAGTAAACCATCGAGGAAAACTAACCAAACTTTCCGTTTACTTCTCTATCTCCGCAGATCAACCCGCAAGTTCTCGACGTCTCTTTCAGGGCGTGTTCTCCAGGACAGGCCACACCCCTAACAAAACAAGCCACACCCCGAACACAGCAGGCTCCACCTCTAACACACCAGGCCACACCTCTAACAAAACAGGCCCCTCCTTTAAGACAAAAAGCTCCACCTCTAGCACAACAGACCACACCCTTTACACAACAGGCTCCACCTCTAACACAACAAGCTCCACCTCTAGCACAACAGACCACACCCTTTACACAACAGGCTCCACCTCTAACACAACAGGCTCCACCTCTAGCACAACAGGCCACACCCCTTACACAACAGGCTCCACCTCTAGCACAACAGACCACACCCCTTACACAACAGGCTCCACCTTTAAGACAACAGGCACCACCTCTCACATAACAGGCCCCGTCCACAACACAACAGGCTCCACCCCTAACCTCTCCTCTTTCTCTGAGTTCTACTGTACTGGTTTGACTGGTTTGAGCTCTGCTTCAGCATCTGTGATCGTTGTTCACTCCTCAACGCCGGCCGCTCCGCCTAAAGGCCGACATGAAGTTCTGAGGCCAACTACTGTCATGTTTCCTCCCGTTCTGTCGTCAAGCGGTGGTCTTCTTCCTCAGAGGCGGAGCTATGTTCTCACAAGCCCCACCCACACCATCAAAAGCCCCGCCCAAACCCGTAACTCGACACCGGCTCCCCCTCGAACCCAAGCGGCATTCAGAGTGAGACTGAATCATCTGAGGCCGTGGCTCTGACACATAAACACATGCACACTCACTCACACACACATTCACGAAAACACACACACATTCTCTCACAGTCCCACATACACACACTCTCGAGGCTACCGTCAGTATTTTAGTCTCTATCTTAGTGATTAAGACCTGTGATGTTATTAGACGTGTCAGATATCTGTATAAGATCACTACTAAACAGGACTGTTCAAATGTCACTGCCATCAAAATGCCATCAGCATATTTTCCAATATCATTTGGAACAAGCATGCAAGTAAAACAAGGAGAGACTAATTTTTTGTTTTGATGTAATTTATTTCCACAACATGTTACATTAATATGGTGTAAAAATGAGTGTCTTAGTGGCTGATTTGGGTTTTAAAATATCATTTTGTGCGAAATAACATTCCTGTGTTTGTTTGTTTATTTTTTACTTGTGCTGTAGCAGGGGCTAGACGTGTGTGTGTGTGTGTGTCTCATCTAAAGCCCGAAACACTACGCATGTACACAAAATCTTTTAGCTAAGCAAGCTCGAGCTCATGCTTCACTGCGTTCCACGATTCATAATGCAATGCAAGTACATTTCACATGTTCAGCCACATCGGCCGTTATAGTGTAACATTAGCGCAAACCAACGTTACAACGTAACATTAGCGCAAACCAACGTTATAGAAGAACATTAGTGTAAATCAACGTTATAGCGTAACATTAGCGCAAACCAACGTTACAACGTAACATTAGCGTAAACCAACGTTATAGAAGAACATTAGTGTAAATCAACGTTATAGCGTAACATTAGCGTAAACCAACGTTATAGGTGTAACATTAGCGTAAACCAACATTATAGCGTAACATTAGCGTAAACCAACGTTACAGCATAACATTAGCGTAAACCAACATTACAGTGTAACATTAGTGTAAACCAACGTTATAGCGTAACATTAGCGTAAACCAACGTTACTGCGTAACATTAGCATAAACCAATGTTACAGCTCAACATTAACGTGAACCAACGTTATAGCGTAACATTAGCGTAAACCAACATTATAGCGTAACATTAGCGTAAACCAACGTTACAGTGTAACATTAGTGTAAACCAATGTTATAGCGTAACATTAGCGTAAAACCAACGTTATAGGGTAACATTAGCATAAACCAACGTTTTAACGTAAACCAACGTCCTCTAACGCTTGTAGCAATGCTACAGTGTCAAATAATATTTAATTAATAATCACAAAAAATAAATCTACACAACTTCATAATATTTATTAAAATTCGTACAAATGAAAACCTAAACATAGTAATGAAAAGAGGTGGGGTTTGTGTGATTGGGAGGAAAAGAAAAGAGGAAGTAGAGAAACGGAAGGGGGAGGCCGGTCGGGAAGTTGGGATTAGCGTCTGAGGCCCCCGTTCACACTACTGCGTTTTCGTTTAAAAACGGAGACCTTTTGCTACGTTTGCACCTCCCGTCCAGACTAAAACGGGAAAAACGAAGACCTAAAACGGAGAACTTTAGAAACGCTGCAGCTCCGTTTTGCGTTTTGAATCTCCGGAGGGCGTTTTAGTGTAGACAGGACAAAACGGAGGACTTCAGAAACGCTGACGCAGAGGCTGACGCTCGGCTCTATGATCGGGGGTTATCAGTCATGACGTATACTTCCCTGATTCGCCACCCAGATAGCAAACTGACATTGAATCAACGTGGAAATATGACATCGAAACAATGTTGATCTGACATTGTTTTGCTCATCGAATTAACGTTGAACCAACGTCAGACGCGTCATTCTTTCAAAACTAACGGAAAATCAACTTGAAATCAACGCGTTGTTTCAACGTTATGAAAGCAAACCAATTTTCGATTTTCATTTAGCTTTGAAGAATGCCGCGCCTGACGTTGGTTCAACGTTAATTCGATGAGCAAAATCAACGTTGTTTCAATGTCATGAGAGAAGTCGTTTCCGTCGATTCAATGTCAGTTTGCTGTCTGGGCAACCACTGTTTACACCGGCACGCGCATGCCCAGTGTTGGTGAATGGTCACGTGATCCGCGTTTTCAGTCGTTTTAATGTGGATAGTGATGGGAAGTCCGGTTCTTTTCCGCGAACCGGTTCTTTCGGACAGTTCGTTTTAATGAACCGGTTCAAAAAACCGGTTCACCAGTTCTTTTACGTCATCACGTAATGACGTCAATTCTATCATCCCGGCGGATAAAAATACTTCAAATTAAAGGCATTAGTAATCACAACTTCAGTTAAATAATAGTATGCATTGTCATAATAATCTTGGATAAGTTTCTTACATTTACATTTTGAAAACGAACCCTGCTGCAGCCTAGGCGATGTGCTAACGCGGATGTTTTACATGTTTTAAATATATAAAATGCATAAATGGTCTTCGTCATTTTATTTGTTATTAAATAAACGTACATTTCGCCGATTCGCCCTCTCATTTAAGTCCTGGGTTCACCCGTACTACTGCGTGCTCGTATATCAGCACAGGATCAGCCGGCCGAAAGAAAGTTCTGTTCAGAGACGGTGTTATCACGCATGCGCAGTATCTCCAGCTCATCGGTTCTCCGTATCGAACGTGTCCGAAAGAAACCGTTCTCGGTTCTGTACTAGTGATTCAAGAACTGCAACAACCAGTTCTCGACTCGAGAACCATAGCATAGCTGTGTGCTGAGCTGAAACCTGAATATACAGTCGACAAAACAAAAAAAATCGATGCATGTCTGTCTCCAATATAGCCTTCCGTAGCCTATACAGTATATACATCATGTTTATAATGTGTTAACATAACGAATTAAACATATATGTTTAATTCGTTATGTTAACACATTATAAACATTTACTAAGCAGTGCACCAAACCTTGGCAAGAGTTTACATCAATGATTTATATTGTTACTTAGAGATTAAATGAGCTGTTCCTGAAAATATTATTTTAGTATAATAATAAATGTTTAGTAGTTTGACAGTTTTAGAATCCAATCATTATTTCCAATCGTTAAAATAATACAGTGATACAGTAATGTGATAAACATGTTTCCAAAATGTTTTATTTTGTTACACTTACTGATGTTCAACTAAAGACATGGAAACGTACATTTCGTCCCTCAGAAAAAAATGCACGCATGCTCAGCTCATCAACTCATCAGTTCTCAGTATGTCGTACGTGTCTGAAAGAAACAGTTCTCGGTTCTGTACTGGTTATCCGACCGCTGTACCTGTATGTTCGGTAGTACACGCATGCGCAGTATCAGCTGCTCGTGCTCATCACTTCTCTCAGCACCAACATATGTCTCCGTTCATTGAACTTTTTGAGTTACTGAATAAAATGTACTAATGGATATTGGTTTATTTCGATTCGGAGGGACTGTCAGGCATGTCTGAAAGTGAGTAACTTTAGTAACTTGTGGTTCAGCGCTGACGCAAGACGCGAACTGTTTCGAACGATTCAGTCCGATTTAGTGTACTGGTTCGACCGGTTCACTAAAAAGAACCGGTTCAAAAGAACGATTCGTTCACGAACCGGCCATCACTAAATGTGGACGGAGATCAATTCTAATACACGGATAAAACGCTGGTGTGGACGGAGATCGTGTTCGTTTTAATTCTCCATTTTTAAACGAAAACGCGGTAGTGTGGACGGGGCCTGAGGAAGTTGAAAGAAAACGAGCCCGTTGTTTCAGCGTGTCGTGTTGGATTATTGTTCATGTGGATGATCTGAATTTCTGCACTGCAAAGACGGGAAGGGACTGAGCTGAAACCTGAACGTCGGCCGTAAGAAACCAAAGCCAAAGAGGATTCTGACAGTGAAGTTGAAGGCCTGTGAGTGTTGGTTCTTTCATTCACTTCGACGACCTGAGGTAAAGAAAACATTTGCTTTCCCGGTTAGTCTACTGGTCTCATTAAAACTTTAAACAATAGACGACCACATTGCACAATTTCATCGGAAGACATTTTACTAACACTCCTTACTGACTTCCATTAACGGTGTTTGGACAAATTTCGTTTCCATTAGATATTTAATATATTTTGAACTTTTTTGGGATTACTTTTGTTGTAGTTTTTTGACTCATTTTGAACTTTCTAAGTCTGAGCGCAACCGCGCAGGTATATCCGAGTAACGAACTGATTTATTTATTTAACGTTATTTATTTTTTGAGAACTTACTGCTAGACACTGGTGTGATTTAAATATTTTTTTGTTGTTGTTTTGTAATTATATGAATGGTCTTAATTTTTTAGACCCTTGTGATGAATTTTCTGTGTTTTCCGTGATCGGATTTAAACTGTCTGGCGCCCAATATGAACATTTAAAAATTTAATAATCCACGTAACCCACGTTACACGCTTCTCAAACACTCATGGTTGAGGAACTGCCGTAAGACTTTAAAGCCAACAGGGTTCGCTAATCATTTTACTTTCACAATGTGACAATGGAGAAAAACACGTACAGGACTTTATTTTACCATTTGAGAATTGATGCACTTCGCTAAAGTCTTTAAAGCATTTTTCTGTTTACAAATCAAATATGATTTGTACAGATCAAATATGATCATCAGGTGGTTTATGCTCAATCATCATTGCATTGCATTACATGTTTTAAAACTACAGAGCTCTGATCATAAAACTGAGCATTTAAATATCATCTTACTAAGACATTATTGGCGGATATTGATATTTATATGCATATTATGCAAGTATCTGCAATACTGTTATAAAGATCAGCTTGATTTACATTATAAGCATCAGCATTTCATCAGTTTTTGAGCATATAAATATGAGCGTTTGCTCAGTTTGGGCCTCCGAATAAAACTGAGCTGTTTTTCCCCTCCATATATTCTCACTATATGAGCCATAAAAGCCAGATGCCTCAAATATGATCCTCAAATAAAAAACCTTAATGTTTAATAAACTGTTCCAATTCAAAATATTAGATTTTTCTGACTACTATTTCCTATGTCAGGCTTTAGTGTTGACTAACGTGAACACGTCTTTGACTGGACATCTGAATAAAAACAACTGGTTTCATGTCATTTAGACGTTTAATGGACAGTATTGAGGTCTCGTGTTGTGTGTGTGTACAAAAGGAGCGCATGTTTGCAAAGCGTTCATGTCTGCATTTGCGTACTTGCACAGGGAATCTCTCAGGCCTTAGTTTAAATGAAGCATAAGTGTATTTGTGTGGTCAGAACTTGTGGTTACAGCATATGTGTGAACTCATGTGTGCTTGCTAAAACATTTTACACACACGTTCCCCTTTTCCTGCTACCAAACACCAGAAAATTCCCTCTAAATTTCTTGGGGAAAGAAACCAAAATTTCAAAGGATCCAATTTCCTCATGTGGACGAGTCACATTGAATGAGTGGTTTGAAATGAAACACACTTATAGCTTGAATCCAGGTCACACGTGTAAAGACTGAGTTACATTGATCTGAGCGTGACCGTTGACGGTGATGACATGAACTCTGACTCCTTCGAAACACTTGAGTGAAAATGTGTCAGTGTAAGGCAAACTCATGCTTCATTCAGGACAGTCGCCGCTCGAGAAGCTTCTCGTTGCGCACAGCGACATCTTGCATTACACTTACAGTCTTTTGTTGTGGTTATGTTGTGTGTTTCTCTTCTCGACTGGATCAGTAAACACACATACACACACCTGCTGTCCATCACAGCTGTTCTGCTCCGTCATTGGTAGGGAACCTCGGGGGCGGGCTTCTTTTTCAGAGTGTCTATGATTGATTGGACGCCGCGCTTCACGCTGGACGTCACGCGGCGAGTGACAGAGTCGCTAGGAGCCGGAGTCGAGGAGCCCGTCTTCCCCAGACACTTCTGATACCGCAGCTAGAGGAAAACACAGGATTATACACACCGTACATGTATGTACGCAAGAACTTAAATGTTTTGTACAGCATGATTTACAAGAACCTTTTAAGTTCGCTTGAGAAATATTTTGCGCTCGCTCAAGAAATTTTTGTTAGCTCGAGTTTTTTTTTTGGGTTCGCTCGAGAATTTTTTCGCCGTTCGCTCGAGAAATGTTTGTACGAGAAATGTTTGAGTTTGTTAGAGAAACTTTTGCGTTCGTTCAAAAAACTTGTTCAAGAAACCTTTGCTTTTGTTTAGGAAAGTTTCGTTTGTTCAAGAACATTTTGCTAAAGAACATTTTTCGTTCATTTTGTGTTGAGTTCACTCGAGAAACTTTTGCATTCGTTCGAAAAAGTTTCGTCTTTGCTCGGGAAAAAATTGAGCTTCTTAAAGAGACTTACTTTTGTTCAAGAAACATTTGCATTCATTCGAGAAAGTTTCGTCTTTGCTGGGGAAAAATTGTGCTTCTTAAAGAGACTTACTTTTGTTCAAGAAACATTTGCATTCATTCGAGAAAGTTTCGTCTTTGCTGGGGAAAAATTGTGCTTCTTAAAGAAACTTTTACTTTTGTTTAAGAAACTTCTGCATTCGTTTGAGAAACTTTTGCGTTTGTTCGAGAAACTATAAGGTTTGCTTCAATAGACTTTAACGTTTGTTTGAGAAACTTTAGCATTCTGACGGATTGTTTTTTTCTTTCGTTCAAGAAACTTTCATTTGTTCAAGAAACGTTTAGAAATGTCGCTCGAGAAACTTGCGTTCGTACGAGAAACATTTGCGTTCGTTGGAGAAACTTCTGTGTTCGTTCAAAAAACTTTTGCTTTTGTTTAGGAATACTGAGTTCATTCGAGAAAATTTTGTGTTCGCTCAAGAAAAATTTGAGTTAATTTTGCGTTGAGTTCACTCAAGAAACTTTTGTGTTCGTTAGAGAAACGTTTGCGTTTGTTTGAGAAGCTTTTGAGTTTGTTTGAGAAACCTTCATGTTCATTCAAGAAACTTTTGCATTCGTTCGAGAAAGTTTCGTCTTTGCTCGGGGAAAAATTGTGCTTCTTAAAGAAACTTTTACTTTCGTCCAAGAAACTTTTGCATTCGTTAGAGAAACGTTTGCGTTTGTTTGAGAAGCTTTTGAGTTTGTTTGAGAAACCTTCATGTTCATTCAAGAAACTTTTGCATTCGTTCGAGAAAGTTTCGTCTTTGCTCGGGAAAAAATTGTGCTTCTTAAAGAAACTTTTACTTTCGTTCAAGAAACTTTTGCATTCGTTAGAGAAACGTTTGCGTTTGTTTGAGAAGCTTTTGAGTTTGTTTGAGAAACCATCACGTTCATTCAAGAAACTTTTGCATTCGTTCGAGAAAGTTTCGTCTTTGCTCGGGGAAAAATTGTGCTTCTTAAAGAAACTTTTACTTTCGTTCAAGAAACTTTTGCATTCGTTTGAAAAATTTTTGCGTTCTTTGAGAAACTTTCATGTTCATTCAAGAAACTTTTGCATTTGCTCGAAAAAAAAATTGTGTTAAAGAAACTTTTATGTTCGTTCAAGAAACGGTTACAAAATTTTGCCTTCGTTCGAGAAACTTTAACGTTTACTCAAGAGACTTTAACGTTCGTTTGAGAAACTTCAGCATTCGCTGAAGAAATGTTTACATTTGTTCAAGAAACTTTTGCATTCGTTCAAGAAACTTTTCTCAAATGCTTTTTTTGCGTTCGTTCGAAAAACATTTAAGGTCATTCAAGAACCTAAAATTTAGTCTCGCATCAAATTATGTGTAATGTATTTAACCTGCGATATTCTTTAAGTGAGAAACAGGCGTCACTCACCACACAGGCCGACTGCACGGCCTCCGACACGCTCCCCGCGTTGGGTTCGCACCAGAACACGTGACACTGGAAGTGCTGGTTTCCCGTGTCCATGATGAAGGCAAACGTATGAACGTCGCGTCCCACACCCATGAAAGACAGGAACTGCACTCGACACTCCACTATGACCTCCTGCTCCTCTTCCTAACCCAAACAGAAGAGAAACGACAACAATAACCCGTCCGTCCGGTGTCACCGCAGGCGTTTGGAATAACTGCGAATGTGCCATCAGGGTCCGAGCGGATTGGAAAGAGATAAATGTGTCGTGTCCCAGATTGTCCCGGTGTCCGTATGGAACACGCTTTGAGTCATTTTGACATTTAAACTCACAATATACAGATAAATGAGTCCTTAATGGACCACAGATATCTCTGCCAAACCAGAGAATGACTCCAAATTACTCAATATCAATCATCATGCGTCAGTCACACCACAAAATTACATTGGCTTCTATCTGAGAAATTAAAAAATACATATTTTGATACATTTTGACATATTTCAGAGAAACCGCCATGGATTAGTTCGAAATGTTTGTCTATAGAAATGAATGTGCTTTTTGTGTTTGTTTTTACTTTAGTGTGTGATCTATTGTTTATGGTAAAACTGTGAATCTGCTTAAAGGGTTAGTTCACCCAAAAATGAAAATTCTGTCAGTATTTACTCACCCTCATGTTGTTCCAAACACGTAAGACCTTCGTTCATCTTCACAACACAAATTAAGATATTTAAGATATTAAGATCGCTCCTGTATACTAGTCCATAGGCTTCTTGAGGGAATGACTCGAAAAGTCATTAAAGACATCGTTAAAATAGTCCAAGTGACTACAGTGGCTCAATCTTAACTTTATCAAACGACGAGAACACTTTTGTGCGCAAAAAACAACAAAAATAACGACTTTATTTCAACTATTCACTTCCTTCTCCATGGGCCTGTAGTCAGTTAACGTAGTGTGATTGCGTAAAGCTATGTCACACGTAGGCTCACTATTGGCCGACGCTGGTCATGTGTGTGATGCGTGTGACGTACAATAACAGAAGCTTACGCTATTAAACTAGGAACCTGACTCGCGCAGAGGGAGAAATAAACGAATAGTTGAAATAAAGTCGTTATTTTTGCGCACAAAAAGTGTTCTCGTCGTTTGATAAAGTTAAGATTGAGCCACTGTAGTCACTTGGACTATTTTAACGATGTCTTTAATGACTTTTCGAGTCATTCCCTCAAGAAGCCTATGGACTAGTATACAGGAGCGATCTTAATATCTTAAATATCTTAATTTGTGTTGCGAAGATGAACGAAGGTCTTACGGGGTTGGAACAACATGAGGGTGAGGAAATACTGACAGAATTTAAATTTTTGGGTGAATTAACCCTTTTAAGCGCCACCTAGTGTCCGGCGGATGAAGACGGTTTGAGGTCTCTGATTCTAGCGTGTCACACACACACACACAGTTTCAGGGTAGAAACACACAGGAATGGTTTGAAGAAAGCGAGACCTTCTCTTTGCTGACAGTGATGGTGGCGTCGGCGACGGTGAGCAGGACGGGCGTCCAATCCTCTTTCCCCGCCGAGGACATCAGACTCTCCACCGCGGCGTTTATCATGTCCATGCCTGAAACACACACCAGTTCAGGACACTTACACTGGACCAACTTTGACGAGTGAGTGTGTGTGTGTGTGTGTGTTACCTATCGGTCTCAGTACTGATGTCATTCCCAGGTAAAACACATGGAAACTGTGTTGTTGGTCAGTCTTTGGTGTTGGAAACTCTACTGAGAAACACACAGATGAGAAACAGGACCTGAACATCACAGAAGGGAATCATCGCTCTAAACTCATCACACACACACACACACAGCTCTTGGTGTATGATGAAAACAGAACAATGGGTCCCTCGGGAACGAGAAATCCTGGACTGGGCATTTTGCATTATGACTACGGATAGTTTCTGCTGGATGAGTGTGTGTGTGGAGCTGCTGTGAGGAAGATGAAGATGAAGAGCTGTTCTCTCCATATCTCTGATCATTGCAGATCACAGACCTAATGAAATAAAGCTTGTTCTGAGGTCAGCGTGTCCCGTCACACACACTTTATTTATGGACTCCTCTATACACACACACACACACACACGCAGGGTTTAAAACTAACACCAGCCCATCCGCCAAATGGAGCTAAAAATCATCTGTGGCGGGAAATCCAGATTTTTATAATATCTTTTATTTTCTTTTTTGGCGAGGTTCTGAACGTAAATACTTTGGTTTGGGGAAAAAGTTCATTTCAAAACACATGAATAAATTTATATTTAGATGTAACAACGAAATAATGAATCTCTGTGAACTAAAAACATCACTGACCAATGAAATATGAGGATTAGCGTCATGTGATTCACACACTGTAAACGTTTGATCAAAACGAGTTTTGTAGAGTAATCTAAATTGTGTGTGAATACTAATTTATTTTAAAAACTATTACATTACAGACTTACAAAAGCTAAAACTGCTAAAAACCAATATCATATTTTAGTCTTCAAGTCTTCGAAAACCTGCATATACGAGGAAATTTTAAAAAGCGTGATTTTTCGACCTGACAAAGTAATGGAAGCTAAAATACAAGCTTGTAGAATACAAGCTAAAAAAAAAATCGTGGAAATTTTTATAATAAACAATTTTTTATTGTTTAATTTTTTTATTGTTTTTTTTTTTTTTGCTATGTTAAGCTCAAAAAAATAAATAAATTACTATATATTAGGAAATTTCTTTTTATGATTTTTTTTATTGTCTTTGTTGTCAAAGCTCATAATCCTCAGAGTTCATATTTGACAGGTCATGTGACTGTACATCTAAGCGTGTGTGAATCTCTCACCTGTCAGAGGAACATCTGAACTGAACTGAGACGAGGATCCTGCGCCGGCACACACACTCTTGCGCTCGGCCATGATCTGAGAAAACAAGCAGAACAACTGAAGAAAAGCCTTGATCGCTTCATCCTCCTGCAGGACATTAATCTGAGCGTTTTATTCTGAGCGTATTCATCTGAGCGTTTTAATCTGAGCGTAATCTAAGCGTATTATTATGAGCATTTTATTCTGAGCGTATTAATCTGAGCGTTTTAATCTGAGCGTATTAATCTGTGCGTATTAATCTGAGCGTAAATCTGAGCGCATTAATCTGTGCGTATTAATCTGAGCGCATTAATCTGTGCGTATTAATCTGTGCGTATTAATCTGAATGTTTTAATCTGAGCGTATAAATCTGAGCGCATTAATCTGTGCGTATTAATCTGAGTGTTTTAATCTGAGCGCATTAATCTGTGCGTATTAATCTGAGTGTTTTAATCTGAACGTATTAATCTGAGCGTATTACTCTGAGCATTTTAATCTGAGCGTATAAATTTGAACGTTTTAACCTGAGCATATTAATCTGACCATATTAATCTGAGCGTTTTAATCTGAGCATATTCATCTGAGCGTTTTAATCTGAGCGTATTAATCTGAGCGTTTTATTCTGAGCATATTAATCTGAGCGTATAAATTTGAACGTTTTAACCTGAGCGTATTAATCTGACCGTACAAATCTGAGCGTTTTAACCTGAGCGTATTAATCTATGCGTTTTAATCTGAGCGTATTAATCTGTGCGTATTAATCTGAGCGTTTTATTCTGAGCATATTAATCTGAGCGTATTAATCTGAGTATAAATTTGAGCGTATTAATCTGAGCATATTAATCTGACCGTATAAATCTGAGCGTTTTAATCTGAGCGTTTTAATCTGAGGATTTTTAAGCCAGATAATAAATACGTGATTAGTGATTCAATTTGTCCATAAGAATGTGTGTGTTTTCTTGCGGTGTGAGTGTGTGTTGCTCCTCCTCACCGTCGAGCAGATCAGCTTCAGGCTGCTGGCCACGGTTTCTGCAGGACTCTCACACTGAAACACGTGGCATTTCAACACACGCGTGTTCTTGTCACGGGCCACATACGCGAAATCCCTGAAACACAACAACAGAGACGTTCGTGAAGCAACAATCGGTTTCCTTCAAACGTCTGCATTAATAAACCAGATTAAAGCCAACAATATTTTTATAAAAAACAATATAAATAAAACAAATTAAATTCAAAAAAGCAATGAAAATAAAACGCTTAATAAAAGGCAATTACATCTAAAAAAAAATTTAAATTAAAGTCCCCCTTCAGTCAATCATTTTATCTGTTAAAATCATCTTTGATCACCAAAATTATATATTTAAACGTTTTTTTTTTCAATTAAATTCACATTTATTTGTATAGCGCTTTTCACAATACACATGCACTTTCTGTAAAGCTGCTTTGAAATGATGAGTCCACATTACAATTGATCTGTTAGAGGAAACTGTCTATGTTATGTATTTCAGATATGTACATGTACAAAATAACAGTCAGCGAAAAATGTGTTAATTTAAACCATGTAATAATTTAATGCAGAAACAATGAGCTCATTGAAGCAATAAATACTTTTTCCTTGAAAATTCCTTCCTGCCTTAAAATATCTTGAATGTAACTTGACACCCTTGCCTCATTTAGTATTCGTGATTCTATGAATATGCAAATGAGCCCCGCCACTTGAGGATCACACGTTGATCTGATTGGTTACAAGGTGGTTTGTGACGTCAGAAACACCAGCGATTTCAAAGCGTGTTTTTGAGACTGTCTTTGGTTCACTGCAGTTTTAAGGAGGAAATAATCAGCAATGCTGTCCACTTATCAACTTACACACGGTTTAAACGTATTAAAAAGACATAAACAACATTAAAAGCTGGATTTTCACCATAGGGGGAATTTTCAGTAAAAAAAAAGCATGTCATATGACTATTGACTAACATCAGAGAGCCATGAACATGTGACTGCGCTACACACTTATTGAAATATTAATTCAAAATCTAAGTTAATATCTGAGCTCAAAGAGGTTTAGCTGAAAAAAAAACATCTGGGGATCCCACAGGATGAAATTATATATTACACACAGATCGAAGAGCATTTAATCAGCAGCTAATGAGACACCAGGAACAGAAATCATCCATCAGAGAGAGAGACACGTGAGAGAATAGGTAGAGGAATTTATATGTGTGTGTGATGAATGTAAAGGTTAATGGTTTCGTGGCCGTGTTTCAGTGTCACTGGTGACATTCAAAATTTGCTTCAACACAGTCAAACTGATGCAGCAAACGCTTCCTGAGGCTCAATCTGAGCAAACGCTGCTACAAAACTCACAAACACGTCACTGTTATTTTAGTATAACTGAGATACTAAAGTTTTTAATAAAATTTTCAATGTTTTTATTGTTATATTTCTATTTTAATTTTAGTTAAAGTTTTAGTAATTTTGTTTGTAGTATTTATTGTTATTTTTAATATTTTATTTAATGTTGGTATTTGTTTTTTCATTCATTTTTGTCTGTGAATTGAGAAATGTTTCCTTGTCAACTAGCTGAAAAAAAGTTTAATTTTTAATATTTTATTTAACATGAATTGTTCATTTAAAAATTTAAATTACAATAAATAATTATACAATAAAAAATTTAAATAAACCCTTTCAGAAGCAATAAAAGATTTTAATAATCAATTAAATGTAATTTCTTTTTTAAAAAATAAACAAAATAAAACAATACATTTATTTTAAAAATATGCAAAAAAATCTAAATGAATTAATAATCAATTGAATAAAACAAATGTAAAAATAAATTTTAAACAAAAACGTTTTTTTTTTTTTCCCTTTTCTGCCGCTCTCTTTGTCGTTGTGTGGAATGAGTTGGAGCCGCGAGCACCTCAAATGTGTTCAGAAAAGGCCAGTGAAGTTTGCCGTGTGGATTTGCATGCCTGGCCTATAAACACACACACTCTAGTTTGTTCTTCAGAGGCGAAGCATCGGGTCTCTAGGGATGAGAAGCAAATCCTGCCCTTCACCTCAGCTGGATCCATAGAGCACATGCAAGCGCTCTCGCTCTCTTAACGGCACAGATGAGTGTGAGAAGTTCCCCCGGGAGCTTCAGCGGCGTATAACAGAGGCAATGTCCTTTAATAATAAAGAGCTAATTCCTCTGAAAGAACTTTATGGCGTGTTTTTAAAGATGCCGTTCTGTCCGTGACCTGCTTGATGCAGTCGATGTTAGGGGTATAACGATGCCCTCATGTCACGATCCTATACATATCACAATACTGAACTCACGATACGATATTATAACGATACTCCAAGACATATGATAAAAGGTTAACAATGTTGTGTTACCGAAGGAGTGTTGCTAAAGGAGTGTTACTGAATGTTGAGTTGCCGAAGAAGTGTTACTGAAAGAGTGTTACCGAATGTAGTGTTACCGAGAGAGTGTTACAAAAGGAGTGTTACCGAATGTAGTGTTACCGAAGGAGTGTTACCGAAGGAGTGTTACCAAAGGAGTGTTACCGAAGGAGTGTTGCCGAAGGAGTGTTGCCGAAGGAGTGTTGCCGAATGTAGTGTTACCGAATGTAGTGTTACCGATGTAGTGTTACCAAAGGAGTGTTACTGAATGTAGTGTTACCGAGAGAGTGTTACAAAAGGAGTGTTACCGAATGTAGTGTTACCGAAGGAGTGTTACCGAAGGAGTGTTACCAAAGGAGTGTTACCGAATGTAGTGTTACCGAAGGAGTGTTGCCGAAGGAGTGTTACCGAATGTAGTGTTACCGAATGTAGTGTTACCGAATGTAGTGTTACCGAAGGAGTGTTACCGAAGGAGTGTTACCGAATGTAGTGTTACCGAAGGAGTGTTACCGAATGTAGTGTTACCGAAGGAGTGTTACCGAAGGAGTGTTACCGAATGTAGTGTTACCGAAGGAGTGTTGCCGAAGGAGTGTTACCGAAGGAGTGTTACCGAAGGAGTGTTACCGAATGTAGTGTTACCGAAGGAGTGTTGCCGAAGGAGTGTTACCGAATGTAGTGTTACCGAAGGAGTGTTACCGAAGGAGTGTTGCCGAATGTAGTGTTGCCGAAGGAGTGTTACTGAATGTAGTGTTACCGAATGTAGTGTTACCGAAGGAGTGTTACCGAAGGAGTGTTGCCGAATGTAGTGTTGCGAAGGAGTGTTACTGAATGTAGTGTTACCGAAGGAGTGTTACCGAATGTAGTGTTACCGAAAGAGTGTTACCGAATGTAGTGTTACCGAATGTAGTGTTACTGAAGGAGTGTTACCGAAGGAGTGTTACCGAATGTAGTGTTACCGAAGGAGTGTTACCGAATGTAGTGTTACTGAAGGAGTGTTGCCGAAGGAGTGTTACTGAATGTAGTGTTAATGAATGTAGTGTTACTGAATGTAGTGTTACTGAATGTAGTGTTGCCGAAGGAGTGTTACCGAAGGAGTGTTACCGAATGTAGTGTTACTGAATGTAGTGTTACTGAATGTAGTGTTACCGAAGCAGTATAACCAAAGGAGTGTTACCTAATGTTGTTACCGAATGTTGTGTTACCAAAGGAGTAGTTGAATGCTACCCTGTATCTGATCCACCAAGTGGCAGTTCAGTAGTTGTGAATGAGACGTTGTGTTCCTCCGAACGGGTTAAATTGTCAATGTTTCAAGGCTGAGAGAGGCGGATCATCAAGGGTTCATGAGTTTACGCTCTTCTTCTGCATTTAGATGCGACTGTCACGCAGAAACTCTGCAGTGTGAATGTGGCTTTTATGTCTGAAAACAGAATTTCACTATAAATGTCATGAACTGAAGCTCTGAGGGAACTATAAAACATATGGGACAGACTCACAGGATCTCCGCCTGTCTCTGCTCTTTACCTGCACATGAAGAGACTTAAGCTGACACGTTAAATCACAGGTGTGTGTGTGTGTGTGTGTGTGAAGTCTCAGAGCCCCAGTGATGAACCCATTCTGTCTGTCTGCAAACACACGCATATGGAGAAAAGTACTTTTCAAAAGTGAGTCAGGGGTAAAACTGTAATGAGTATGTTGATGATGATGATGATGAGGAATCACATTATACTTTCAACTCACACTGGCAAACTAAATATGAATACAAACGCACATTAAGCACGTGTACCAAACTGTCTATGTGACCTACAGTCATGAATGAATTCTAAAATCATCTGTTGTTGTTGTTAAGGAGAGTGTGTTGCTACTTTATTAAGCAATCAAACGCTTCATTTTCACTATAAACGAGATTAATAAATTCCACAAACGCACATTTAAGAAGGAACTGAGACGCATTAACACCAGATATAAACCAAACTGAACACCCCGACAACCAGAAAACCCATTCAAAACACCCTAACAACCATTCAGGACAGCCTCGCAACCAGCCAAACGACCCACAATAGAACACCCCAACAACCAGAAAACCCATTCAAAACACCCTAGCAACCCCAAAACACCCTTAGCAACTACCCACAACACCCTTTCAATCACACAGAACACCATTGCAACCACCCCAACAACCAACTAAACTATTCAAAACACCCTAACAACCACCCAGAACACCCCAGCAACCATTCAAAACACCCCAGCAACAACCTAGCAACCAGAGCTGCTGGATTACGCCCCAGTGATGTTCAGGGGTGGACCTTTGTGTTTACTTTTTTCTAATAATCATACATTTTTGTATAATTAACATTGGATTAATTACTCAAATCCCCACCTTATAACACCTCAACACTTACTTACACACACACACACACTCAATCACTGCCTCTTTCTCTCCTTTTCCCAATAGATTGTGATTGTTTCAGCATGTCATTAATATCTATCGCCTCCATACAAACCCTCGGAGACAGTCTGACTGTATTTTGCTCACATTTGCAGAACAGCAAAAGTCATAAAACATTCACACACACACACACAGTCTCTCTCACTGCATTTTTACCCTTGCATTACTCCTTTATTTGCATAATTTTGCATGCAAAATGTGTGTACTTTTTACGCTGTACACAAATCAGTAATAGTGTAAACACACACACACACACACACACACACACACACAATCATGTTCATCTAGTCCAACTGAGCACCAGCAATAGACTTACTTTTACATAAAACTAACAATCATGGCAGCAGACTAACACAAACACAAAAAGACCCAATAAAGCTGACAATCGTCCCCCAAGAAGTAAAACGAAACACACACACACACACACACACACACACACACCAGTGCACGGAAACAGCAGCAGCTATATGTGTGTGTGTGTGTTACTCACACTGATGTCAATCATCAGCATCCAGCCGCACTCTGGCTCATTACTCCCATCGCCACGACGACCAGCATCAGCTCAAACACACACACTGATTCCGGTCTCTCGTCCTCCTCGTCTCTCTCTGATCCGTCACTCCCTCCGCAAACACACACACACACACACTCTCTGAGAGCCAAACCCACCGAAAGACCCTTCTCTCTCTCTCTCTCTCTCTCTCTCTCTGTTAAATTAGGAACAAATAGAAAAAAATCTGTAAAAAAAAAACCTGTTCGTCTTACTGTCAGAGTTAAACCGAATGAAACACACGTCAGCGTTTATTAGGTGAAATAAGAGAATGTTTCACTATCAGTATGAAACAGCGATGCCACAAAAGAGGGAGGAGTTGACCAATCTCTCTCTCTCTCTCTCTCTCTCTCACACACACACCATATGTAGACCTGTGACCTCATCGCTACAAACCCACGTGTTCACAGACACACAAAATGCTGAGTGCTCCAGATATAGAGCAATGACTTCATCCATCCCAAACACTCATTCATATTGTATAGAACAGAAAAACAGTGTGTGTGTGTGTGTGTGTGTGTGTGGGAGTGAGTGTGTGCCACTCAATCTCTCTCTATCTCTCTCTTATTTTTTTTTACAAAAACTGAATTAAAAACTAAATAACAAAACTGAAATGAATTCCTAATTTTTCCTCAATACATACAGTTTCTCTTTGAGAACAGCCATTAAAGTGTCCAACGTCAATTAATCAAGTGCATCATGGGGGAATTTAAAGCGCACTCTTTCTCTTTAGTATTTTCAGTGAAAACACAACACTATTTGTTCAACACAACAGCACAGCTCTGTCTGTTCTATAAATAGAGTTGTGTTTTCACTGAAAAGAGAAAGGCGCTTTAAATTCCCAATGATGCACTTCATTAATTGATGTTGGACAATTCATACACTCGACATAGTGCTTATGAATCATTAGGGACACAACCGATAGTGTGTATGCTGTAACATCTGGGCTTAGCTGGTGAAGTGTGTGTGTGTGTGTGTGTGGCGGCTCCTGCTGGCTCAAGCTGGTACTGCACTGTACATCTACACACACCAACTCAACGACACCGACAACACTTCCTAATCATCACTAAAGCGGGTTCGTATGAGGGCACGTACTGTAGTGTACATATCCAGAGTCAGTGCACTAAATCAGTGTGTGTTGTGTTGGTAGTGAAGTGTGTGACTGGATATTTTGGGATTAGTGTAGTTTATGTTCTATAACTCATGTTGAATGATATTAAAAGATCATAAAAATGGTTCACATTTCTTTGGTGAGATTCCCCCATAAGGTCTGATCTCTCCTGATCTCACACCGACATATAATATAATATAATATAATATAATATAATATAATATAATATAATATAATATAATATAATATAATATAATATAATATGATATAATAAAGCCTTGCTCTCGGTCTATGCCGTCACTGTCGTGGGGAGAGATCCGCTCTGCGCTGGAGTCAGTGAATCGGTGTGGTTTATGGTTCAGAATCAGCAACACACACACACACACAGAGAGAGAGTGAGCGCTGTAATGTCTCTCATCACTCTCTGCGTCTCTCCAACACGTCTCTGCCATTAACACTGAACACTAAAGCTTTCATCTTCCTCAGGGGAGAGAGAGAGAGAGAGAGAGAGAGACATTCATTTATCACAGCAGAACAGCTTCTCGTATCATCCCTCCTGCAGTGTGTACTGGGCACACAGGAATTGTCTAAAATGTGCAGTAAATCACTAGAAAAGACGCATACTGTATCCCACAATGCACTGCACTCCACTTCCCCTCATACTCTGATTTCTGCAGTTTATGCATGAAATACCCAAATCCCAAACACTGTCAGAATAATAAATCAGGTGCACAACCATACAATATATAGTATGTATATTTACGCCACATGCAAATAGGCTGTTTACCGTAACCCCGCCCACCAGTGCCGGATTCAGCCAATCAAGACCTGTCTGAGGGATCAGTGACGTGAGACACACACGAGTTCAAATCCAACTTTTACTGAAGTCATTTTTCTCCCGTTACCCATCACACATCAGCATGGAGTTTAATTTAAATTAATATTAAGAAAATAATCTAAAGGTACGAATAAAACGTGTATTTAATAGAGGGAATATTGTATTAACCGGGTAAGGCTTTAGGGGCTGTAATGATATAATAAATATGAGGTCACAGATCTGTGTGTGTGTAATGATATAATAAATATAATCATACGCACTGAATATGATGTTATTATTGCATTCTGTTTTTAATATAATAATAAATATAAAAACATAATAAACTGAGATGCAATTATAGCATCTAACCACAGCATCTAGAAAATACACTTGCGATGACATATTACAAATATATATATATATATATATATATATATATATATATATATATATATATATAATATACTTGCGATTACATATTATAAATATATATATATATATATATATATATATATAAAATACACTTGCGATTACATATTATAAATATATATATATATATATATATATATATTAAATACACTTGCGATTACATATTATAAATATATATATATATATATATATATAAAATACACTTGCGATTACATATGATATATATATATATATATAATACACTTGCGATTACATATTATAAATATATAGTATATATATTACATATATAATACATATTGCAATATACACTTAGTGCAAAAAACTGCTGCCAAAAATATAAATTATTAAAAAAAAAATGCAATGTCAGCACACTGAATATTATTAGAAGGGTTTGTCTGAATTTTGGCATTGGATTGTGCATAATCTTCACTACACACACACACACACACACACCGCATCCTCTCAAACACTCGCCAGTGCCAAACTGATTTCTTTCTTCGCCACGTGTTGCTCTTAAACGGTCAAACACACACACAAATATTGCCAGAATGTCCGTGTTGTGTTGTATTCACATAAACACACCCGGTTCAGACTAATGAGCGTACACAGTTCAGTAACGTGTGTATAACTGTGTCAGCTCTTAAAGTGACAGCAGCCTAATTAACACGCTAATCAAATTACTGGACGTTTACTTGTCTTTTTTAAGTGTGAAATCAACTATCTAGTGCTACTGCAATTCATTAGCCCATAGTAAAAACACAAATACACAAACTGAGCAGACCTTCAGGTGTTTTAATGGTAATTGACCAATAAATGAAAAATAAAAATTAAAAATTAAAATAAAAAAATGTGATAATATAAAAAATATATGAAACTCTGGTATCAAAAATGGTATTGAATATTGATATTTTTCAAGGTATCTTATTAAAATTAAACTCCAGTATCGAGATAACTCTAATGTAGGGTGTGTGAAACACATTTTTGAAATATTGAAAGGTCGTGAAACACTGCCTTACACACACTGGATAATAAAATAAGGACATTTATGTGTATGTGATGCTGATCACTGAATTAAATACACAACATAAGATCATGTGACTGTAGTATCTTACTGTTTGTTGCATAACGTGTCGTGTTTCATGAGGAAAAAAAAAATTTGCTCTGTTTTTCTGAATTAATGAGTTAATTTTTCATGAGAAATTTATTTAGCTGTTTTTCTGAATTAACTCATTAATTCAGAAAAACAGAGCAAAAAAAATTTCATGAAAAATTAACTCATTAATTCAGAAAAACAGAGCAAAAAAAAATTTCCATGAAACATCATTCTCTTTCATCCTTTTCACCATAAATGTGTTTTAGATGGACAGATTAATAATACAGGACTGTTGGAATATAACAGTTTAGATAACAGTATTTCCTGTTATCTAAATGCTTATTAATCTTCATATTGGTTCAAAGCAAATAAACAAGTGTGCTGTTATTTGTTGTGTAGTGACTCTGGTTTAAACATAAAAGACTAAAACTTGTTTGAAATTGTCAGTGCATGTGTGTGTGAGGTAATCAGAGCTAGCTCCGCCCCCTGTGCCGGGAGCAGCAGCTCATTTGCATTTAAAGGGACACACACAAAACCGGTGCGTTTCTGCTCACCCTCAAAAAACTTTAACATGCTATTTACAAATATCTGTGGGGTATTTTGAGCTGAAGCTTCACACACACACACACACACACACACACTGGGGACATCAGAGATTTATTTTACATCTTGTGAAAGGGCATTAAAGGACTCCTTTAATGGAGTTACAAAGGCTTGAGGGGAAAATGTCTGACCTGCTGAGGCCCCGCCCCACTCCCCAAACGCGGATGCAGCTGATTGGCTGAGAGTGCAGGAGGGTGTGGTCAGTGGCGTCGATGAGGCTGAGAGTGACATCTTGCAGGACCAGTAGCATCGTCTGTCTCTAAACGAGAGAACGAGAGAGACGTGTGAGGGTTTCTCTGAGCCTCAAAAAGTCATAACTTTAACATCCTGTAAAATATATCAGTTCTTCAGATGTGAACCGTCTCACCCTCGTCCGGTCGCTGTCGTTCTCCCTGCGTCGCTGAAGCTGCTGGATGCAGTCGCTGACCGTCGAGCCGCTCTTCCCACACGTCACGTCTGCCTCCCGAACCTCCAACCAGCCCAGATACTGGACCCAGAACACCTGCAACCACACCAGCACACACACCTCAGCTCCTCTCTTAAAGGGACAGTTCACCCAAGAATGAAAATTAGCCCATGATTTACTCATCCTGAACGCATCCTATGTGTGTATGACACTCTTCTTTCAGACCAACACAATCTGAGTTATATTAAAAATGTCCTGGCTCTTCCAAACTTTATAATCGCAGTGATTGGACATTTCTGTTATTCTGCTTTTATGATGGACAGATGCACTTTTATGATGGACAGATGCACTTTTATGATGGACAGATTCACTTTTATGATGGACAGATGCACTTTTATGATGGACAGATGCACTTTTATGATGGACAGATTCACTTTTATGATGGACAGATGCACTTTTATGATGAATAGATGCACTTTTATGATGGACGGATGCACTTTTATGATGGATAGATGCACTTTTATGATGGACAGATGCCCTTTTATGATGGATAGATGCACTTTTATGATGGACAGATGCACTTTTATGATGGACAGATGCACTTTTATGATGGACAGATGCACTTTTATGATGGACAGATGCACTTTTATGATGGATAGATGCTCTTTTATGATGGACAGATGCACTTTATGATGGATAGATGCACTTTTATGATGGATAGATGCTCTTTTATGATGGACAGATGCACTTTTATGATGGATAGATGCACTTTTATGATGGATAGATGCACTTTTATGATAGACAGATGCACTTTTATGATGGACAGATGCACTTTTATGATGGACAGATGCACTTTTATGATGGACAGATGCACTTTTATGATGGACAGATTCACTTTTATGATGGACAGATGCACTTTTATGATGAATAGATGCACTTTTATGATGGGCGGATGCACTTTTATGATGGATAGATGCACTTTTATGATGGACAGATGCCCTTTTATGATGGATAGATGCACTTTTATGATGGACAGATGCACTTTTATGATGGATAGATGCACTTTTATGATGGACAGATGCACTTTTATGATGGATAGATGCACTTTTATGATGGACAGATGCCCTTTTATGATGGATAGATGCACTTTTATGATGGATAGATGCACTTTTATGATAGACAGATGCACTTTTATGATGGACAGATGCACTTTTATGATGGACAGATGCACTTTTATGATGGACAGATGCACTTTTATGATGGACAGATTCACTTTTATGATGGACAGATGCACTTTTATGATGAATAGATGCACTTTTATGATGGACGGATGCACTTTTATGATGGATAGATGCACTTTTATGATGGACAGATGCCCTTTTATGATGGACAGATGCACTTTTATGATGGATAGATGCACTTTTATGATGGATAGATGCACTTTTATGATGGACAGATGCACTTTTATGATGGACAGATGCACTTTTATGATGGATAGATGCACTTTTATGATGGATAGATGCACTTTTATGATGGACAGATGCACTTTTATGATGGATAGATGCACTTTTATGATGGACAGATGCCCTTTTATGATGGATAGATGCACTTTTATGATGGACAGATGCACTTTTATGATGGATAGATGCACTTTTATGATGGACAGATGCACTTTTATGATGGATAGATGCACTTTTATGATGGATAGATGCACTTTTATGATAGACAGATGCACTTTTATGATGGACAGATGCACTTTTATGATGGATAGATGAACTTTTATGATGGACAGATGCACTTTTATGATGGATAGATGCACTTTTATGATGGACAGATGCACTTTTATGATGGATATATGCACTTTTATGATGGATAGATGCACTTTTATGATGGACAGATGCACTTTTATGATGGACAGATGCACTTTTATGATGGATGGATGCAATTCCAAAAATATATACCCATTCACTGCCATTATAAAGCTTGGAAGAGCCAGAACATTTTTTTATATAACTCTGATTATATTCATCTGAAAGAAGAGTGTCATATACACCTAGAATGACTTCAGGGCGAATAAATCATGGGCTAATTTTCATTTTTAGCTGAACTATCCCTTTAACACTATAAATTCTATTGATCTGATCAACCTGATGTATTCCTTTTTAATTAAGATAAAGCAGCATAATTGTACAAAGGTGTTCAAAATATTAAGAAAAAAATCTCAAATATAACAATCTTCAATATTAGACATCAGCTGTTTCTCATTGAACCTAAAGATGATGTCATTCTTCTGTTCCTACAATGCATTGCTTCAAACTGCTGCTCAGCTGTAGTTACAGGCAGTGCCACACGGCGTCACTGTTTACTGCTTTTTTATTTAATATTTCTAGTGTCTATGTTACTTTATATCATCCTTTGTTGTCATTAATATAATTTAAAAATATTCTGTGCAATTCATGTCATCCCTCATCATTACCATTATTAATATTATGTATTAATATTTGTATGAGCCATATTCATTCTTTATTTGTCATTTTGTGCTGTGCCACTAGGGGGCTGATCTCAGGTCAGCTCGGGTGAGTCTTTAGGAAACTCAGACACAGGTGTCGCTGATTGAGAAGCAAACAGTTTTCGATTGTGCCCAGTGTCTTGCGCTTGGGTTAAATAATACGGTTTGTTGTTTGTTACATTATGAGTTAAGATATTGCTGCTGTATGATATGCAGGAAAATAAATTGCTAGATAATAATAACATTACTGAACGCTCCGTCTTTTTTTACGTGTAAAATCACACGGTACACGTAAATTAATCCACGGAATTAGCAACCAGTAAGTTACTAGACTTCGTTTAGGATTTAGTCAGTACATTTAGGTCGAAAACGCCATAAAGTGGATTTTACTGTGTCCGTTTGGAAACCACGGATGTGAGGAGGGCAAATGTTTGGAGTTGCCGATTTCTGAAAGGAGCTGTACCGGAGCGAGCTGGGTCACCGGATCATCAGCATCTTAACATCGGGACATCATTCATCAAATGATGAGGTATGTGGTAAACAGCGCTGATATTATGAATGGCCATGGTAATTTGTGTGCACACATTCACGTAAAAAATAACGTGAAAATAAAATAACGTTAACTCTGCGCGTCTAGACGAGTTTTGCTCAACACAAAACTATTTGTGTTGTCATTATGGCTAGGAAAAGGCCAGCTTGGCCCTGAGACAGAAAAACGTGTGGTTAAATTAACACCCAGCTTTGTTGGGAAAAAATAAGCACTTTAGAAGTTTTAACCCCCATTTTTGTCCTTTTCAGTTTTGTTTGTTGTTTGTGTTAAAGCTAACTGCAAAAAACTTGGCACAGGTGTGTATTTTTATTGGAATTTTACTATTTCACCATCATTTTCTTAAAAATATTTTTTGCATTAGGTATAAAAAATACTCCCTCTCAGCGCCTTTTGGACAAAAATGTCCCCATTAAAACTGCCATTTTTAATCCCCGGTTCAGTTAACTATAAAATTATGCAATCTTTGTTCAGAGGCTTTCATTCTGATGGCAAGGCTTCAAATGTTTATTTTTTACTATTTTTTTATCAGATGGTTTCATTTTTTTTAAGTTTGGCCTATAAAACAAATATCGCTTCATTCCTGTTTTCTGCTTCGGCATATTATAGAGCCAACTGGATAAATTATGCAACGATATTTGTGTGGGTGTGTTGGTATGGATGTCAGAGTGTGGTTAGTATGTGTGTTATTAAAAAATATGTGTGTGTGTTTGTAAGACTGAGAGAGTCACTGTGAGCTCCAGTGGGGTTTTGCTGCCACCCAATGGGGAAAATATGTTACTACGCCCAAACAAACTGTTACCAAAAGCTCATTTATTGAGAAATCAACCTCAAATTTGGAACACAACCTATTTAGATTGATGGCTTTGATTTTATTGCATTTTTGAGTTCAACCTGATTTATAAAATATATATTTTATATAAACTTATACCTATATAACTTTTTTTTTATTTACTTATTATTATTTTTTTACTTCAGCAATAATCTGCAAAGGGTCTTCTATAAAATGATACCAAACTTAAGTCTGTGCTCCGAAGCGTCACATTTTTATGACAGTTTTTTGACATGGACATTTTTGTCCTCTTTTTATGTTTAACTTTTTTTTAATTGATGCACAAGGGTTAAAAAAAGCAAAAAAGCACTAGTTTGTTATTTTATGTCATTCTTTATTATTATTATTTAATTTTAGTTTTGTGGTGTCTGTGTATGTTCTTTGTTTTGTCATTCCTCGTTGTTATTTTTATTTGTGATTGCGTGTCTTCCTCATCATGGTTTAATGCTGATATTTTGCAGCTCGTTGTGTTAATCTTTATAGTTAGAGCCCCGTGTGTGATTGACACCTGTCGAAGAGCCGTTACCTGCGTGTCCAGGTCGTTGATGGGTATGACGGTGTCTGCAGGGGCTGATGGGACTTTAGCTCTGGGGAGGATAGAGATCAGCATGAAACTTATTCTGTCCTGCGGGTTTATGATTAATATCCCCCATGATCCTCACCTGTGGTTGATGAAGCTGTACGGGCCGCCGTGAGCTCCTAAACTCTCTCGGTTCATCTGGCGCTCTCTCTCGCGCTCCTCCTGTCGCTCGCGCTCGCGACGCTTCTCTCGGGAGTCGCATGTCTCCGTCAGGTCCTGTAAAGAACGGAAGAAAACCTGCATAAAGTCTCAAATCTCAGAAAACATTTGCTTGCCTTCCATAGCGCATATACACACACACACACACACACACTAGTCAACATTTGAAGTGGATCAAAACCTTTCATCAAAGTTATACATGAGTTTTGAACAATACTCGTTCTTGTCTTAGGAAAAGTTTGATTAACCTTTTTTGATCCACTTCAAATGTTGACTCCTGTGAGTGTGTGTATATATATATATATATATGCTAAAACAAGAAGGGGTATTGTTCAAATTCATGTATATCTTTAATGAAAGCTTTAGATCCATTTCAACTGTTGACGACTGTATACACACTTTATTACATATGCATTATATTTTAACTTATTGTATGTGCGTTTGAATTAGGAAATGGGCAAAGATTAATCGCATCCAAAATAAAAGTTTGTGTTTACATAATATAGGGTGTAGTGTGTATAATTAATTTGTATATATAAATACCCACACATGCATGTATATATTATAAGAAATATGTGCATATATATATTTTATATATATTTATTCACAATTAATATTATATATAAATATAAATATTTTATATATTGATAACACATTTTTCATAAATATATACATGCATGTGTGGGTATTTATATATACAAATTAATTATACACACTTCACACACATATATTATGTAAACACAAACTTTTATTTTGGATGCGATTAATCGTTGCCCATCCCTAGTTTGAATAAATTAATTACGAAAACAAGTTATGAAAGTCACTGTTTAAATGTTTATATTTAAAAAAATGAATAGGAGCAAAAATACGATAATTTAATTAGAAGGTTATTATTTTAACATTATTATTGCCATATGTGCAACCTAAATACACAAATGTACACAAATCAGTTTTGAGCTTTAATATTTGTACCGACTGGCAGGGTTCACAGCATCACCGCTCTGATATACTTGTGACGTCATTTTGAACAAATTCAGGCTAATATGAAGTTCGTTTTGAGTTTGTTTTCGGGAGTTTGAAACTTTCTGGGAAAGTTACGCCTCTGAAGTCTCATTGGTGTATGGTGATGATGTCATAAGTGGGCTCCGCCTCCTCTGAGGTGTGACTCTTCTCCGGCTCGTTTCCTCTGTCCAGACACGAGTGAACGTGTTTATTTTGACATGTTTACCAGGTAGTTGTTGTTGAGGAAACTGGCGGCGCGTCCCATCGCCTCGTAACACAGCGAGGAAGAGGAGGGTGACGAGGCGGACGAAGGAACGGGCTCCACAGAGCTGTCCGACACGATACTGCTGGGCCGCTACACACACACACACACACACGCACACAGGCTTGCATTATTCTGAAACTTTATATCCGTGTTTATTGCCTCATTATGATTGCTGTATTCCTCATTTGTAAGTCACTTTGGATAAAATTGTCTGCTGAATGTGTGTGTACCTCCGTCTGAGCTTTAGAGCAGGGCACAGGAAGACACGCCCCCTTCGCCCGTGGCTCCGCCTCCAGGTCAGGCTGATCCCGCCAAAAACACTCCCTCAGCCGAGGCTCCTCCCACACTCCTGCGACGCCACACAATCCCAGAGACTGATATTCCACATGATAATAACGACCGCTCAGCTGTACTGTACTTTTGATCAGTGTTGGGTGTAACACATTACAAGTAACTAAAAGTTACATAATCAGGTTACTTTTTCAAGTAACTAGTAAAGTAACACATTACTTTTAAATTTGCAACAAAATATCCAAATTGCTTTTTCAAATAAGTAACGCGAGCTACTTTGTTTTCTCATTTATTGACTGACTCTCCTGTCCTCATGTTGAGAGATATTGTGAGTAAATTTATCGTTATTGTAATTCTAGAATAAATCTCACTGGGAAAACAAATAAATTCACAATTTCTCAAAATGAATAAAATCAGCGAAATGCAAAATCAGAATAAAATGCGAACCTCCAATAATGTTAACCAAAATAAATATTTGTATGCATTTTATCTCACTTTATTGACCGATGTATTTGCTGATGATCGAGTTAAACTGAAAGGATTGAGCGGCGCCCTCTACTGTACACGCGTCAATTTGCATTTCCTTCAGCGTTATTATATATATTATAATATATAGTAAATTAAAATATAGAACATTTGCCAAAAAATAGAACTTTAAAAATAAAACAAGCACAGCCCAGCTGAGAAAAAAGTAATGCAATAATGTAACGCATTTCTTTTCTTTAAAAGTAACTGAGTAAAGCAATTAGTTACTTTTTAAGGGAGTAACGCAATAATGTAACGCATTACTTTTCTTTAAAAGTAACTGAGTAAAGAAATTAGTTACTTTTTAAGGGAGTAACGCAATAATGTAACGCATTACTTTTCTTTAAAAGTAACTGAGTAAAGAAATTAGTTACTTTTTAAGGGAGTAACGCAATAATGTAACGCATTACTTTTCTTTAAAAGTTACTGAGTAAAGCAATTAGTTACTTTTTAAGGGAGTAACGCAATAATGTAACGCATTACTTTTCTTTAAAAGTAACTGAGTAAAGAAATTAGTTACTTTTTAAGGGAGTAACGCAATAATGTAACGCATTTCTTTTCTTTAAAAGTAACTGAGTAAAGAAATTAGTTACTTTTTAAGGGAGTAACGCAATAATGTAACGCATTACTTTTCTTTAAAAGTTACTGAGCAAAGCAATTAGTTACTTTTTAAGGGAGTAACACAATAATGTAACGCATTACTTTTCTTTAAAAGTAACTGAGTAAAGAAATTAGTTACTTTTTAAGGGAGTAACGCAATAATGTAACGCATTACTTTTCTTTAAAAGTTACTGAGTAAAGCAATTAGTTACTTTTTAAGGGAGTAACACAATAATGTAACGCATTACTTTTCTTTAAAAGTTACTGAGTAAAGCAATTAGTTACTTTTTAAGGGAGTAACGCAATAATGTAACGCATTACTTTTCTTTAAAAGTTACTGAGCAAAGCAATTAGTTACTTTTTAAGGGAGTAACACAATAATGTAACGCATTACTTTTCTTTAAAAGTTACTGAGTAAAGCAATTAGTTACTTTTTAAGGGAGTAACACAATAATGTAACGCATTACTTTTCTTTAAAAGTAACTGAGTAAAGCAATTAGTTACTTTTTAAGGGAGTAACACAATAATGTAACGCATTACTTTTCTTTAAAAGTTACTGAGTAAAGCAATTAGTTACTTTTTAAGGGAGTAACGCAATAATGTAACGCATTACTTTTCTTTAAAAGTTACTGAGTAAAGCAATTAGTTACTTTTTAAGGGAGTAACACAATAATGTAACGCATTACTTTTCTTTAAAAGTTACTGAGTAAAGCAATTAGTTACTTTTTAAGGGAGTAACACAATAATGTAACGCATTACTTTTCTTTAAAAGTAACTGAGTAAAGCAATTAGTTACTTTTTAAGGGAGTAACGCAATAATGTAACGCATTACTTTTCTTTAAAAGTAACTGAGTAAAGAAATTTGTTACTTTTTAAGGGAGTAACGCAATAATGTAACGCTTTACTTTTCTTTAAAAGTAACTGAGTAAAGAAATTAGTTACTTTTTAAGGGAGTAACTCAATAATGTAACGCATTACTTTTCTTTAAAAGTAACTGAGTAAAGCAATTAGTTACTTTTTAAGGGAGTAACGCAATAATGTAACGCATTACTTTTCTTTAAAAGTAACTGAGTAAAGAAATTTGTTACTTTTTAAGGGAGTAACACAATAATGTAACGCATTACTTTTCTTTAAAAGTTACTGAGCAAAGCAATTAGTTACTTTTTAAGGGAGTAACGCAATAATGTAACGCTTTACTTTTCTTTAAAAGTAACTGAGTAAAGAAATTAGTTACTTTTTAAGGGAGTAACTCAATAATGTAACGCATTACTTTTCTTTAAAAGTAACTGAGTAAAGAAATTAGTTACTTTTTAAGGGAGTAACTCAATAATGTAACGCATTACTTTTCTTTAAAATTAACTGAGTAAAGAAATTAGTTACTTTTTAAGGGAGTAACTCAATAATGTAACGCATTACTTTTCTTTAAAAGTAACTGAGTAAAGAAATTAGTTACTTTTTAAGGGAGTAACTCAATAATGTAACGCATTACTTTTCTTTAAAATTAACTAAGTAAAGCATTTAGTTACTTTTTAAGGGTCGTCACCTGTTTCCGGAGGCGTTTCCACAGACGGACTCTCCTGGGACAGCGTGGTCCAGCTGGAGTCCTCCTCCTCCTCCTCGTCCTCCAGCTGTTTCTCGGGTCGCGTCGGGCGTTCGCTCGACTCCTCGTCCTCGGCTCCTCTCAGCTCCAGGCGTAACGTGGACGGCGGGATCATTTGGATCTTTCCGCTCGGAGAAGCGACGTTCCCATCTCTGGGGCTGCACGATTATGACAAAAATCATAATTGCCGATTATTCCCTTGAATTTGTAATTGCGATAATTAACTACGATTATCATTAATTACATTACCATTTTGTTATATCAAAATACAAGCTGAAAACACTCTTTTTTGTGCTTTTCTATAGCATGAAGCCACAAATGCCAAATATGAATTTTTATTTATTTAAAGAAACCAAACCAAAGTAAAAAAAAAAACCTTAAAGGTGCAGTGTGTAATATTTAGGAGGATCTGTTGACAGAAATGCAATATCATATTCATAGTGGTGTAAAGACCTTACATAATGAACCATTATGTTTTTTATTAGATTAGTATGAGGCGTTTCTCTCTACACACACACATCACGGGTCCGCTTACATCGACATGTCTACGGTGGCCCTGAACGGACAAAACGCGTTTCGTCACTATGTTGTTCTTCAAGCAAAGAAGCTGCTAAAGTCAGCGAATAAAACACTGACACAATAATGACTATGATATTCACATTAACATCTTTTTCCTGAATAATTAAATAAACCTAATTTCTTAATTTATCTTTGTAAAAAAAACCTCAATGCTAAGCTGGCTACTCTCTGCGGTCTCAGGCCACGACATCACTTCCTGTCGGCCACCGTAACTTCTGTTGGGTGCAATTCGCAAACTCACCACTAGATGCTGCTAAAAATTACACACTGCACCTTTAAAATAAGCTGTAGAAAGAAAAACAAAAACACATCTTAAGCACACAGAATAATGTAAGTGAGCTTTTTTTTGTACTTGTAATCGAGACAAATTCGATTATTTGTTCAGCCGTACCCGTCTCTGACGCGGCTCACGCGCTCGTTGTTCGGCCGGAGCACGTGCTGGTAAACGTCCGCCGGTTCTGGACTCTCCTCCTCCTCCTCCTCTTCGCTGGCCAGCAGGAGCAGGTGGTTCTGCGGGAGCGTGAGGTGAACCTCCACATGGTTCTCTTTAGCCCACGTCTGCGCCTCCAGCTTCGGCAGGAGGTGCTTCTCCTCGACATGCGTGTCTTTATTAGGACTGCTGGACGCCTCCTCCTCCCGATGGTACTCGAGAAAGCTCTTGGTCCTCCTTCTGAATGTTGGGTTCTTCTGGTTGTCCTTCCCCTCCAGCCAATCGCAGCTGCTCCTGCTCAGGAGGTTCTTGTCGTTCTTGTTGAGGTCCATCTGCTCCTCTTTCAGCTGGAGGTTAGTGCCGTTCTTGGCCAGTTTGGGATTGGATGTGGAAAAGGAAAGCGAGGAGCAGTAGAGAGACGACGACGAGGCGGATTTGGTCGGGGCGGGTTTAAAGTGCACGGGGGCGTGGCTTTGGCTCAAACCCATTGCGTTCTGAATATTCGTCAATGCGTAGTTTTGACGACTTTTCGCAGAGCCTTGCGCTTCCTTGGAAACCGCGACCACGCCCTCCTTTATGGTGTCGCAGCTCAGCTGCTGGTTGTGGGAGGAGCGTAAATTGAGAGAGGAGGGCGGAGTCAACAACGGGCCGCTGTGATTGGTCGATTCTACGGTCGATGCGCTGCGTCTGAGGGGAGGCTTCTGCAGTGACATCATTGCAAACGATAAATCGCCTGTGAAGAGTGAGAACGTTAGTTACTTAGCTTCATCAATTACGGTCACTAAACTTTACTTTAACTAAAAAATGACGACTACTGAGTAATTACATTTCTTCTGTTAATCAGCCGTGTTTCACGTGTGTTTGTGTGACTCTTAGACCAGATCACCTTTACATGAACTGCACCGTCAGCACAGCGTCTCAAGTTTACGGCAACACACACACACACACACACACACACACACACACACACACACACACACACACACACACACACACACACACACACACACACACACAGGACTGGGGTGGAAAATGTGTTTGCTGCAGATCTTTACTGAAGATCAGTGTGATTATACAGCAATATTTTGCCCAACAGCCCACATACAAAACACACACACACACACACACACACTATTTTTCTATGCATCAGCCAAAAGCTGTTGTTTTGACTGATCTCAACAGTGATACAGTATTCAACATGTTAGATTTTTGTGTTTGTCTTCATTAATAACTCATAAATTAAAAAAAATAAAGTCATTCAAGAAGACAAGTGGATACTAAACTCATAAGTGTCGAGCTATGTTTGGTATAATTTAGATTTTTCACTTTTACACATCTTGGACAATACAAATCGTTTATATTTGCATATGCAATAAAATATTAAATAAAATGTAACAGCAAAAATACAAAACTCCATAATTAAATGTATAGTAAAGTATTGCATGATATAGCCAATAAATATGCTTGGAATTATTCTTTTTTTTTTTTTTTTTTTACCAAAAAACACAAATTATAATCCTATATGCAATAAAAGATAAAAACTGAAATAGGATATAACAGCAAAATTGCAAGACTCAGTGACTCTTACTATATTATGCAATACTGTACTATAATAATGCTCTAACATACAGATATAACAGCAAACATGATGCTAAACTTAATAACTTCAGCTCTAGTTTAATAATTTAAGCTAACTCTTATTGTAATCCAATATGCAATAAATTGAAATTGGACATAAAAGCAAAAATGCAAGACTCTATTAGTATACTATTGCATTACTGAATTATAATCATACAACTTTTTAACTATAATCATATGCAATAAAATTGCATTTGCAACATTGCAAAAATATTATAAGATACAAGAAATACAAGTATAGTATTGCATAACAACATTGTAAAATACTCTTGGAAAAGAAATTACAGACTTACAGATATGCAATTCAATTTAAAATATAACAGCAAAAATGCAAGACTCAATAACTTTTCTATTGTACAGTGAAGCAATGATTGAATACCCCAATTTGCAATAAAAAAAAATCTATATTTGCAATTTAAATTTGAAATTACAAGAATCATGCAGGACTCTTATATGATGCTATACTGTAGGCCTACTATACTAGTGAAGTCTCTTGGATCATTCATACAGCTCTTTGATTATAATCCTGTATGCAATCAAATTTAAAGCACTAATAACTGCTAATTGTGATTATAATCCTCTATGCAATAAAATTCAAAATAGAACATAACTGCAAAACTGCAAGACTCAACTAGTGTATTGCATTTTATTGTACAGTTTTCCGTTGCATATAGGATTATATCCAATTATATCTGTTAATTATAATCATTTAGCGATAGAATTGGAAATGCAACCTCGTATTAAAGTGCATATTTGATAAGTTTGACCAAATCCAGCGATGACATCATCGTGTAGTGCACACACACAGAAGTTGCTGTTGATCATGACAGATCCGCTCAGATCGGCCCAAAACATTCGCTGCGATTAATGACGCACACCAGAACTTGCACAAACACACAGTCTGCAACAATTGCCCCATGCATCATCATCATCATCATCATCATATAGCCTATACACATGATGTGACAGTGAGAAGTGTCAAGTCACGCTCTCATAACGCGCACCCTGTGCATGACAAACTCAATTCAATCCTCAATTCTGTAAAGTTGCTGCAACGAATATGCATCGGATCAATCGGTATAATCAATATTCAGCGCGCGCGCTTATGTGTGTGTGTATGAACATGACGTCATCTGTTCAGAGACAGACACTTACCAGCACCGGGTGTTCGCGAGTGTTTCGGCTGTCCTCTCTCTGAAGATGCTGATGCGGAGACGCGAGGTGACGCCCGCTTTTAAAGTCCAGACGCCCGCAACGCGAGACCTCTCCGCACCGCGCACAGGATGCGCTGTTCTCTGCGCATGCGCTCCGTGGAAGCGCGCGCCGACCAATCCGAGCGCTGAGCGCAAGCCGTTCCATGAATATTAATAAGTTCACGCTAGAAACGTGACTTAATATTCATGAGACAAGTAGCGTTTAAAATTAATCCCTTTTTCAAACATTCATAATCAATTTTTTTTTTATCTGAAGTTGAAACATTCCTAAACAACAACCCTCATAAATACATTTGACAAATATTATATTACTATTGATATTTGTTTCTGACATTCAACAGCTATTATGACATTACGGTTTTCTCCAGAGCTTTATATCAATAAATTAACTAAATTAATAACTTTTTACAACAGAAATAAAGCATCACTGAACTGACTTAAGCTGGACTGTGACGCTGTTTTCTTCTGGAAACACACTTTGCTGCATTATTCTCCTGTTATCTCTGTAAAGCTGCTTTGAAAACACCGTTTTGTTAAAAGTGGCTCGACTTGTGACTACAGTAAAAAAAAAAAATTGTATTAAAGAACTAATTAAATTCAGAGATTCTGAACACATCTTCTATTGTTTAAAGTATTAAACAAATGAATATCAAACACAAACACAGTGTAAAAAAAGAAGTCTTTATTAAGTGCTTTAGGATGCTTATTGTTTCAATAAACACATCAAAGTGTTGAACACATCAAGACAAACCTACAATATCAGGTTATGATATTCAATACTTGTGACAAATTGCTGTTGGCTTGTATTTGTGAATAATCTAACTAAGGCACATATGTTTATTAAACCTTTGGCGCATGCAATTCATTTAGTAGACAAATGGTGCTAATCTCTCTCTAATGAATAATAATTCTGCTTCTGGATGAATATGTGCACTTGCGGTTTTAGTGTAATCATGTAAACAATGTGTTCAACTCTTTTGAAAAAAAAAAACAGGAAAATGAGTTATAAATAAAAGCACCATGTGACCTTCCCAAGTTTGACACAAATAATATCGAGAAAAGCTTATTCATGTTTTACAAAACCCTCATTCATTCACAATCACTGTATTATATGGAAGCGTGTTTCCACCGCGGAATAAAAACAAAGGTAATTCAGTCTTTCTTTCACAATATTGCTTGTTTGCATCTCTGAATTCTGATTAATGTTTATTATAAGTTTATATCTAGCCATATACATATCGCAATTCTGACTATTTTCCTCAGATTTTTTCATTTATATATCGCAATTTATCTTACAATTTTAAATATTTTCCTAAAAATTGTGAGTTTCTATCATAATTCATCTCACAATTTTGACTTTCTTTTCTAAAATGAGTTTATATCTCATTATATATATTTTGCACTAATATTTTTCCTCAAAAGTTCACAATTACCTGTTTTATATCTTTATTGCGTGGCAGAAACGCGCTCCTACTCTTTTACACACACTCTTCATAACCAAACACACAAATATGTACACAACCAAACACATCACAAAGAGATTCCCACTCCCACAGTTGCAGAAACAAGATATCACGTATCATAGATAAATCAACCAATCACAGAAGCTCTGAACTCAGCAGCTCTTCTCTGATTGGTCGAGAACATTCATGCGTCAGACCTGAGCCTCGCTCCATCATAACCTGTGTTGTGTGTGTGCGTTGTTAAACTGAGATGATGTTAAAGGTGTCTGAATACATTTTGGTTTGACAGTACCGTACGTGTCGAATCATTGGCCAGCTGATTATTAAAAATAAATAACTGCTAATAGATGAATATGAATCCGTCGTGACGTTAGCGCACTCGCGGCGTCCAGACCTTGCTGTCGGCGCTGAGCATCTGGAGCGTGATCGACGACAGCGAACTCAGACTTCCCGTGCTCCAGGAATGACAGAGCGACTTTGATTGACAGTCAGATTCATGCTGTGGGCGGGGCTTCTGAGGAACGATGGCGTTCAGATTCAGTTGACCAATCACAGAGAAGCAAGGAGCAGAGCGGATCGAGCGCAAGACTAGAGAGAGAGAGAGAGAATTTCGTTACAAAACCTGGTACGAGTCTTCAATAGAGCTGGGAATCAGATACTTGTTATCACCTTAATTTATTTAGCGCTTTTTTTAGCGTTATCAAATATCAAATTAAAATTTTGATTCTGATTTGTGAGCATTTCATTATGACTTTAGAAGTTAAATAAAAGTTTTTTTTTTTTTTAAACGATACCCAACCTGTCTTCGACCCAATGCCCTGAAGATACTCGCAAGTGTGGGACAGCGCCATCTTGTGGTCAAAAATTATAACGAAATAACCTTTGAGGATACCAATATTGCCATAGTCTGTCAAACTTCCTGTTGATCTTTTATTAAAACCAACTTTTTTATTAATATCTTCTCCTAGACCGTTTTTACCGATTTTCCGCAAAATTCGAGTTGGTTCATCTTCGATAGACGAAACTGTTTTCGTAAACCACATCAACACATGATGTCTGATGCCAAACGGCACATCTCTGGAAACATTTGATTGACACTAAAATTGGTGCGTGTCACTGCCACCCAACCCTGACCAAACCAGATCAGTTTGGTGTCAGCGCCACCTATTGGTCAAAAGTAATACGCAATTACGTCACATGACAAGTGCTTGTATTCTTAGGCTTTCAACCATTTAGCTTAAAATCATCTCCAAATCTCCTGCAGCTGGTCTGATGCACACTTGCTTGCAGCTATATTTATTATTATAAAAATATTATATTATTGTATATGCATATTATATATTAAGAACAGTGTTATTTCAACATTGTTTTTATTATAGTTTTTATTAATATTATTTTCATGTTTAGATTTTCGTTTTTTAGTAAGTTTGTTACTTGTTTTTTACATTACTATTTAAGCTTAATTTTATTTTTTATTAAAGTTCTGTTTTGGTTTTTATTTATTCCCAGTTAGTAATTTTAGAGCTTCAAATTAAAACCGAACAAAAATAAGAAATACCGCCTGGGAACTAAAATAATAATGATTCTAATATGTATATTTTATATAGTCATGTGACCCTGGATCACTAAACCAGTATCGAGTCACACGGGTGTTTCTGTGGAAATCGCTAACAATACATTATATGGGTCAAAATTATAGATTTTTCTTTTATGCCAAAAATTATTAGGATATTAAGTAAAGATCACATTCCATGAAGATATTTTGTACATTTCCTACCGTAAATATATAACACATGTGTTTCTGTGAGTGGATGCAGCAATCGTGAACATAATTGCACAACTTTAAAGGAGATTTTCTCAATATTTCGATTTCTGCACCTCAGACTCCAGATCTTCAATAGTTGTGTGTATCTCCACCAAATATTGTCCTATCATAACACAATGCTTTCTGTTGATGTATAAATCAAAAATTGACCCTTGTGACTGGTTTTGTGGTCCAGGGTCACTATTCTCACCCTCTCTGCTGTGTCGGTCTGTCAGGACGTCTCTGGCCTGCAGGTTTCCTCGGGCTTCTGCCTGTTGATAAAGCTTGACTGCGGTGTGGACACACGGAGACACGCCCAAACCCTTCTCGTAACACTGAGCCAGACACACCAGAGCACCGCTGTCCTTCTCAAACACACACACACACACACGATAAAGCTGTTTATTCCTAAGAAAAAGCCCATCATTAGTATAGAGTGTGTAGACGAGAGGTGTGTTACCCCTTGCTCAGCGGCCATCCTGAAATAATGAACGGACTGTTTCTTGTCCAAATCCGAACCCTGAGACAACACCACACCCAGATACATCTGAGCCTGGACACACACACACACACACACACACACACAGTTTAAAGGATTAGTTCACTTTTGAAAAACCTTTTGCTGATAATTTACTCGCCCCCATGTCATCCGAGATGTCCATGTCTGTCTTTCTTCAGTCGAAAAGAAATGAAGGTTTTTGATGAAAATGGACTTCATATAATGGACTTCAATGGGGTCCAAACGGTTCAAGGTCCAAAAGACACTTTCAGATGCAGCTTCAAATGTCTTTAAACGACACCAGACGATGAATAAGGGTCTTATCATGCGAAACGATCGCTTATTTCAAAACTTATTCCAAAAATGTAACTTTTCTAAGGACAAATGCTAGCCTTGCTCTATTCTGTGAGGCGCGTTTGTAACGTCACGTAATACGTAATTACGTTCAAAAGGTCACGGGCGACGTAGCCGGAAGTACAGAGTCAGTGTTTACAAGTTGAACGCATAGGTTGAACGTGCAAACTAACTCAAACGCCGTTTACAAAAAAAGGAATTAAAAGGTAAAACAACGATGTCGGACGATTTTGATTCTGTACTTCCGGCTACGTCGCCCGTGACCTTTTGAACGTAATTACGTATTACGTGACGTTACAAACGCGCCTCACAGAATAGAGCAAGGCTAGCATTTGTCCTTAGAAAAGTTACATTTTTGGAATAAGTTTTGAAATAAGCGATCGTTTCGCATGATAAGACCCTTATTCATCATCTGGTGTCGTTTAAAGACATTTGAACAGTTTGCACTGAAACTGTCTTTTGGACCTTGAACCGTTTGGTCCCCATTGAAGTCCATTATATGGAGAAAAGCCTGGAATGTTTTCATCAAAAACCTAAATTTCTTTTCGACTGAAGAAAGACAGACATGGACATCTTGGATGACATGGGGGCGAGTAAATTATCAGCAAACGTTTTTTCAAAAGTGAACTAATCCTTTAAGGGGCAGGAGATTATTTATCTATTGTTGTGTGGATGCTAATATGTTCTGTGCTAGCATACTAGTCTGCTGAAAAACATACTCTGAGCATATCCGTGAGAGTGTCGATAAGACTTCATCCGTACCTCCGTGAGTCCGGCGTCTGCCGCTGCGTACAGGAAGTTCAGCGCCGCTTCGGAGTCGCTCTCTGAGCTCTGCTGCCCTCTGCTGTTCAGGAGGAGTTTAGCACAGCGGTATTGAGCCTGGCGGTGGCCAGCGACTGCGGCGCGCCTGTAGTAGAGCACCGCCTGAGAGACGACAGTCACGTGTGGATAAACACGGAAGAGACCATCTAAACGTTCACATCTATACAAAAAATTCTGTATTATGAATTTTTAAGGCCAGACACCACTGTATAAATGAAGGTGACTTGAGTAAGCACGTTCACCTTGCTGTGGTCTCGCCGTACTCCACGTCCTCTCTCGTAACACACTCCCACGTTAAACTGAGCTTTGCTGTAGTCGTGCTGAGCCGAAGCCAGGAAACAGGAGAACGCCGCCTCGTAATCCCCCGCTTTAGCGCTCTCCAGACCTGAAACACCACACCGTGTTCTCACAGCATCCTCGGACGGAGTTTGTGTGTGTGTGTGTGTGTGTGAGGTCATCATTACCGATGATGTTGAGGATTATGGGTACGCTGCTGTCTGCCACGTGCCTCAACTTCTGCGCGGCTTCATCGGGTGCGAGACGTTCCTGCAGGAAACACAAGGGTTAATCAGAAGCAAAACACGTTTAAAAGAGGATATGTGTGAGAATCTTTATTTATTGTAGCTTTTTGTATTACCGATTTGTGAACAAAACTTAAAAACAAGACCTTCCCAAGACCTTTAAACGCATTAAAGGGTTAGTTCACCCAAAAATGAAAATTCTGTCAGTATTTCCTCACCCTCATGTTGTTCCAACCCCGTAAGACTTTCGTTCATCTTCGCAACACAAATTAAGATATTTAAGATATTAAGATCACTCCTGCATACAGTCCATAGGCTTCTTCAGGGAATGACTCTTGCTTTCCCCGAAAAGTCATTAAAGACATCGTTAAAATAGTCCAAGTGACTACAGGGGCTCAATCGTAAGTTTATCAAACGACGAGAACAATTTGTGCGCAAAAACAACAAAAATAACGACTTTATTTCAACTATTGGTTTATTTCTCCCTCTGCGCGAGTCAGGTTACTAGTTTAATAGCGTAAGCTTCTGTTATTATACATCACACGCATCACACACATGACCAGCGTCGGCCAATAGTGAGCCTTCGTGTGACGTAGCTTTACGCAATCACACTACGTTAACTGACTACAGGCCCATGGAGAAGGAAGTGAATAGTTGAAATAAAGTCGTTATTTTTGTTTGTTTTTGCGCACAAAAGTGTTCTCGTCGTTTGATAAACTTAAGATTGAGCCACTGTAGTCACTTGGACTATTTTAACGATGTCTTTTCGAGTCATTCCCTCAAGAAGCCTATGGACTAGTATGCAGGAGCGATCTTAATATCTTAAATATCTTAATTTGTGTTGCGAAGATGAACGAAGGTCTTACGGGGTTGGAACAACATGAGGGTGAGTAAATACTGACAGAATTTTCATTTTTGGGTGAACTAACCCTTTAAGCGTGAGACTCTGTTTTCTGTGTTGTTCGCAGACGTGTATCAGTGTATTGGACCTGTGTGCCTCTTAAAGGGACAGCGCTCATATTCCTGCCTCACACAAAGAGAAAATTCACTCGTTCTTCACTGAATAACTTTTGTGACTATATTTGTAATGTATATTATATTTATAAACTGCAGAGTTATTTTACATTTTATTACAGTTTCTGAACCTGAAAATCTTAAATCCTGTTGCAATTGCCGACATTTTATTCGTTCTTTTTTAATGATTGAGTGTTTATTGTCTTTATTAATGCTTGATATTAACATTAGTCGGGCTAGTTGTTCTTCTGGTGTTTTTAAACCTCAGGCAAATTCTCCTTGTGTCAGTCAGTGTTCTTCAGCTGATGATTTCTGTTCATGATATTTGGCAATAATCGCATGTTTTGCAATAAGAATAAATGTGAATGTTATTTAAAAAATGTTTTTAACCTAAATCGGAAACCGAAACATTGAAAGTCAAGCGATACTCAACACTATAAATGTGTGAACGGAAAAGGGAAGCCATTGAATCACGTTCAGTCTCTAGCTGCAGTTCACGTAACGGCCACCGGTGTCGCTAATAACACGTGTGTCTGAATTCTACAAACTGGTGTAAAACATTACCTGTGGTTTCACTGGTTCTGGAAAAAGAGTTTCCTCTGTAAGAGAATCAAGAATGAAGACTCAGCTTCTGTGCACTTCACATCTTTATTACACGAGTCTGTGAGTGTGCTGGTTCTGACCGGAGTGTGACGGGCCGGCGGTCTCAGGGGTCTGCAGGTCAGAGGTCAGATCCTCATCACTGCTGGTGTCACTACTGATGTCACCACTGGGCTCTGGAGACTGCAGCGCCCCCTGCAGGCACTTCACCGTCACGCCACCGGACAACACACTCTCCTGGGACACTGTACGTGTGTGTAAATGTGTTTATACTGGACAGTGCCGTTCAAAAGTTTTGGATCGGTAAGATTTTTAATGTTTAAAACAAATTAATTAAATAAAAACAGTAGTATTGTTAAATATTATGACGATTCAAAATAACAGTTTTCTATGTGAATATACAGTAAAGTGTAATTTATTCCTGTAAATGTTCAGCATCATTACTTCAGTGTCACATGATCCTTCAGAAATCACTCTAATATGAGGATCTGATGATCAACAAACGTTTATGATTATTATCAGTGTTGAAAACAGGATTTTTTTTTTTATTAATATAGAAAGTTCAAGCATCTTTTGTAACATTATAAATGTCTTTACTGTCACTTTTGATCAATTTAATTTATCCTTAATGAATAAAAGTATTGATTTATTTTATTTATTTCCCTCCTAAAATAAAAATTCTTACTGACCCCAAACTTTTCAACGGTAGTGCTTAATGTTACAAAATCTTTATATTTCTGATAAATGCTGTTCTTTTGCACTTCATATTCAGCAAAGAATCCTGAAATATAAAATTTAAATTACTGTTTTCATCATTTATAATAATCATAACTGTGTCTTGATCATGAGATCCTCATATTAGAGTGATTTCTGAAGGGTCATGTGACACTGAAGACTGGAGTAATGATGCTGAAAATACACAGGAATAAATTACACTTTACTGTATATTCACATAGAAAACTGATGATATACATTATAATAATATTTCACTATTTTTCTGTATTTTTTTTTTTTTTTAATCTTAACAATCCCAGACTTTTGACTGGTAGTGTGTAAATATAATGTATATATAAGTTAATGTTTTAGTGGTCAAAACGTGTGTGTGTGACAGCAGGACTCACAGATGTCAATCAGGACCTTGTAGGAGCATTTCTGCACGAGCCCGACGTCTGTGATCCGGTTCTGATCCGCACGCGAGGAAAACCGGGAGTGAATCCTGCGACAGAGCTGCATGAAGAGAACAGCAGCGGCGCCCTGCACACACACACACACACACACACACACACACACACACACACACACACACACGGTCACTTGCGGACTCTAAAGTGAACAGGTGTGCTCCTGTCCTCTGATTGGCTGATCCTCACCCAGCCCATGGCGTCCAGAGCCGTGTATCTCGGCAGGCCAGAGTAGCAGAACTCAGAGCGGCGCCTTTTCTGATCATCTCCATCCCTCTGAGAACTGACAGACAGACAGAACGGGACTTGAGAGAGTGTGTGTGTGTGAGTGTGTGTTATGAGTAGGGTTAATGTGTGTGTGTGTGTGTGTGTGTACCTGCTGCAGTCAGAAGCGTGTCGTCCTGAGGTCAGGACTGAGGAGTTGATGAGCTCGTCCTCCACATGTGTGTGTGAGTGTCCCTGCGAGAGTCGTAGTGAAGCGTTTCCATGGCAACGGCTCAACACTGTGGTTCCAGAGCACACACACACACAAAAGTGTTTTATGAACTGACAAATGCAACATATGTTGTGAACACACACACATTTCACGCTGTTATGAGACGTGAAGAAGTGTTCATTTATGATCAGATGAATGGAAGGAAGGACTCCATCTCTACTGCTGGTTATGGAAGTCTTTGCATGTATTTACTTGTCGTGTGTGTGTGTGTGTTCTCCCTGTGTTTTTGTTGATATGTTCCACGTCTCCCTCATGAATCAGTAAAGCAGATATGTCTGTCTACTCGTGAGCAAATCCACATATGATGCAAAAGACAGCGTTTGATTTCTCATATTTGACGATAATAATATATTTGGCATTTGATCTGATCACGTGTCAAAAGTGAAAGTATCTTCAGACTTACTAAAATGACATGATTTATTAAAATACACAATTAAAGTCATGTTCAAATCAACGAAACTGACAAAACTGCAGAAAGACCCCATGCAATGAAACATTATAATTTATAACAATAAATGAGTGTATCAGTATCGATCTAGCAGTGAGTGTGTGAGAGCTGGTGATGTGTAATAATGCCTCACCTCTGCCCACTAAACTCTGAATCCTCCACATCATGTCTGTCGCTGCTGCGGTTTTCTGTGTTTATGAGGGTTAATAAACTCACGCCATGTTTCTCTCTGACAGTCACGAGATACAGGAGAAACTCAGTGAAGGACGGCCGCCGGAAATGACGCAACAACCCTAAACAACACGAGCGTGAAGTTCAATGTACGGCCGCCAGAGGCCGCCACACACACACACACACACACACACACTCTCTCTCTCTCTCTCTCTCTCTCTCTCTCTCTCTCTCTCTCTCTCTCTCTCTCTCTGTGTGTGTGTGATGGGTAGGGTTAGTTTACTTTAAGGGGACAGAATATACAGCTTGTACAGTATAAAAACCATTACGTCTATGGAGAGTCCTCACAAAAATAGTAAACCAGATGTGTGTGTGTGTGTGTGGGGCTGTAGGGTGTGTAATGACAGCTCTGTTGAGACGAACATGTGCTGGAACTGAAGCTGGGTTTGCTCGTGGCTGGAACGAAGCCTGTATAACGTCAGTGTGGTTTGTTGTCGTCGGGTTCTTCTCTAATGATCATGAATGTCATAAAGCGGGCCGAGTGCACAGATCTCCATCGCCGCTGTGATGTGGTCAGCTAACTCCACTGATGCCAATCACTAAACGCTCCTTTGAACACACACAGATGTTTTTCACTGCTAAAACTAGAGATGAGAAGAAACCGGTAGCTCCTAAAAACATGAGGACGGGCTTTTCCTATTTAAGAAAATGTAATTAATAAACATGTGTCTGAGATTATGAATATGTCTCAGCTGTGTCTGAGGTGGGAGGATAATTTCAGTGAAAATGGCTGTGGAGAGTGAGATTACTGGGATATTTCTCTAGGAGAAACATCTGAGACGCATTTGATCTCATTATCCTCCATCTCAGTCCAGGAGAGACTGAGAGATCTTTCCTTCAGGAAGTGCTTGTTAATCGCAGACAGATGTTTAGTCCTGTGTTTGTAATTATACAGTGGACTCCAGGAGTTTAAAGGAGTCCTATAATGCCCTTTCACAAGCTGTAAAACAAGTCTTTGATGTCCCCAGAGCGTGTGTGTAAAGATTTAGCTCAAAATACCCAACAGATCATTTTTTACAGCATGTTTAAATTGTCATTTTTTGGGGCTCAGAAAAATGCGCTGTTTGAGTGTGTGGCCCTTTAAATGCAAATGAGCTGCTGCTGCTGCCGGCACAGGGGGCGGAGCTTCATGTGCTCGCGCTCAGTCTCTCAGGACGACGATAATATCAGAAACTCTCAGTAACGGTCGGTGTTCATTTCTAGTCGGACAATAATGCCTACAGAGTCAGAGTGCTGTATAGAGATGGAACAGGTATAGTTTAGTAGTTTAATTGCGGCTATTATAACGTATTTGTCATCTGCTTGTATGTATCCATTATTTATTAATAGCCTACAAGTCGGCTGTTTCGTACCAGGTCCGAATGATGATCAAACATATACTGATGAGTTTAATTAAGTTTATTGTACATCACACAAAAGATGAAGCGTCAGTTAACGTTACACTTCAGAAAATCACCGTAAGAGCTGAGTAAACACAGTAAGTTGTGTTGAGGGAGTTGAGGGAGCGTTCCTGTGGGCGGATGTTAGTCAAAAAACGGTTGTACTGACGTCATTAAAGAAGGAAGTAGAGGGATGTAGTCCAAACGGGCCGTTCGATGTAGGCTACTTCTGTTAAATAAAACATCTCGCTTGGCATTGAACTTTGAGCTTTATCATTTTACAGATATTATTTATACTATAACATCAACATTACACACTAACTAAAGATTGAAACATGGGATGCACGAAGAACGGGACCTTTAAAATTTAAGCTTTCTAAAGATATCTCTCATGGCAAGTGTTCGCCGAGTTAGTTCATTTTCTGTCGCGTTTCAGAATGAACTTCACACTTCTTTTACAAAAAGCATAACATTTTGTTTTATAATGTGTACACAAATAAAAGTACACATTTAACAGTTTTGAATGATGGATAACATCTGTATGTTTGACAAAAAGTTAGTTGAGCCTCTTTCACACTTTCCGACCCCAGACGGTTAAAACTCATCTCTGATCGCCAAAATGACATATTTAAACGTTTTTTTTCCTTGATGAAAACGTCTTCATGCCTTAAAATATCTTGAATGTAACTCGACACCCTTGCCTCAATTAGTATATGCAGTTGAATATGCAAATGAGCCCCGCCTCCACTCACTCACTCAGCTCAGAGATCCACTGGTTGACGATCACATGTTGATCTGATTGGCTACAGGGTCGTTTGCTATGTGTGTGTATGTGTTATTGCAGTAGGTTGAGCAAACACAGTGGGTGAGGGAGTTATGTGGTCAGGGGCCCAATGGGGAGAGAAAGAGAGAGAGAGAGAGAGAGTGTACAGTAAACAGCCCAGAGTCGGAAAGCAACAGGAAAGATTCAACATCCTCATCCTCATCCCGGACCTCCTCTTCCCAGATAAACTCTCTCTCCTCAGATGTGCTCCAGCAGCTGTGAGAGTTTATCCCAGCTTTCATGAGACTCCGTGTCTCGGAGCGCCGGAAGGAGACGCGGGAGGAGGAGGGAGTGTGTGTGTGTGTGTGTGTGTGTGTTCATCGCAGCAGAGAGAGAGTGAGCGATGGCCACGGGAGGAATCACTACACTCCCGGCTTCTCCCGACGACGGGGCGAGCGGAGCCTTTTCTCCCGGGAGCTTCAGGGAGCCCAAACGCCTTTACTGCAAGAACGGCGGATTCTTCCTGCGGATCCTGTCGGACGGGCGAGTGGACGGGGTCCGGGAGAAGAGCGACCCGCACAGTGAGTGCTTTTATTCCCTTCTTTCCATGGAAAAACGAGGATCTAGAGGAGAGAGAGGGGACAAAGACTCTTTATATACGTCACAGATGAAAACCAGGCCTGATGATGACGGGTTTCCAACTTATTTTCTCGGTTCAGAAAGAGTTCACTGACGTTTATGCGTGTAGAATTTGTGCGCGTTCACTTTTTAAAAGCTTTTATTCATGTTTTATTCAACTTTTTAAAGCTGGTGCGTGTGTGAGACCAAAGTGTTCACCTTGAAGAGGAAGTGTTTTCCATGCTCCAGGTTCAGTTTAGTCCTGAAAAACACAAGAAATACGAGTCAAGTAGAAACTGAAACAGTCGCCCCTTCAGACTCTCGGGCAGTTGATCAGGGCAACTTCACTAACCCCGCCCACCCCACAGTTCACTCACTCTGACCCGAACCTCTGCGCGCGTGCATGTGCATGAGTGTATGTGTGAGTGAATGAGTTAGTGTGTATGTGTGTGTGTGTGTATGCATGAATGTCCGTGCGTCCATGTGTGTGTGCGCTTGAGTGTGTGTGTGAGTTAGTGTGTGAGTAAATGAGTGAGTGTCTGTGTGTACTAGTGAGTGTGTGTGAGTGAATGAATGAGTGAGTGTCTGTGTGTGCGAGTGAATGTGTGTGTGAATGAGTGTGTGTGTGTGAGTGAATGTCTGTGTGTGCGAGTGAGTGAGTCTGAGTGTGTGTGTGTGTGTTTACAAATGAGGACATTCCTCAGTTCGGCGAGACGGTTCGAAGGAGCCCGGTCTCTGCCAGATATATCGAGTTTTCGTCACGATATTTGCATTTCAGGGCCTTTATCTCGGGCTCCCGGGGGCCCATGAGGCTGGGGGTGGTCTCTTTCAAAAGGTCTCGGTCCGTTCTCCACTCGATAAAAATTTGGCGTCGATACGTTCAGTTGTCGCCGAGATATTTGCGATTTTCTGCCGAGCTCGTGGCGCCATTTCAGAGCGCGGCCGACGGTTTTCGGCTAATATCTCCACGAATACTCCACCAAAAATGACGAAACGCATATGGTTTTGTTCAGTTCGGCGAGACGGTTCGAATGAGCCCGGTGTCCGACGGATACGTTGAGTTTTCACCAAGATATTTGCGTTTTTTTGCTTCCGGCGGGTCTTTGGGGGCCTGTATCTCGGGCCCACGAGGCTGGGGGCGGTCTCTTTCGAAAGGTCTCGTCCCGTTCTCCACTCGATAAAAAAATGGCGTCGAAACATTGATTTTTTTGCCGAGATATTTGCGATTTTCTCCCGAGCTCGTGGCGCCATTTCAGAGCTCGGCCGACGGTTTTCGGCTAATATCTCCGCGAATTCTCCACCAAAATGACGAAACGCATATGGTTTTGTTCGGTTCGGCAAGACGGTTCAAATAAGCCCGGTTTCCGACGGATACGTTGAGTTTTCGTCGAGATATTCACGTTTTCCACTTCCGGAGGGGCTTTGGGGGCCTGTATCTCGGGCCCACGAGGCTGGGGGTGGTCTCTTTCAAAAGGTCTCGGTCCGTTCTCCACTCGATAAAAATTTGGCGTCGATACGTTCAGTTGTCGCCGAGATATTTGAGTAGTATGAAGCTGCAGACTCGGAGACCTGCATCTACAGTCCCCCTGCACCCAGAGTCCCGCATTCTCAGACCCCTCGTTTTTCGAGACAGCGCCTCCTATCAAATTGTATCGGATAAACATGTGAAGAACATGTGAAGAACTTAAGCCAAAACATGAGTAGATAAATAAAATCTTCAATTTTATTTAGCGATTCGTAGTAGACTACTCGTTTGATTTATTTTGTTAATAAAACTAATTTAGCTCATCGATACAACATATGAATAGTCCATTTAATATTTGTAAAGATAGTTTGAAACAAGATTTGAGCCGTTTAATGTATGTTTTTTCGCCCTCTTCTCCCCGAAAATATTTAGATAGCTTATGTTTACGTTAGCCTTTAACCTTGGACTTTTTGTAGAAATGTCTTAAATGCTGCAGTTATTTTCACTGCCCATTTTGTGCCCCCATATATTTCAAACCCACAAAGTTGTCCAAAGTTCAAAAACATCTCAAGGGACACTTCAACAGAGCAGTGAAACATGGTAACTAACATTTGCAAACATTTTTTCTTTTTTTTCTTTCTTTCTTTTTGAAACATCATAAGACATGTGCTATCGGTCCTATGGAGTTGCCCCTGCCGACTCCAGCAACATATCATTTTATGATTATGCAAAGGGACTTATAAATGAGTTTTTTTAATGCAATTGAAGACGAAAAGTAAAGTCAAAAACACTGTTTTTTCTTCCTTTTTTCTTTACAGCAAGATGATGTTTAGGTGATTATTAAATAAAGTACAGAATTGTTTATTATTGGTGTTTTGTCTATTCTGGTTTGTTTTGCTTCGCATTCAAAATATCAAAAAACAGATATTGTAATGTTAGCATGGTAATGTTAATTAGACCATTATAGGTTTAACTGAAAGAAAAATTGGAATTTGAATAAAAAAATATAATAAAAAAAAACATTGTAGCAATATAATATAGCCTACTATTTTTCTGAAGATAGTTAAATCTGCTAATTGTATCCCTTCCATCAGTAACAATTAGGGTTTTTTTTGACACATGCATTAAGCAGGGAACACAAATATTTATTGGATAATTTATTTGAAGACCGTAATATTGCATCCTATTGTTTTTAATTGCATTTGGATAATGCGCTGTACTCTGTGTGCGGGTGTTATTCGATCTTTTGAACAGCATGAGGCGCTGTGTTCGAAAAACGAGTGGTCTGAGAATGTGGGACTCTCGTTGGGGGACTGTAGATGCAGGCTCCGAGTCTGCAGCTTCATAATATTGAGATATTTGCGATTTTCTGCCGAGCTCGTGGCGCCATTTCAGAGCGCGGCCGACGGTTTTCGGCTAATATCTCCACGAATACTCCACCAAAAATGACGAAACGCATATGGTTTTGTTCAGTTCGGCGAGACGGTTCGAATGAGCCCGGTGTCCGACGGATACGTTGAGTTTTCACCAAGATATTTGCGTTTTTTTGCTTCCGGCGGGTCTTTGGGGGCCTGTATCTCGGGCCCACGAGGCTGGGGGCGGTCTCTTTCGAAAGGTCTCGTCCCGTTCTCCACTCGATAAAAAAATGGCGTCGAAACATTGATTTTTTTGCCGAGATATTTGCGATTTTCTCCCGAGCTCGTGGCGCCATTTCAGAGCTCGGCCGACGGTTTTCGGCTAATATCTCCGCGAATTCTCCACCAAAATGACGAAACGCATATGGTTTTGTTCGGTTCGGCAAGACGGTTCAAATAAGCCCGGTTTCCGACGGATACGTTGAGTTTTCGTCGAGATATTCACGTTTTCCACTTCCGGAGGGGCTTTGGGGGCCTGTATCTCGGGCCCACGAGGCTGGGGGTGGTCTCTTTCGAAAGGTCTCGTCCCGTTCTCCACTCGATAAAAATCGATACGAGATATTTGTGTTTTTCACTTCCGGAGCCCGATCGGAATAAATTTCGGGTTTGACTGTAAATCTTGATAAGAAGAGCCAGAAACACTGTCTCAATCCCATCATATGAACTCGTGAAGATGTTGTGTGTGTGTGTGCGTTGTGTTCTCACAGAAGGTGTTTGTGTGTCTCTCAGTTCGCCTGCAGCTCCAGGCGACGGCTCTCGGGGAGCTGGTGATCAAGGGCATCTGTGCGAACCGATACCTCGCCATGAACGGCGACGGACGCCTCTTCGGATCGGTGAGACGCTTTACGATGATCCCAGATCGGATATTTCCTCCAGTGTTCATGAGTAGAATTCAGAAACGCTCGTTATTAGCGACACCGGTGGCCGTTCAGTGAACTGCACTCGCGCACAAGAGACTGAACATGATTCAATGGTCTTTAAAGGTCATTAAAATTACACTGTTATGATTGATTATAAAGAATATTTGAGATTTTAGATTATATACACTGCCGTTCAAAAGTTTTGGATCCGTAAATTTTTTAATTTTTAATTTTCATCTGCTGCACCAAGGCTGCGTTTTATTTGATTAAAAATACAAAAAAGAACCCAGTAATATTTTTAAATATTATGACAATTTTCTATTTTCCTGTTATCAAATGTGTCGCATGATCCTTTAGAAGATTTGATGCTTAAAAAACATTTATTTAAAAAAAAAACTGGATTCTTTGACGAAAAGAAAGTTTTTATTTGAAGAGACTTCTGTTTTTAAAACATTAAAAATCCTTACCGATTACAGAACGACTCTTATCCTGAACATTGTATAAGCATTCGCTTCATGCGTCCTTTTGACTTTCCAGGGAAAGTGACCCGAGTTCGTAGATTACCTAAGAAGTCCAGGAAGGTCTAGTTTGTTTATGGTTCGTTAATAACTGTTCACACATTGGCTATAAAAAAGTGATTAATACATGAAAATATTTACGTATAGCCCATTTAATCATAGAAAATGGCTTTTTAAATATCTAAAAAACAATAAATAGGCAATACAGTATAAATTTGAACACTCAAACACAGCCACACACACACAGAGTTCATCAGTGAAACAACACCGCCACTGATGACGAAGGTGTTGCACAACAGTGAATGAACACTGACTCTGTTCCAGCTCTTCATCTCACCAGAAGAAACACAGTGAGACGCTTCAACAGCTCGGATACATCAAACCCTCTCCCTGAACAACAACCGTCATATAGAAACACTGATCAAGTCCACATTCACCCTCGTTGAGTATTCCACATCACATTACGCTGAACATGTCATCATCACAGAGGTCACACTCCTGTCAGGAGACGTTCTCCAGACCTCGGGCCGTTTCACTCTCAGGAGAAGAGGGAATATTCCCGTAATGAACTGCAGCGTTTCACATGCTGAGAAATGAAGCTGAACAAGCTTCCGATGGAAAACGTTGGAAATTGGGACACAGACAGAAAGTATGAGGACCGAATCAAGCTGGAGAACATCATCAACGGGTTTTCTTCTTGAAGCTTGTCTTTACACGACACGTTGACTTTACAGTACAGAACGGCTCTTATCCTGAACATTGTAAGCATTCGCTTCAACGGAAGAGAGTCTCGACAGAGCGGGAAAACGTCACATCCTTTTGATTTTCCCAAATCCTTCATTTAAACATCAGTCCTACAGGCTTTCACAAACTAGGAAGTCGGCGAAGGTCTCGTTTTTAAAGTAAAGCAAAAACCATTGACTGAAAATAAATATGTGCGTAGTGTGTGTGACATCATCATCTTGGCCGCGCGTCACTCCGGGATAAATTAAAATGTGCAGCGAGACGATTAGCTGAGGTGACGTGACGCTAACAGACAAACACTAGCAGTGACATCAGCAGCGGCAATCCACCTGTCACTCAACTGGCCACGCCCTTAATTATGCACAACTTTAAGCCTTAATATAATTTAAACGGATGAGTGATACAAAAATTCACCCCACTCACAGTCGTCATGAAGGGCAAGATTAGCGATATAGACCAAAAGCACTTTTAACACCAGGCTGTAAACATGTTTTATTCTGCTGTAAAGTTGGGCATTTTAACATGGGGGTTTATGGCACTGACTCTCTTCTGCAGCCGGCCTCTAGTGGCCAGACGATGAACTGCAGTTTAGCTCCGTTTGAGTCAAAAAGCAATTAATGCATGGACATCCTTACATAAAGCCTCCTGTGGTGTAAATCCAGCGTTTAATGTTGTTTATGTGGTGTTTTTAATACGCTTAAACCGTGTGTGCGTTGATAAGTCGACAGCATTGCTGAGTATTTCCTCCTTAAAACTGCAGTGAACCAAAGACAGTCTCAAAAACACGCTTTGAAATCGCTGGTGTTTCTGACGTCACAAACGACCTTGTAACCAATCAGATAAACGTGTGATCGACAACCAATGGCTCTCTAAGTGAGTGGAGGCGGGGCTCATTTGCATATTCATAGAACCGTGCATACTAAATGAGGCAAGGGTGTCAAGTTACATTCAAGCTAAACGAAAAAACGTTTAAATATGTAATTGAGTTTTAATGGATAAAATGATTGACTAGAGGGGGACTTTAAAACGTTTACCAATTGTTATGCTAATTATATATTTTTGTAGTGAAAAAAGTCTCAATGTGTCTTACTGTTGTCTCCGTCTCTCCCTCTCAGAGAAGAACAACAGATGAATGCTACTTTCTGGAGCGCCTGGAGTCCAACAACTACAACACGTACAGATCCCGGAAGTACCCGGACTGGTACGTGGCGCTGAAGAGGACGGGCCAGTATAAATCCGGCTCCAAAACCAGCCCGGGCCAGAAGGCCATTCTGTTCCTGCCCATGTCAGCCAAGTGCTGATCGACCCCAAACCAGACTGATACGCTCCTCCCCGACCCGATGTGCGGATCCAGAAGGTTAAAAGTCAACCGGATCGCTAGAAGGGAAGATTTTTCACCGTCAAGATCCGTGTGTTGAAAACGCGCTTCCCTTTGGCATTTAAATCTATGAAGCGTTTCAACAGTTGAGTTTATTTGTTCGTGGAGATCCAGTCAAACCAAAGATTATTCAGACACCGGATATATATTGTTTCACTAGTGTGTGCAGGACACTATATCATCTATAAGTGAGGAGAACAAAATAACGATGACACAATAAACCCAAAAATTCTTCATACCAGTCGAATTTATAACAATTTGTGGCCAGCAAATAATTCCTCCATTTTGAGCTGACACCGTGTCCTAACCACACGCGACGCGATAAAATTACAGCGACAGCAAGTGTGTCTGTCCACACTAGACGCGACGCGACTGTGAGACGTCACACGTCAATCAAAAATCACAGCCATTCAGAACAGCGTATGGGCGGAGTCTCTCTGTGAACGCGCGCTCAACACTCGGACAACAAATGGGTAAGGACATAATCAAAATAAATCAAGAAATAACATTATTAAAAATCAAAACATTAGCAAAATATACTCATTGACTAATTCTGTTATGAAGTACAGGTGTATGTTTGCATAGAATTCATTTTGAGCGCTATATTGTATGCTTTCAAAATCTGAGGTAAATGATCCGAATCGCTTGTGGCACAGCGAATCTATTTTTAACTAAAAAAAAATAAACAAGGTGTACGCATAACCAGTGTGATTTCTCCGCGACGTCGGAGAAATAGGCTAGTAACCGTTTCTAAATTAGAAACTTCACGTGTCGCCGTCGCGTCTGGAAAAGATAACGTTAACGTTACCTTTTATCGCGTGTCGCGGCGTCGCGTGTAGTTACGACACGGTGTGATGATGTTTTGCTGAAGTGTGTAAATTGCTAATGCTCTTTTTACACACACACACTGAACAACCTGAAGCATTGCTTGGTCACTGGTTGAGCTAAACTGGTATTATCTAATAATTGTGTAGTTAAATTTAACAGCTGACAGATATTCAACATAATTCATGTGTGAGAGTCTAACAGAAGGATGGACAAAACCAAAGAGTCTTGTCTTATTTTATTATTTTCTAAACTATAGTGAATGAACTGTGATAATGTGAGAAATGTTGAAGGTGTCTGAATACATTTGGGTTTGACTGTCTCTCAGCGATATCCTCTCTCTCGTCCAAATCCCACGAGACGATCTCAGATCCAACTTTCCGCACATCACGGTTCAACTGCAGATGGTTTGGCTGGAAGAGTTCGCGATCTGCATTTCCGTGGGGTTTTGTCTGCATCTTCTCGCAGGAATGTCAGTACGGCCACAAAATGTGAGTTTATTTAATGCTGCTCCGTAGAGGTTTCTCTTAACACAAAATATATTTCTAATCTATACTGTATTTTAGAGGGAAAAAAGGGTTTTGCAAAGACAAAGTTCTGCTTTGATGAAGGGAAGTGCACAGTGAATGTTTGTCGTACAACTTTATTCTTTTTTCATATATCATATTGTCAGAGAAAATAAGCTTCTCTTGAGTTTAGTTACACAAGTGTTGATTGTTGCTGCGAGTAACAGTAAGAGTTACAGTAACGTTGATCTTTTCTTTGAGGTAAATGAGGTTTAAAAGTGTACACTCTTCAAAACTAGTTTTCCATAAAGCCAGGTTTACACTGCACGATTTGACCGTCCCAAAAAATCAAATTTTTTCAAAGACAACCATCGAATCAAAATCCAGGAGCGCTGAACCTGACAACAAACCACCACTTGCGTCACACACATCAACCCCATCTCAAGACCAAGTCGTACGAATGATTAAAAAGTGGCTAATTCGTACGATTTTGCTAAATCGTACATATTTTACGAATTGGCCAATTCGTATGAATTCGTACGAATGACCGACCCCTTACCCCACCCCTAAACCTAACCATCACGTGGGTTTAGACAAATCGTACAAATTGGTACGAGTGAGGTCGTACGAATTAGACACTTTTTAATCATTTGTCGAATTCGTACGAATTGGTCGTGAGTTTTTCGGTGTTTTTGAAAGAATTTTTGAATGAATAATTCAGTGTTTATATCCCAGCTATAACCTTTTATCCAGTAATTCTGAGATCACTTGAATTATGGTAAGAGAAATGATCTCTGGATCAGAACACAGATCTGCTGTTTAACGATTGATCTATTAATAAATCGTACAGTGTGAACCCGGCTTACAGTGTGTATTTTGAAGATAAAGTCTTTATAAGATTCACTCTCTTGAGCAAAATATCACTCTAACTATATTGACCTTAAAAGGCTCCGTCAGGCACTTCATGTGTAGAACCGTTTCCATTAGAGACCATTTGTTTTAATTCATTTCTAATTGAAATGAAAAAGTATGACTTAAACATACTTTAGAAAATTGACTAAACATGAAAGTATCATGCAATCAGTTAAAGTCCCCCTGTAGTCAATCATTTGATCACTTAAAACTCATCTTAGATGAACCAGAATTACGTATTTAAACGCTTTTTTCGTTTAGCTTGAATGTAACTCGACACTCTCGCCTCATTTAGTATGTCTGGTTCTATGAATATGCAAATGAGCCCCGCCTCCGTGTTTTTGAGACTGTCTTTGGCTCACTGCAGTTTTAAGGAGGAAATGAATCCACTTATGAACTTACACACGGTTTAAGCGTATTAAAAAGACACATAAACAACATTAAAAGCTGGATTTACACCACAGGGGGACTTTAAAACATTTCTCCTTTAGCATTAAGCGTTAAAATTGTTCCATATAGACGTATGTAAAGGCGTTTCCAGTTCGAGTTGGGATGTTTATTGTGAGGAGTGTGTGGTGTCTCTGAGATAAAGCTGATAAAACAAGCCGGAGTAAACCGCCGGCAGCGTCTCCATCGTGAGGTCGATGTTGTGGAAGCCGTTTCCCAGTCCGTACAGCAGGAGTTTGGCGACGCGACTGGTGATCGGCGTGGTCTCGCTGGTCTCGGCGAGCTCGCGCAGGTCCAGCCACTCGCAGCGCACACACTCCTGCGTGCAGAAGTCGATGTCGTACGAGAGCGGGCTGAGTCTGCAGATCAGGTACATGTCGGACATCCCGAACGCTCCCGGGTGATTGTGCTGCTGACGAATACTGAGGAGAGATCGGAATTCAGATCGGATCCCGGTTTCTTCGAAAACCTCTCGAACGGCCGTCTCCCCTGGAACAAAGCGTCAAAACTGAGAAAATACTCGCGTTTTACAGCACAAAGATTAAACATTCTTAAAGCAAGATACATTTACTGGAGACCTAAAATCACTGAGGACTATTTAGCCTGGTTTTATTAAAAATGTAGCAATTAAGTGAGTTTTTGCTTTAAATATCTGCCAATGGAGTTAAAAAACATCTAATTTTGACTTTGAATTAAGATTACAAGTGAAACTTAAAGTTAGAATATCGTGCAAAAGTTCAGTAATTCAACTTAAAAGGTGAAACTAATATATTATATAGACTCATTGTATGCAAAGTGAGATATTTCAAGCCTTTATTTGTTATAATTTTGATGATTATGGATCAAACAACAAACCTTTTCACAATATTCTAATTTTGACTGGAGTTTTCATAAACTGTAATCCATAATCATCAAAATTATAACAAAGAAAGGTAATAATAAATTAATAATGTATCAAAATTAAGCAAGTTTTTGCTTTAAATATCTGCCAATGGAGTAAAAAAAAAAAAAAACATCTAATTTTGACTTTGAATTAAGATTACAAGTGAAACTGAAAGTTAGAATATCGTGCAAAAGTTCAGTAATTCAACTTAAAAGGTGAAACTAATATATTATATAGAATCATTTACATGCAAAGTGAGATATTTCAAGCCTTTATTTGTTATAATTTTGATGATTATGGATCAAACAACAAACCTTTCGTACCTTTCACAATATTCTAATTTTGACTTTGGGGGTTTTCATAAACTGTAATCCATAATCATTAAAATTATAACAAATAAAGGTAATAATAAATTAATAATGTATCAAAATTAAGCAAGTTTTTGCTTTAAATATCTGCCAATGGAGTCAGAAATTGTTCCCTTTGATTTTTTTCAAACTCGCTTTATTTGAATGATTTATTCATAAAACAAGACTTAATATCTTCAGTCATTTTGCTTCTCCAGTAAATCTTGATTTAAGAAGGTTTCGATATGGAAAACAAGACACACATGCTAAGTGATCATATTAAGCCGTTAAAAAATAATTTTGGTGTAGAAACAATTTTCACTCAGAAATCGCTAGAAAATTTAAATAATCACAAAGAATCTGCAAGCAACACATCTAATTTTGTAGTATAAACACTAAATAGTATTTTTTTGTAAAATATACTCCAATAATATTGTTTAGTCACAACTTAATTTTTTTTTACAGTGTAGATGTACAAGTAAGTAGCATCTGAGCTGCTGATTAAAACCGTTTTAGAAACTTTCTTGGAATAAATTCACATTTAATATTACAGTTATTAACACTGTAAAAACGTAGTTTACTGTATCATGAGATTTGGAGAAACATACAGTAGGATGAGAAAGTTTGTCTTGTTCAGCATGTGAACACAATGTAACTGTTTATACGAAACATTTATTTTTCAGAGATAGCATTGTGATTTATGTAAAAATGTAATCAATAAGCAGTTTATATACAAGTCATTTGTGTGGTAAAGAAGGGTATTTTTGTAACTGAATGTGTTGAGGGTTTCAAATCGTAGAAGATGATCTTATAAATGCACTTTTGGATGTATTATTGGAATATATGATATTATGATTATGAGTTCTGGATCTGAATCTTACCGATGTTTTCTCCAAGATCTGATAAACCGCCGGGAAACTTCCAAGCATTCTTAGTCTGGAAACGACAGGAAAGTTATGTTTAACATGTGCATGTTGTTTTAGTTAAGAATGATATTTTTATGGAAATTAGTCGTTTTATATTTCTCACTGTAAAAAGATGTTCTTCCTGTGTATATGTCTTGTTTTCCAGTACAAATATCTAAACATTACTAACCCTCCTAATGCCTTAAAAACTGTACACAGTTTGGACTCATTGGAAGCTTATAAAAAAAAAATCACAATTTAATATATTTTTCAACAAAAACCATATTGTGTATATAATCAATAATTCCTCATTAATGATGGTTTGAATATTAATTAGCTATATAATTAATTAACATATAATATGAGAATTTCCAGTATGAACTCCATTGACTTTTAACTAATTTGAAACTTGTTCAAAATAGTCTAAATTTACAAAACATACATATTATTTTTAAAAACCCCAGCATAATTTCACGTGTAAAGCCACAGTTCACTTTCTGGTCAAACGAACCTTAAACCAAAAGGTGCAACTATTTAGTTTAAATGAATATATCACTTACATTTTTGGTTTAAAATTTTCCAAAAAAATAAATAAATAAATTATGTGTAATTTTGTAGACTTATGTCTTACAAAATACCATCTTCTTCCTTAAAACTATGGATTTTTTAAAAAAAAGAAATGATGTGTATCTGAATGCATAAGAAAAAATAATCAGAAAAATAATCCTGTCTTCTATTTTGAAATAAGATTCCCCATTGGCGGATATATGTGCTTGTTTTAAGATCAAACTCGCGTCATTTTGATATTTTATTCAGAAAATAATAAGACTTAAGACATTTGTACTGAAAAAAGACAAAAAATACTGAGGAAGAAAATATTGCTATTTTTATCATTTTCATTCCTCGTTCACAGATTATCTAAATATTATTTATATCTATCAATACAATATCAAATATTTTCATAAAAATGTGTCTTATAAGTTTTAGATTTGAGATTGTGGACTACTGAGGTCCATTACATATCGAGTTTTAAAATAATCTAGAAAATGCTGCTAGTTATAAATAAAACTTTCTTACTTGAGTAGTTTTGAGTACAGTAGAGCAGAGCCGGAAACAGACGAGTTGTGTGTGATGTAATGCAACCGCTGGTAAAGGTTTGTGTCATGAGAATATTTCTGAACATTCAATAAAAATCATATTTTTGTGGGCAATTACGTTTTATTACTTTTAGCCACATTGTGAATGCAAGAGAAGTTCAGCATGTTTGGAATATCTCCATGAGATTGAGTTTTATGAACACACACACACACACTCTGTTTCTCTGCCCAGATGTAATCTACCCAGATAAACGAGTGCAGTCCGACCTCTGAACTCCCGGAGGTATTTTAAGCCTCTCAGGAAACTGTACCAGTAAATGACGCCGGCGGACGGATAAAACGATCTTCTAGTTTCCACTCCCGAACCCAACTGTTCATTTCACTGGGAAGCGTTCTTGAGGGATGAAGTGAGACGTGTAACGAGGTCAGAGTTCATCATCAGTCACACACTTGGTTTAAAACTCTAAAATTTAGAGTTGAGACTGAAGTGAGATATTCAGAAACATAAACTATCATTTAGAAAACAGAACTGGGAGTTTTTCTTCTTCTGAATCAGCAGTTCTGAGAAAATTCTGATATTAGAATAGAAACACTATGTTGTGTGTGTGTGTGTGTGTATAGAATAGAATTGTGATTCTTTCATATTTAGAATGATTTTTAGAAGGAAATGTTTATTATCACCGTTACAGTTATCGTCACTAGAGTGAACGAACATCTCCTTCACTGTAAAAATAATATGCTTTATCTAGTCAATAAAATTGTGGCAACAGTTTACAAGCAATATTATTTAATAAATTGAACAAATAGAATTGAGTAATAGTTAATCAAATTAACATTCTAATTAATTCTATATCGTACAATTTAATTAATAACATTGCTTGTAATATGTTGCCACAATTTTATTGATTAGATAAAGCATATTATTTTTTTCAGTGTTCAGCTCGTCTCTTTTTGCTGTCATTGTTTAATAATGATTGGGTCACTTTTATTCTAAAATTGGCAGTTGAACTGGTTTAGGAATAGAAATACTAAATGTTGTTTAGGATCCTATGGATCATTCTGAACTATAAACCGACGGTTTGGGAAATATGATTTACATTTTCGACTGTTCTCAGAACATCCAGTTTTTGAGTCTCAGGAAGGTCTGTTTACACACACACACAAAATCATGAGGAAAGGTCAGGGGTCGAGGCTCTTGGGTATAACCTGCTTCAGTGTGGTTTTGACTGTGTGTGTGTGTGCTGAGTCTGAGTGTTTAATGGGACGCGTGAGAGACGGCGATCCTGTACCTTATTCCTGTCCTGAACAACAAGCACTTTCCCGTTGGATTCGTCCACAACAGCCCCTGTAAACAACACACAACTTATTCACTGCTAGAATAATACAAACGTGGGGTTTCACCTTCATGGCATTCGGCTGTAATCAAACACAGCACACTCACACACACACATCCCGAATCCGACCAATGCCAGATGTTCTGGGCATCTTTCTGGGCATGTTCAAACATGCCTGTGTCCAGCAGTCTGAGAGAGAGAGAGAGCAGCGCCACCTGCTGAAGTCTACGGAGGCGTATTGCATTCACTTGAAGAAAAAAAATATACTCTGTTTTTCTGAATTAACGAGTTAATTTTTCATGAGAAAAAAAAATTTGCTCTGTTTTTCTGAATTAATGAGTTAATTTTTCATGAAAAAAAAAAATTTGCTCTGTTTTTCTGAATTAATGAGTTAATTTTTCATGAGAAATTTTTTTTGCTCTGTTTTTCTGAATTAACGAGTTAATTTTTCATGAGAAAAAAAAAATTTGCTCTGTTTTTCTGAATTAACGAGTTAATTTTTCATGAGAAAAAAAAAATTTGCTCGGTTTTTCTGAATTAATGAGTTAATTTTTAATGGATTTTTTTTTTGCTCTGTTTTTCTGAATTAATGAGTTAATTCAGAAAAACAGCAAAAATAAATTTTCTCATGAAAAATTAACTCATTAATTCAGAAAAACAGAGCAAATTTTTTTTCTCATTAAAAATTAACTCGTTAATTCAGAAAAACAGAGCAAATTTTTTTTCTCATTAAAAATTAACTCATTAATTCAGAAAAACAGAGTAGATTTTTTTTCTTCAAGTGAATGCAATACGCCTCCGTAGGAAGTCATCACTGCATGGCCGATGCGTGTGTGTGTGTGTGTGTGTGTGTGTGTGTGTGTGAAAGAGTGTATGTACAGGTTTATATTAAATTGACTTGATGTCTCTTCAAGGGTATAAACCTGAGATTTCCGACACTAAGGAGCAGCCAGCGCTTCATAAACATACTAAATCATATATTTTTGAAAATGTAAAAATGCAGAAAGTTTTGTGTGATGGGTAGGTTTAGGAGTGGGATCAGTGTGTGTGTGTGTGTGTGTGTGAGAGAGCCAGTGTGACATGCAGCGCCAGCTCTGTGGATCTAATGGCTGGAGGGATACAGTTAAATAGGGTGTGGTTGGATCTTAAAGCTCCGCCCACACACACACTCATGTCTCACCTGCGACTCCGACCTGATGTGTGGCGAAGGCGGGGAGCCTGTCTTCTCCGGGGCCGACCCACAGGCTGAGAACGGCCCGGTCCCCGCGAGCGTGATGAAAGAGGAACCCGTGACGAGCAGCGGCAGAACACACTCGACTGAGGGCCAGCGGGACGTGGAGCCACACAGCCACACGCCGCTCCGAACGCCACTGACGCAGAGACACTGACACACACACACACAGACACTTTTATGTTAGATGCGATTGATTTGTACGGAGGCGTATTGCATTCACTTGAAGAAAAAAAATGTTCTCTGTTTTTCTGAATTAATGAGTTAGTTCTTCATGAGAATTTTTTTTTGCAGTTTTTCTGAATTAATGAGTTAATTTTTCATGAGAAAAAAAGTTTTTGCTCTGTTTTTCTGAATTAACGAGTTAATTTTTCATGAGAAAAAAGGTTTTTGCTCTGTTTTTCTGAATTAATGAGTTAATTTTTCATGAGAAAATTTATTTTTGCTGTTTTTCTGAATTAACTCATTAATTCAGAAAAACAGCAAAAAAAAATTTCATTAAAAATTAACTCATTCATTCAGAAAAACAGAGCAAAAAAAAATTCTCATGAAAAATTAACTCATTAATTCAGAAAAACAGAGCAAAAACTTTTTTTCTCATAAAAAATTAACTCGTTAATTCAGAAAAACAGAGCAAAAAATGTTTTTCTCATGAAAAATTAACTCATTAATTCAGAAAAACAGCAAAAAAAATTCCATTAAAAATTAACTCATTCATTCAGAAAAACAGAGCAAAAAAAATTCTCATGAAAAATTAACTCGTTAATTCAGAAAAAACAGCAAAAAAAAAAAATTTCGCATGAAAAATTAAAAACAGAGCAAAAACTTTTTTTATCATAAAAAATTAACTCGTTAATTCAGAAAAACCGAGCAAATTTTTTTTCTCATGAAAAATTAACTCATTAATTCAGAAAAACAGCAAAAAAAAATTTCATTAAAAATTAACTCATTCATTCAGAAAAACAGAGCAAAAAAAAATTCTCATGAAAAATTAACTCATTAATTCAGAAAAACAGAGCAAAAACTTTTTTTCTCATAAAAAATTAACTCGTTAATTCAGAAAAACAGAGCAAAAAATGTTTTTCTCATGAAAAATTAACTCATTAATTCAGAAAAACAGCAAAAAATTCCATTAAAAATTAACTCATTCATTCAGAAAAACAGAGCAAAAAAAATTCTCATGAAAAATTAACTCGTTAATTCAGAAAAACAGAGCAAAAAAAAAATTTCGCATGAAAAATTAAAAACAGAGCAAAAACTTTTTTTATCATAAAAAATTAACTCGTTAATTCAGAAAAACCGAGCAAATTTTTTTTCTCATGAAAAATTAACTCGTTAATTCAGAAAAAAGAGGGTAGATTTTTTTTCTTCAAGTGAATGCAATACGCCTCCGTAGATTTGACAGTATTATAGATGTATATATTCAACAATGATGCATTAAATCAATCAAAAGTGACAGTAAAGACATTTATGTTACAAAATATTATATTTCAGATAAATGCTGATCTTTTGAACTTTCTATTCATCATTGAATCCTGAAAAATAAAATGTATCACTGAATAAAATCATCACTGTTTGTTGATCATCAGATCCTCATATTAGAGTGATTTCTGTAGGATCATGTGACACTGAAGACTGGAGTAATGATGATAAATTCAGCTTTGATCACAGGAATAAATTACACTTTACTGTATATTCATATAGAAAACTGCTGATTTACATTATAACAATATTTCACAATTTTTATTGTATTTTTTATCCAATAAAACAGCCAACATTTCGAACGGAAATGTGTATATAATATAGATGCCCCCATTTTAATTTAATACAAGCAAAGTTTAAAGATCTTGAAAAAAAACAACAAACTTTAGTTAGCCAAAATTTATCACTTAAAGACAATGTAATTTGTATGTCAAATTAAATTTTCACTGATTTCTGGAAAGCCATCATACATGCTGGTGAAGTAGGAAAAAAATTATATATATTAGCCTATGTTTTATCATTTAGAGATTAAATTATATATTTTACACTGTATTCATGCATGACTTGAATTTTATTCTTCTCAATGAATATTCGCTGGTTATGTCACTCTTGTACCGCTCAGTAGCTCCGCGAACTCGTCCTCGCTGATGTCCGGCGGAAACTCTCGGACCGTCACGCCGCCGAACCGGTCCACAGTCCCGGACAGCAGAGGCCGGCAGACCCGCTCCTGACAGCCCGAGCTCAACCGAACCGAGCCAGCAGAAACACTCCTGAACACCGAGGAGAGCCTGCGGAGCACCGCAGAACCCCTGCAGAACCCGCCTGACATGATCCAGAACATAATAACACCAAAACAACCTCAGGATCCAGTGCCGTAATCACTCGACTACTCGCGCACACGAAGATTAATAGTATATTCGCGCAGCTTTAAAGGGACAGTTCGATCAAAAACGACCATTTATGTTGTTCCAGACCTATATAATTTTCTTTCATCCGATTAACACAAAAGATTATATTTTAGATAAGCAAACACTCGTGGTATTTGTGTCGATAACGGTTATGTTGTGTAATTTCGTGATATGTACTGCCTTTATATTTCTGTTTTTACGGTAGTTAACGGGGAGGAGCTGAACTTTGACATCGGGAAGTTTATGCTCACATGTGGACGGTGTTTGTGTGTGTGTGTGTGTGTGTGTTTAACACACACATCTTATAACTAATCAAACATGTCATCGAGCAAGAAAGGCAAAGGGAAAAAGAGACTGAGCGAAGGAGAAGGAGACAGATCTGGGTCATTCTGTGATGAACCGGACTCATGTGTCCCGAACGGACAATTAACGGTCACAGACTTCACAGAGAGAGGTAACGGGAGCGCGCGACATCACATCAGCGGCGCGCATTAGCTACACTCATTGGTTAGGATAAACTAGTCAAATATGATAAACGTCCGCAATCAGCGCTTGAAACTATAATATTTTTTTTTGGACGGGTATTTTTTGTTGTTGTTGATAAACTCGCGTGTTTAAAGCTGCACTCAAGTCGGTTTTCTGGTTTTACTATTTATTTATTTAAAAAGTCGCTGTATTTTTTCATGGAGCGGGTCGCCCACTCACGGGTCTCGCCATTTTGACATCACGTGTTTTTCTTTTGAATTTTTTTTAATGACAATACAATAATAATAATTACTATTACAATATAACAATTACAGTTCTTCTATATTATTAGTTATTATTATTATAGACTTTATATTTATTAGCCTTTGCTCAAGTTGCTTTATAAACCATAAAAAACGTATGAAATATTAGCTAAAATGAGCATGAATAAATGAATAAACAAGCAGGTAATATAACACGATGCATTGGTTTGAACCTACAGACCCCTGATGTCTTATATTTAAATAGATTGTATTAAAAATCTATATTTGCATGTGATGACGGTGTGCAGCGGATGATAAATCCCCTCAGCGATGGCGATCATATTTGGCTCAGATGAGCGTGAACACCATGAAGACACTGAACACCTGTATCGGTCGTCCTGTCCTGATCTCCAGCAGCGCGGGGCAACAGGAGGTGAGTGTGTGTGTTATAGCTGTGTGTTTGCTGCAGGTGTGTGTGTGTGTGCTGAAGCTGTGTGTGTGCAGGTGTGTGTGGCGTGGCCTGCGTCTCAGTTTCCCAGCAGGCGTGTGGGTCTTCAGTCCAGCGTTCAGTCGAGTCTAAGAGTGAAGCCTGGAGATCATGTGACCCTGCAGCCAATCACTGGAGCCATTCTACAGGCCGAACACCTGCAGATGAGACTCAGGTACGGCTGACCCCCGACTGACCTCTAGACACATCAGAAACACATCAGACACTCTCATGACTGAAGATTAATCTGGGTTTCCTCAGGGATGCCGTAGTTGTGAGGGAATGTCTCCCTCTGCTGGCCGACAGCAGAAACACACGCTCGACTTTACTATAAGTTTAACTGTAATATTTTATCCAAATATTTTTGTTTATTTTTGTAACAAATATTTTGGTTGTATCTGCCCCTATACAAATATTTGTATAGGGATTGGTAAAACAGCCATCCAATGTGTGTGTATCACAGTGCTAACGCTAAAGCTAATCTGCAACAATTAATGTCCCCAGAAGAGCTTTTATAAGTTCGGCTACAACACCAAACAACTCTGAGAAACAAGAACACTAAACAATTTATATTTTTATTAAGATATTAAAACTGGCAGCAGATTTTAAATAATCATGTGATTTGAATCGTCTTACAAAATAGTATGTTATGTACATAAGCGTGCAAGTAAACACTGATTTAGCTCATCCATACTTCTTATGTGAAACATTACAGGAGAGACTTCTGATAAACCTTTTTTAATATTTTGTTAAAAAAATAAAATATTTGTAATAAAAATGATTTTTTTTAAATATATTTTTTTATAAACACATTTGTGATTTGGAACAAATATGATAAATATAATACAAATATTAATAAATAAAATGTTTTAGAGTTGTGAATATAATATGATAAATTGTAAAAATATACATTTTTAAATATATTTATAATATTATAAATGTAATGTAAAAATTATATATTATAGAAAATTATAGTTTTATAAATTTTTAAAAATACATTTGCTTTTTGAAACAAATATAAAAAAATATAACAAAGTTGTATAAATAATGTTTTATAATTATTTATAAATGTATAATTTTTATAATATTTATATTATTAATTTAATATATTATAAACAATATTTATACTTGTAAATATTTTATAAAATTAGAAATATAATATGTTTTAAAAATATTTGAATTGTTTTAATATTTTATAATATTTATACTTTTTTACAACACATTTGTGGTTTGAAACAAATATAAAAAATATAAAATACATTTATTTAATAAAATGTTTGATAAATATTTATAAATTCATAATTTTTATTCTATTTATATTATAAATGTAATATATTATTATATTTTATAATATTAGAAATATAATGTAAATACAATATGTTATAAAAATATTTGTATTGTTTAATATTTTATAACATTGATATTTATAATTTTTTTATGATTAGGAACAAACATATATTTATAAATAAAATGTTTTATAGATATTAAAAGATTATAATTTTTAAATTATAAATATAATGTATCATATAAATATTTCTACTTTTTAATATTTTATTATATTACTATTTATACGTTTTTAAAAACACATTTGTGATTAGTAACAAATATCATATGTTTATAAATAAAATGTTTTATAGATATTAAAAAACTTTATATTATAAATATAATATATAAAAATATTTAATAAGATTTTGTGATTAGCATTATTCCTCATAAACGAGATGTTAAAATGTGTGTTTAACCGTTGCAGTCCTGAAGACCGCGTGCTGAACACAGAGGAGTTCCGGAGCGATCTCCTCGGGATGCTGGGTAATGACACGCGCTGATCTCCTGGAGCCGCTTTGAATGCTGGGATTGTTCTGAGTGTGGCTGTGTGTTGCAGACGGGCGCGTGCTGCTCGCGGGCGGCAGTGTGTCGGTGTGTTACTTCGGGCGCCGGTGTGTGATCGGGGTGGACTGGATCCGAGGCGTCGACGGAGAGACTCAGAGCTCAGTCGTTCTCGACCTCTCCTCGCAGCTCGAGCGGCTCTCCGTCCAGCAGAGCACATCACATGACCTGTCACCTCCGACCCCTCAGCCTGACGGTCCGGTGTGTGCGTGTCGCTCGCCGACGGACACCTTCTACTCCGTCTGCAGCTCCACCGCTCTGAGCCTGTCGGACCCTAACGAGCGGGTCGAGGACGACGAGGGGTCAAAGGTCACGTACAGTATGATCGGCGGGCTCAGCGGTCAGCTGAAGGTCATCAGAGAAACCATCGAGCTGCCGCTGAAACACCCCCAACTCTTTAAAAACTATGGTGAGTGAGGTCACAGGTCAGATTTGAACCTTTGACGTGAGCGTGTGTTTATCGCGTGGTCATGTGACGTGAGCTAGGGATGGGCAACGATTAATCGCATCCAAAATAAAAGTCTGTGTTTGCATAATAAATGTGTGTCTAGTGTTTATAATTAATTTGTATATATAAATACCCACACATGTATGTGTATATTTAATAATTTAATTTAAATTTATTTAATTTAATTTAATATATATAAAGTATATACATGCAAATATTTCTTAAATATATACATGCATGTGTGGGTATTTATACATTCAAATTAATTATACACACTACACACACATATATTATGTAAACACAAACTTTTATTTTGGATGCGATTAATCGTTACCCATCTCTAACGTGAGCGTGTGTTTATCGTGTGGTCATGTGACGTGAGCGTGCGTTTCTGTCGTGTGGTCATGTGACGTGAGCATGTGTTTATCGTGTGGTCATGTGACGTGAGCATGTGTTTATCGTGTGGTCATGTGACGTGAGCGTACGTGTCTGTCATGTGGTCATGTGACGTGTGTTTCTGACAGGAATCCCGCCTCCTCGCGGTGTGCTTCTCTACGGGCCGCCCGGCACAGGGAAGACTCTGATTGGACGAGCAGTAGCCAATGAGGTGGGAGCTCACATGAGCGTGATCAACGGCCCAGAGATCATGAGCAAGTGTGTGAGAGAAACTGATCATCAAATAAATACATGATTACGCTGATTTGAGTGCCACATTCTCCTGTGGGCAAGTGTGTGTGTGTGTGTGTGTGTTCAGTCATGTCTCTCTCTCTCTCTCTCTCTCTCTCTCTCTCTCTCTCTGCAGGTTTTATGGAGAGACTGAAGCCAGACTGAGGGAGATCTTCACACAGGCTTCACAGAGGTAACACACAGCTAATGCAACTGACGTCTGTTATGAATGACCCAAAGTCACTGAGTGTGTGTGTGTGTGTGTGTGTGTGTTCACAGGCAGCCCTCCATCATCTTCATCGATGAGTTAGATGCTCTGTGTCCGAAGAGAGAAGGGTCCCAGAACGAGGTGGAGAAGCGTGTGGTGGCGACTCTCCTCACGCTGATGGACGGCATCGCTTCAGTGAGTGTGTGAGTGTGTGTGTGTGTGTGTGTGTGACAGGCAGGTCTCAGCAGTGTGTGTGTGTGTGTACAGGCGGGTTCGCAGCTGCTGGTTCTGGGAGCCACTAACCGTCCTCACGCGGTGGACCCGGCGCTGCGGCGGCCCGGACGCTTCGACTGCGAGCTGGAGATCGGCGTTCCCGACGCCGCCGGCCGGATGGAGATCCTGCAGAAGCTGCTGCTCCCCATGCCGTGTGTGTGTGTCGCTGACGACGAGCTGCGCGAACTGGCGCACGCCGCGCACGGCTACACCGGAGCCGACCTCGCCGCCGTCTGCAAGGAAGCGGGTGAGTCTCACACACACACACACACACTAGAGCCAGACCGATATATCGGCAGTTATAATGGCCGATAAATTTATATTTCAAAAATAAAATAAAAATAGACGAAACACGCTTGAACCAAGTCACGAGTGTTGGAGTTGCATAGTTTGTCCACCAGAGGGCGCTCTACACCGTCCCTGTTGGCAACACTCGTTTATAACGCGCCAGAGCACATTTTATTATTACATTCAGAAACAATGTAAAATATTAGTGAATAGAGCCAGACCGAGATAATATTACTGATATTATCGGCCGATATTAGGCATTTTCCAAACTATCGGTATCGGCAGTTATAATGGCTGATAAATGAATATTTCAAAAACAAAATAAAAACGGACGAAACGCTTGAACCATGTCATGAGTGTTGGAGTTGTATAGTTTGTCCACCAGAGGGCGCTCTACACCGTTCCTGTTGGCAACACTCGTTAAGTTGGTCATTGCTTGATTAACAATTAAAAGATCATCCCCATCAGTTCTCTGAACTCAAATAAGCAGGACAAAATTTGTGACTAATCATCTCCAGCTTTGCTGCTGTTTAATAAGCCGAGAGTGAAGCGCAATTAGCTAGTAATAGTTACGTTACGTTGTTAAAGTGTAGTCGACTGACAGTCCTTTAACGTTTGACAGTGTGACTGAAGTATTTCTTTAATAGCGCGTGACAGTTATAGCAATGAGACGCATCATCTGTCCTTGGACTCTTATATTGAAAATGTATGTTTTACACTTTGTAGTATGACATCATCTAAATTATGGCTCATCATTGCCTAGCTAATCACAAAGCTAGCTAATGCCACTGTCATCCGTCTGTTCTGTTGTGACCGTAAAAGAAAAAAGTTTCTTTTTAAAATCCATGATCATAATATTTTAGTTAAAACTCATAAATAAATATAAATAACTAATGTTAAGGAAATCTGTTAATGTTTTGTTGCGCGTTTCGAAAAAAAAAATATCGGGCGATTTATCGGCATATCGGATATTAAAACCAACAAATATTTGTATCGGTATCGGCCTGCAAAATCCTTTATCGGTCCTTTATCTCACACACACACACACACACACTTTTCATCGGCCCTTTTCATATGTACCTTGTGTTCTTTTGCTATGGTTAATATTTACGAACATTAATTTCTTCTTCATTTTTGTCCTACTAACACTTCAGATAAGACGGTTTGTAAAATAAACGCTCGTACGAATGTTCCCGAGTTCAGTTAGTAACAAACTCTTGATACGTCCTCAGATGTACTGGATTCTACTCAGATTCTATTAGAAAGTACATTTCTCGTGATAACTTGCTCTATTGCTCTATATGAGGCAGGTAACGCACCATCCGTCATACATTTTTTTCCGGCATTTAGAATTTTCCCAAAAAGCGACTTTTTCTGAATTTTAGAGATTTTCATGAAAATCGAACCAGATCATCACCTTGATCACCACCGACAAAAAAATCAAGGTGTTTCGTCAAACTGTTCTCGAATAACTCGCGTAACAGTGTCTGTGCAGCGCCACCCAGTGGTGAGGAGGGATGAGAAATGGCTCTTTTTGCTCACAACTTGTGATTGGTTTGGCCGGTTTGAACACCGTAAAGCTGATTTTACTGTTTATGTTGAGATAAAGACCTCTGTAGGACCATCTCACTTTATCTTTCCTGAGGGAAAGGCAGAAGAGAGGCGGCTGTGGGTGTTTGCGTTTGCTGTAACTCAGAGAATAAACAGTCCTGTGTGTGAGCGACGGCTGCTTCCTTATAAAGCCTTTCTCTCGCCCTCTTCTGTCACAGCGAGAGTTCTCAGTCATGCTGGTTTATAAGGGGTCCTGTTTATAAACGCCGGAAACCTCTCTCTCTCTCTCTCTCTCTCTCTCTCTGTTTTATGAGAGGGCTGGTTCTGTTTCTTCTGTTGTTCGAGAGGTTTTATTGCAGCTGTGAGTGTAAACACAGGATTGAGGGACGATCTGGACACATTCCTGCTTCGCCCGCTTTTACTGCTGTTGTTCTTCCTTCCGTTTTATTGCATCTTTAAATGATGCCGTTCGTTAAAGTTTCGTCTCTTTGCTGCCTGTAAATTGAAATACCTGGGATTTGAAATCATCATTAAAATATTATCTAAGCTATCCATCCATCCATCTACATCTCCATCTATCTATCCATCCATCCATCCATCCGTCTGTCCATCCGTCCATCTATCTACCACTTCGTCCATCCATCCATCCCTCGTTCATCCTTCCATCCATCCATCAATCAATCCATCCATCCATCCATACGTCCATCCGTCCATCTATCTACCTCTTCATCCATCTGCCCATCCGTCCATCCATCCATACGTCTATCTATCTACCTCTTCGTCCATCCATCCATCCGTCCATCTATCTACCTCTCCGTCCGTCCGTCCATCCATCCATCCATTCGTCCATCCATCTATCTACCTCTCCATCCATATGTCCATCCATCCGTCCATCTCTCTACCTGTCCATCCATCCATCCGTCCATCTATCTACCTCTCTGTCCGTCCGTCCATCCATCTATCCATCCATCCATCATCTGTCATCATCCGTCCATCCATCCATCATCCATCCATCATCCGTCCATCCATCCATCCATCATCCATCCATCATCCGTCCATCCATCCATCCATCATCCATCCATCATCCGTCCATCCATCCATCCAAACATCCATACATCCATCTATCTACCTCTCCATCCATATGTCCATCCATCCGTCCATCTCTCTACCCGTCCATCCGTCCATCCATCTATCCATCCATCCATCCATCATCTGTCATCATCCGTCCATCCATCCATCCATCATCCATCCATCATCCGTCCATCCATCCATCCATCATCCATCCATCATCCGTCCATCCATCCATCCAAACATCCATACATCCATCTATCTACCTCTCCATCCATATGTCCATCCATCCGTCCATCTCTCTACCTGTCCATCCGTCCATCCATCTATCCATCCATCCATCCATCATCTGTCATCATCCGTCCATCCATTCATCCATCCATCCATCCATACATCTATCCATCTACCTCTTCATCCATCCATCCATCCGTCCATCTATCTACCTCTCCGTCCGTCCATCCATCCATCCATCCATTCGTCCATCCATCTATCTACCTCTCCATCCATATGTTTATCCATCCGTCCATCTCTCTACCTGTCCATCCATCCATCCGTCCATCTATCTACCTCTCTGTCCGTCCGTCCATCCATCCATCATCATCCATCCATCCATCCATCAATCATCTATCATCATCCATCCATCTGTCCATCCATCTGATTATTTAAGGTGGATTCACAGGTAATCTATTTTTAAATGTGTTTATTGGAAACATATGAGTCTGTTCTCTTCAGCTCTAATGGTTGTCGCTCCTCTGTTCCTCTCTCTCTCTCTTTATATTGTTGTGTTTGTGATCCTCGTTCGGCCTCGTCTGGAGTCACGAGAGAGCAGGAGTTCAGGTTTGATTCACGTCGGATGTTTACTCTGTGTTGGAGCCGAGGAAAGACTGCAGGATGTTTGCTCTCAAATAAATCAACTCAAACAGAGATTAAACCCGCTGGATTCAGCTTCATCTGGGCCTTATTATGCTTCAGTGCGTGTGTGTGTGTGTGTGTGTGTGAGAGAGCTGGTGCTTGTGTTAAAGGGACAGTTCAACCACAAATGATTCTGTCATCGTTCACCAGAGAAATACACGACCGTCAAAGGTTTGTAAAAGATCTTGAGCGTGTTCATGTTCTGTGTTTCTGCAGGTCTTCACGCACTGAGGAGGGCTTTAGGATCCGGACCTGCTCTCTCTGACGCCCAGCTGATGAACACGGTGAAGGTCACGACCTCTGACCTCAGGCTGGCCATGACGGAGGTCAAACCCAGCGCGATGAGAGAGGTGGCCATCGACGTGCCAAAGGTGCAGTGTTCATCTAAAGCAAAACCTCCACATGATGGACCAATCACAGGCTCAGAAACACACAATCTCTTACAGAATTACAGCTGGGCGTAATTCCAACATCGTCGATGCGTTTTCCAATAACCGTCGAGTCTATCGAAAAGCTGTGGGTTGAAGATGATCTGAGCCAATTTTGGTGAAAGTCGAGGTCTAGGAGGAGTAGGTTTTTAAAATAATTAAACATGGGAATTAATAATTAAACACAGCAGGTTCAATCGGATATGACATCATTGGTATCATTGTTCTCGGCGTGATTCAAGAGATCTATAATCACACGGCTTTTAAAGAATTTTGCCAAATTTAACGACTAAGTGAACAAATTTAACTATAAGCGTTTTTGGAAATGTCATTCTAATGTTTGACCAGAAGGAGGCGCTGTTCTGAAAGTTTTGAATGGTCCTCAAATGCATTCATTATATACAGCATTTTATGACAACATTTTCAGCAAAGCGTTCAGTGGTTACAGGCAAAAACACTAAGACTGATCCTTGATGCGCTAAAGCAGACTTAATGCGCTACTTCAGATGATTAGCCTCGTGTCAAATTTGGCGTTCTCTACTTCAAATTCGTTTGTGTGTTGTTCGAGAAAGGTTGCGTTTAATTAAAAGCCTTGGCAAGCATGGTTTGAGGTTGACCTGATTCAATTTTCATAAAAAATCAGACAAACTGTTTATAAAAAATAATTTTATTTCTAGCCCTTATGGTTCACTTTGGACAGTTGGTGGCGCTAGAGGGATTGAGTTAGAGACTCCAGATTTGGTGTGGTGAATGTGTGGAGTGTTTTCTATCTGTGTGCCAAATTTCACAACTTTTCACGGTTCTCAACATTCAAAACCCAGTGTTTCACAGCGGCTTTACCGGGAGAACAGGAGAATAAAGCAGAATATCCTCAGTCCATCTTTAGTCATGCTTCATTTTTGTTGTAGAAAAGTAATTAATATAGTTAAAGGAGTAGTTCACTTTTGAAAAAACTTTTGCTGATAATTTACTCGCCCCCGTGTCATCCAAGATGTCCATGTCTTTCTTTCCTCAGTCGAAAAGAAATTAAGGTTTTTGATGAAAACATTCCAGGATTTTCTCCATATAATGGACTTCAATGGGGTCCAAACAGTTCAAGGTCCAAAAGAGAGTTTCAGTGCAAACTGTTCAAATGTCTTTAAACGACACCAGATGATGAATAAGGGTCTTATCATGCGAAACGATCGGTTATTTCAAAACCTATTCCAAAAATGTAACTTTTCTAAGGACAAATGCTAGCCTTGCTCTATTCTGCGAGGCGCGTTTGTAACGTCACGTAATACGTAATTACGTTTAAAAGGTCACGGGCGACGTAGCCGGAAGTACAGAGTCAGTGTTTACAAGTTGAACGCATAGCTTGAACGTGCAAACTAACTCAAACGCCGTTTACAAAAATAGGAATTAAAAGGTAAAACAACGATGTCGGACGATTTTGATTCTGTACTTCCGGCTACGTCGCCCGTGACCTTTTGAACGTAATTACGTATTACGTGACGTTACAAACGCGCCTCACAGAATAGAGCAAGGCTAGCATTTGTCCTTAGAAAAGTTACATTTTTGGAATAAGTTTTGAAATAACCGATCGTTTCGCATGATAAGACCCTTATTCATCATCTGGTGTCGTTTAAAGACATTTGAACAGTTTGCACTGAAACTCTCATTTGGACCTTGAACTGTTGGGACCCCATTGAAGTCCATTATATGGAGAAAATCCTGGAATGTTTTCATCAAAAACCTTAATTTCTTTTCGACTGAAGAAAGACAGACATGGACATCTTGGATGACATGGGGGTGAGTAAATTATCAGCAAAAGTTTTTTCAAAAGTGAACTAATCCTTTAATTTATATATTTAGCCGCTCTGGAGAAAGTCCAGCTCAGTTCTCATATAATGCAGTCAATGCAGGAGATCAATAATATTGTTGAATATTAAATTAATTGTCCCCAATTAAGCGAGACAAACGTGAAAAAGGTGCTAAATGATTCAACTCAAAGCCTCACTTTTGTAACATTTCAGTACCGAAGTCGGTGCTTTTAACAACACTACTGTGTGTGTGTGTGTGTGTGTGTGTGTGTGTGTGTGTGTGTGTGTGTGTGTGTGGGGGGGCTTTCCTTTAGCTCAAACAGTAAAGTGTTGGCACATGCAACGCCAAGGTCATGGGTTCAATTCCCAGGGAAAGCAAGAACTGATAGGAATGTAAATGTGTACCTTGATAAATGTGTGTGTGTGTGTGTAGGTGCGCTGGAGTGACATCGGTGGGATGGAGGAGGTGAAGCTGGCGCTGAAGCAGGCGGTGGACTGGCCCTTACGGCACCCCGAGGCCTTCATCCGGCTGGGGATCACGCCACCTAGAGGCGTCCTGCTGTACGGCCCGCCGGGATGCTCCAAAACCATGATCGCTAAAGCCTTAGCCAACGAGAGCCAGCTCAACTTCCTGTCCATCAAGGTCCGACATGAGTGTGTGTGTGTGTGGTTTATTATTATGGAGCAAAGAGAGACATACATGTTATAACTAGTGCTGGGCAACGATTAATCTCAGCCAACATACAAGATTGTGTTTGCATAATATATGTGTGTAATAATTTGTGTATATAAATACACAGACATGCATATATATATATTTAAGAAAATGTGTTATATATGTGTGTGTGTGTGTGTGATGATGTGATCAGGCGTGTTTGGGAGTGTATCCCTCACTGGAGGATGTTTAGTCTGAGAGACGCTCACATTTCTGTTCGAGAGCCGATATGAATCTTTCCAAAGCAAGTTACGGAAAACACACACCCTCCGAGACAAAACCCAGATCACGAGTGTGTGTGTGTGTGTGTGTGACAGGAGGTGTTGAAATGGGACAAAAGGAAGTGAGCTTGACTTCAGAGAGAATGTTTATCAGTTCTTGTCTTTGTGCTGGCGGTTATTATTGTCTCTTCCTGTCGAGGTTATCATTATTAAACATCATATTAATCATCTTATCAATTTTATCATCTTGTTAATCATCTTAAATAAATAAATTCCATATAAACATCATTACCTGACAACAATATGTCTTAGTAAGATGATAATGAATTGTGTAGTTTTCTGATCAACTCGAACACCTCATATCTGTAATTGTGTTGGGTTTATGCATTGATAGATGATTGGTGAAGTATTGATGATGCTCACGGTCTCTACAGGGTCCAGAGTTACTGAGTAAATACGTGGGCGAATCAGAGCGAGCGGTTCGAGAGGTGAGTGACGTGCAATATTTCATTCATTTGAATTATTATTATTTTTAATAATGGGATTAAAGACTCCATTTGTTTCATTAATGGATGATTCAGCATCTTTTTAATGTATTTTACTGAGTGAATGATTCAATGACTCGCTCATAAAGACTTTTACTGAGTGAATGATTCAATGACTCACTCATAAAGACTTTTACTGAGTGAATGATTCAATGACTCGCTCATAAAGACTTTTACTGAGTGAATGATTCAATGACTCGCTCATAAAGACTTTTACTGAGGGAATGATTCAATGACTCGCTCATAAAGACTTTTACTGAGTGAATGATTCAATGACTCGCTCATAAAGACTTTTACTGAGTGAATGATTCAATGACTCACTCATAAAGACTTTTACTGAGTGAATGATTCAATGACTCGCTCATAAAGACTTACTGAGTGAATGATGCAATGACTCGCTCATAAAGACTTACTGAGTGAATGATTCAATGACTCGCTCATAAAGACTTACTGAGTGAATGATTCAATGACTCGCTCATAAAGACTTTTACTGAGTGAATGATTCAATGACTCGCTCATAAAGACTTACTGAATGAATGATTCAATGACTTGCTCATAAAGACTTTTACTGAGTGAATGATTCAATGACTCGCTCATGAAGACTTTTACTGAGTGAATTATTCAATGACTCGCTCATGAAGACTTACTGAGTGAATTATTCAATGACTCTCTCATAAAGACTTTTACTGAATGAATGATTCAATGACTTGCTCATAAAGACTTACTGAGTGAATGATTCAATGACTCACTCATAAAGACTTTTACTGAGTGAATGATTCAATGACTCTCTCATAAAGACTTTTACTGAGTGAATGATTCAATGACTCACTCATAAAGACTTTTACTGAGTGAATGATTTAATGACTCGCTCAAAGACTTTTACTGAGGGAATGATTCAATGACTCGCTCATAAAGACTTTTACTGAGTGAATGATTCAATGACTCGCTCATAAAGACTTTTACTGAGTGAATGATTCAATGACTCGCTCATAAAGACTTACTGAGTGAATGATTCAATGACTCGCTCATAAAGACTTACTGAGTGAATGATTCAATGACTCACTCATAAAGACTTTTACTGAGTGAATGATTCAATGACTCGCTCAAAGACTTTTACTGAGGGAATGATTCAATGACTCGCTCATAAAGACTTTTACTGAGTGAATGATTCAATGACTCGCTCATAAAGACTTTTACTGAGTGAATGATTCAATGACTCGCTCATAAAGACTTTTACTGAATGAATGATTCAATGACTCACTCATGAAGACTTACTGAGTGAATGATTCAATGACTCACTCATAAAGACTTTTACTGAGTGAATTATTCAATGACTCACTCATAAAGACTTTTACTGAGTGAATGATTCAATGACTTGCTCATAAAGACTTTTACTGAGGGAATGATTCAATGACTTGCTCATAAAGACTTTTACTGAGTGAATGATTCAATGACTCGCTCATGAAGACTTTTACTGAGTGAATTATTCAATGACTCACTCATAAAGACTTTTACTGAGTGAATGATTCAATGACTCGCTCAAAGACTTTTACTGAGGGAATGATTCAATGACTCGCTCATAAAGACTTTTACTGAGTGAATGATTCAATGACTCGCTCATAAAGACTTTTACTGAGTGAATGATTCAATGACTCACTCATAAAGACTTTTACAGAGTCGATGATTGAATGACTTGCTCATAAAGCCTTTTATTGAGTGAATGATTCAATGACTCGCTCATAAAGACTTCGCTTGTTACACAAACACACTTTAACTCTTACTTGTCGCCACCTACGGGTGTAACACTGTAACTGATTCAATCTTCTCAAGTTACTTTCAAAAGGTGATTTACTCGCCTTATGATTTGTTCGCTTCCATATGCATCAGTTTTAATATAATAATAATGTGTAAACTCGTGTGTGTGTGTGTGTGTGTGTGTTTCCGTAGGTCTTTCGGAAGGCCAGAACAGTGGCTCCGTCTATCATTTTCTTTGATGAGATTGATGCTTTAGCAGTGGCAAGAGGAAGGTAACAACAGAATCATCAATGACTTTATTACTAAAGCATCGTGTGTGTGTGTGTGTGTGTGTGTGTGAATCTCAAACACTGAGCAATAAAATGTGTTTTTATTTGTTTGGCTCTTTGCTTATTTAATTAATAAAGTGCATAGTGTTTTAAGTGTCTGACAGGAATCACACACACACACACACACACACACACACACACACACACTTCAGTGTAAATCTGAAGCAGGTTTGTTCTGCTGAGTCAGAGATTCATTTACTGGATTGAATTGTGAATGACACATTGATTAACTGATGAATGTTTTTGCCTTTAATCAATCCACACACACACACACACAAACACACACACACACACAGTGCTGTACTGTGCCTGGCTAATGCTAACCCTGCTGACGGCACGCAGTGTTGTGTTGTGCAGTTCTCAGGCGGGGGGTTTGTGTTGTGGTGATGTTGTGTTAATGTTGTGTTAGTGTTATGTTGTGTTGATGTGGTGTTGTGTTAGTGTTAATGGTGTGTTGTTGATGTTGTGTTAATGTTGTGTTGTGCAGTTCTCAGGTGTCGGCCGGTGTCGGGGATCGAGTGCTGGCTCAGCTGCTGACCGAGATGGACGGCATCGAGCAGCTCAAAGACGTCACAGTCCTCGCCGCAACCAACAGACCTGATATGATTGACAAGGTAAGATCACCAACACACACACACACACACGTTTCCTCCTGCTGGGTTTATGAGTTGGCTCGGAGGCTCACAGCAGCTGTCAATCACTCTTCTTCATCACTCTTGATTGACAGCTCCTCCATTTGTCTCAAACCCCCACTGGGATACACCCATCCTACTGGAGTCACACACACACACACACACACATGCACATTCTTCTTTACAGCAGGTTCAGCTCCATCAATATTTATTATACAGACAATCATATTTTTAGACTCATTTTAATTAGTTCAAACATTTTAATATGGCTTTAAAGTGGCTGAAGGGTGATTGATTTAGTGAATCTCTCTCTCTCTCTCTCTCTCTCTGAACCTTCTCTGCAGTGGTGGAGGAAGAGCTGAATCTCAGTACTTCAGTAAAAGTACAAATACCCAGATAAATATTTACTTTAGTAAAAGTAGAAGTAACACAATGACAACCATACTTAAGTAAAAAGTAAAAAGTACCTGATTTTAAATGTACTTTAAGTATTAAAAGTAAAAGTACTTGCATAACAATTTATTATCTTAATGTCTATTTTTCTAATGATTAATAAAACATTTAATTCTAACTCATTCAACCTAATAGCCTACTCCTATAATGATGTTCAATAATGATGGAAAAAAAATGTCACCATTTCTGAAACAAGCTTGCAATTAGGCAATATCATGCTTATCCTTACTATATGTTAATAACTATGTTTGGCAGTAAACGCGATTCATTTATGGTGTAATTCTGAACCTCTTGGCTTGCCATATAACCAAACCAAACATATATTACACACGGTGTGTTTCCTATGCACGTAAAAACTAATTTTCGCGTATGAGTTGCATGATAAACACACTGCGTATGAGACGCATTTAGTGTGACCGGGTTGATATACTGTATCTATGGCAACCAAACGTCACTGGTGAGACAAACGTGCAACGAACGGACGGTCAGATTACGTTTTGGCAGGGGAAAAACTGATCAGAAAATGTAATGAAAATGTAACAGAAGTTGTAGAAATGTAGTGGAGTAGAAAGTATAATAATTGCTGCAAAATGTAACGAAGTAAAAGTAAAAAGTATGCACTATTTATTGTACTTAAGTAAAGTAAAGATACGAGAAAAATGTACTTAAGTAAAGTAACAAAGTATTTGTACTTCGTTACATTCCACCACTGCTTCTCTGTGGTGTTTAGTTGTGTGTCAGTGAGTTTGTGTTGTGTGTTGGTTTAACCAGGTGTGGATAGCCAGGTGTGTGTAAGTTTAGTTAGCACTGATGGTGATGGTGGTAGCCTGATCTCAAACCGGACTTGGACCAATCAGCTGTGAGCAAAGTGTCACATGTCTGATGCGATAAAGTCCCTCCACCTGTTTCCACTCCACATTAAAGCTCAACACAGCAAATGATTTTAAAGACAAAATCGTCTGGCTTTTAGTAGTGCTTATTATGATTTAGGTGTATTATGTAATTATTATACCCTTAATCGATCACACATGTACAATTTTATTATCACGCAGAGTTTAAATGAATAATATATAAAGGTAATATAAATACGCTTTAGAATCGAAGACTACTTGTTCAATTCTCTCTGTATAAACTATATAAACTAACTGGAGACCGTTGTCCTCTTTCATAGTAAACATGTAAATTTGTTTAAATTCTTAGTATTTTATGTAACAAGTGAATTTCGCAGCTTCTCTCGTTTCGAATGAGTTTCTCGGCGTGTGATTGGCTGTTCGCGACTGATGATGTCACTCCTAAACTCAGGATCAAAGCCTGAGCTGACAGAGAGCATCATGGGACCAACAAACCCTGGTTGGATTGGTTTAGTTTGGTCAACTCTGAGCTAATCCTGCAACCCTGAGTTTGCTCTTCTGAACAGAAGGGGGCGCCAGACCAGTCCAGTTAAATCCAGTTCACTGGTTTCATTTTGAATCATTTATTTGCAAATGCATGCAGTTAAAAAAAAATCTGATTTTTATTTGTATTTGTTTGCTTTTATACTGGTGTTGTAATCATTGTGTCCTCACACACATTGAGTTTCAGTCGTGTGTGTTTCCAGTGAATCTCCTTGCTAGTGTGTGGCTGTTTCTGTGAACACTGGCGCCGTACATCAGCATTATTCGAGTGTGTTCAGTTTCTCTGTTTGGACTGGAACAGTTTTCCCTGTTAAACGTCACCATGAGATCAGAATTGACCGATCTTGTTCTGTTTTTAATGGGATATTGCAGTATTTATTATAAATGATTTATTCGTGCACATGTCACTCACATGAGATCCAGCAACAGCAAACCACAACTGTCCAATCATATCTCCACAGACAAAATCAAGCCCCGCCCACATTTGTTCTTGTTCCAGAAACCGTTTTACTCGGATATACCGTCTCATTTCCGTGAGTGAGTGATTGTGAGAGAGATTATGAGTGTGAGTATATGAGAGAATGTGTTTGTGAGTGATTATGAGTGTGTGTGAGTGATTGTGAGTTTGAATGGTTTGAGTGAGTGGTTATGCAAGATTGATATAACGAACTAGTTTACTGTGCATCGTGATCGTATTTGTTGCAGTTTAAATGAATCACATTTTTAAATGTGAATGATATTTTTTTCGGAAAGCAATATTTGTGAGAAAGTGTTACACTGAAGTAAATCATGCTCGGAAATTTCATTTTTGTTCGTTAGTTTTAAAAATATTGATATTTAGGTTTAATTTATTTTATTTGGTTTGAATTTTTTTGTGTTTTTTTATGTTAATTTTATTTAAATTTTGAGTAGGTTTGTTTAACCCTTGTGCTGCATTAGATTTTTAACACCGTTGAGTGCATTAAGGACAAAAAATGGCCACATATTAAACATTGCCTAAAATATTATATATTATTATTATTTTCCACTTTTACCAAGTTAAATCTTTTAACCAGCATCAGTCCTCATCATAACTACCAAAAATGTATTCAATTTCAGGATTTTAACCCTTTAATTACCGGTTTTGTTTGCGAAACCATCGATTTGTATAAGAGGAAAAAACACAAAAATTCAATTATTTTCAATAAACTAAATGCAAAGAGAAAACTTTAGATTTGGATTATCACAGTCCCACTTTGCAAAAAAACCCACTTAGCGCGTTAGAGACCAAAAATGGCCACCTATTAAACATTGCCTATTGCCTAAAATAAGGTGCATTTCCACCCATAGGGAATAAATATGTAGTGACGTCATCTGGTGGAATACACTATATAATGCAAATATAATGCTTTTGCTTCAAAATGAAAGGATGTTTGTGCAAAAATCATGTTTCATGTATTAATGACAGCCTCAGATTTAAACAACGTTTTAATGGGTTTCAATGGGCCATTTTTGGTGTTTATGGTGCTGAGTGTTACTATTTGATCTACACAGTGTGTGTTATACATATTTTGCAAAATGGGATCACATTTTTTACATGTATCCAAAAAGTCACAATTTTGCCAAATTTCATACCATTTGCATTAAAACAGCCAAAATGGTCAAAGAAATTAAACTGCAAAAGACCAAAAATGTCCCTAATGCAGCATAAGGGTTAATGCCTTTGTCATTTTTTCAGTGTTTAGTTTTGTTCAAATATTGCTATTTAGTTTTAATAGATTTATTTTCATGTTAATTTTAGTTTAGATATAATATAAAATATTGCTATTTAAGATTGATTTATTTTTATTTTGAATTTCTCCAGTAAGTGTATCTTGCAACCAGAAGTTGTTGTGTAATTTTCAACTTGAACGACGGTTGAAAACATTCGTGTTCAGCTTAACGGAACTGGATTTAGGTGATACAAAAGATCAGACACACACACACTCACACACACACACAGTGTTTCCGACGCTCTGCTTAGCTCTTTAGAGAGAGAGAGAGAGAGAGAGCGAGCGACGGGGAAAAAGAAGGCTCTTTGTGAGAGAGAGAGAGGGCGAGAGAGGGGAAATGAAGGCTCTTTGTGTGTGTGTGTGAGAGAGAGAGCGAGAGACAGGGGAAATGAAGGCTCTTTGTGTGTGTGTGTGAGAGAGAGAGAGCGAGAGACAGGGGAAATGAAGGCTCTTTGTGAGAGAGAGAGAGAGAGAGAGAGAGAGAGAGAGGGCGAGAGACAGGGGAAATGAAGGCTCTTTGTGAGGTTTCTGGCAGGGATTTCCAGCATGTTTGGTCTTGTCTTCTGACTGGATCAGACCACCAGAACTTCAGGAAATCTCCCGAGTCCTTGAAGATTAAACCCATCGCTCGCCCTCCACATGCTACGCTTTCCAGAAAGAGGTTTTTGCAGTGGGTGTTGAAAGAGCATCTGCATTGTGATGCAATTTTCCTGATAGTTTGACTATAAACTTGATGGGTTGACTACAAAATGCTTGTCTTGTTTTCCAGTATAATTATCTAAGCCTATACATTTACTGGAGAAGCGAAATGACTGAAGATATCATCAGAAAACTGATCTAAATGTTTATGCTTGGAGAAAGACAAGAACAATTATCTGCATATGGAGACAGAAATATAATCTCAATTCAAAGGGAAAACGAGATTATTTATTTGACTTATTAGCAGATATTTGTTCTTGTTTTAAACTCAAACTCATTTTGATCAATTGTTCATTAAACAAGACTTCATATCTTCAGTAATTTTACTTCTTCTTCAGTAAATGTGTCTTGATTTTAATGTTTAGATGTTAGTTCTGGAAAACGAGACCGAAACACTGAGGAAGAACATCATGTTTTTGCAGTGATTGAATGCAATAAATCCTGAGGCCATAAACATTCATAAGTTTATGGTTTATTGTTCATACACAGTATAATTCCATGCTGTTTTTTGCATTAGAAATGAAAACACTCACAAAACTTGAGCTATGAGTGAGGATATAACAGTCATTTAATAGTTCGCAAGCTTCCTGCAGTCCTGGGAAACATTAAAATTATACTTTCAATGCCTGGGAATGTCTATAGTGCACATGGTTTTCATATTCGTCAGATATTCCTTGTTTTGTGTACTGTTGTGTATTATTTTCTAAATTGATTGAACAAAGAGTTGACTAATTTGTCCGTATAATGAAGCTGGTTCCCCCAAACAAAACAAAAAACGTAACCTTTATATTTCAGTGATATTATCGCTTTGACTGTACAAACTCTCAGACGAGAACAAATCTTGATATGAGTCATAACGGCTGTCTTCTGCAGGGGTGAACGATATATCGGCCACCATATCGGTATCGGCCGATATATGTTGGTTTTTAACGTTATTGTTATCGGCCTGATAAGACAATATGGCTGATATATTAAATAAATAAATAATGTTTTTTATGATCTCATTATTGGCAATTAATTATTGACATTGGTTTTGATTTGCTTGAAATATGATTGAAATCACTTAAAAAAAGGAAAATACGGTTCAGCAAGTCTGAATCGGTTACATAACATCATAATGAGATCATCATAAGTGTGTGTTTGGGAGGTGGCTTTTAATGGCGAGAGTTTTGTTTTTGTAATCAGGCTCTCAAAAATTACATCAAAATTTGGATTTAGATTTATCTGCCGATATATTGGTTATCAGCTTTCATATATAAAGAATTATCGGTATCAGCCAATATATCGTTTATCAGCTTTCATATATAAAGAATTATCGGTATCGGACAATATATCGGTTATCAGCTTTCAAATATAAAGAATTATCGGTTTCGGACAATATATCGGTTATCGGCTTTTGTATATAAAGAATTATCTGTATCGGACAATATATCGGTTATCGGCTTTCAAATATAAAGAATTATCGGTTTCGGACAATATATCGGTTATCAGCTTTCATATATAAAGAATTATCGGTATCGGCCAATATATCGGTTATCAGCTTTCAAATATAAAGAATTATCGGTATCGGCCAATATATCGGTTATCGGCTTTTGTATATAAAGAATTATCTGTATCGGACAATATATCGGTTATCGGCTTTCAAATATAAAGAATTATCGGTTTCGGACAATATATCGGTTATCAGCTTTCATATATAAAGAATTATCAGTATCGGCCAATATATCGGTTATCGGCTTTCACATATAAAGAATTATCGGTATCGGCCAATATATCGGTTATCGGCTTTCATATATAAAGAATTATCTGTATTAGCCAATATATCGGTTATCGGCTTTCATATATAAAGAATTATCTGTATTAGCCAATATATCGGTTATCGGCTTTCACATATAAAGAATTATCTGTATCGGACAATATATCGGTTATCAGCTTTCAAATATAAAGAATTATCGGTATCGGCCAATATATCGGTTATCGGCTTTCACATATAAAGAATTATCGGTTTCGGACAATATATCGGTTATCAGCTTTCATATATAAAGAATTATCAGTATCGGCCAATATATCGGTTATCGGCTTTCACATATAAAGAATTATCGGTATCGGCCAATATATCGGTTATCGGCTTTCATATATAAAGAATTATCGTTTCGGCCAATATATCGGTTATCGGCTTTCATATGTAAAGAATTATCGATATCAGCCAATATATCGGTTATCGGCTTTCATATGTAAAGAATTATCGGTATCAGCCAAATTGTTATATCAGTACATCCCTAATTATTCACTAATATAAAGATATATACAATTACCTGCACATATTCCTCAAAGATTCATCATTTTATTTATATATATATATATAGCTCTTGTTTTTATAACTTTGGTTTTCATGTTAATTTTAGTTCAGTTATTAGTAATTTAACTTTGTCATGTTATTAGTTTTTCTCTTTTTCTTTTAAATATTCCTATTTAAGGAATCTCTCTCTCTCACACACACTCTCTCTCTCTCTCTCTCTTCCTCCTCCTCCTCATCTCTCCCTCTCTCACACACACACACTCTCTCTCTCTCTCTCGTCCTCTGGCCGGCCTGTCTTTCTTTGGCTCGTTCTCTCCTTCCTTCCGTTGTTAATTGCTCCTCGGTCTCAGCGAGGGACGAGTCTGCCAGCGCGGCTCATTGGATGAACATTCATTATGTGCACAGTAATTGTAAACAGACTCTCTCTCACACACACACACACACACACACAGTGTGTGTTTATCAGTGTGTGTCAGTCATAATATCATTATTTGATCTCAGTACAGAAAGATGATGAGTCACTTCACTCCTGATTTAAGAGAGTTTAGATATCAGCGCTGGAGAAGATCATGTTTAGATAGTGTTACATCACAACTTCATGGAGAAAGCCACTTGTTGATGGTGTGTGTGTGTTTGTTTCTATGTGTGTGTGTTTTTGTGTTTGTGTGTCTATAAGTGTGTGTCTATGTTAGTTTCTATGTGTGTGTGTCTGTGTGTATGTGTTCTTGTGTTTATGTGTCTGTAAGTGTGTGTCTATGTTAGTTTCTACATGTGTGTGTGTGTATGTGTGTGTTCTTGTGTTTGTGTATCTATAAGTGTGTGTCTATGTTAGTTTCTGTGTGTGTGTGTGTGTGTGTGTGTGTGTGTGTGTGTGTGTGTGTGTGTGTTGAATTCTTCTGTTGCCGAGTGATACTTTGTAATGACCCTCATATGAACAGTATTTACTGCTCTGTCGTGGGTGGCAGGAAGTCACATACACACACACACACACACACACACACACACACACACACACACACACACTTGGTCTGTAGTTTGTTTTGTCCTTCAGTCTCAGTTTCTCAGATCTGGTCTTGAGACTCGAGCACTTGGTTAGACTCTCCAAACCCGTTACAGATGTAAAACACACCAGAGAGAGAGAGTGTGTGTGTGTGTGTGTGTGTTTGAGACACCAGAGCTCATCCGTAGTGGAGAGCCACATAATTTGTCCCTTTTGCAGTGTGGTAACGTTTGGATCTAAGAAAAGACTCGGCGCTTCCCCTCTCAGCTCTGATTACAGGCTTCACTCCCACACACACACACACACACACACAACGCTGGAGAAACCGTTCTACCAGTGTGTGTGTGTCAAGCGGAAGCCACTGCGATCCGATGTATTGATTTACAATGATTTACTGATTTATGAAGATGAATTTAGATGATGATGATGATGATGAAACTTAAACTCTCGGTTGTGTTTTTAGAGAGACTCGTTACTCATCTAACGTAGAAACGCCACACACTTCCTCTGGTGCCTGTTGGAGAAATGTTATGAAACGCTGATGTTAATCCGCATGTTTCGTTACATAGAAAGTCATTTTTCTAGTTTTGTTAGAAACCGTTCAGAAGTTTGAGGTCTCGAATTAAAAAAAAAAACCTTTTTATTGTACTTTTTAAATCTTTAATTTATAAAAAATGCATTGAATCAATCAAAAATGAAAAATCAATCATTTATAATGTTACAAAAGATTATATTTCAATTAAATGCTGATCTTCCACAACTGTTTTCAACATTAATAATAATCATAACTGTGTGTTGATCATCAGATCCTCATATTAGAGTGATTTGTGAAGGGTCATGTGACACTGAAGACTGGAGTAATGATGATAAATTCAGCTTTGATCACAGAAATAAATCTCACTTTACTGTATATATTCATATAGAAAACTGATGATTTACATTATAATAATATTTCACTGTTTTACTTTATTTTTGATCAAATAAATGCAGCCTTGCTGAGCAGGGGAGACTCTTTCAGAAAGGTTTTAAGCAATATTTTAAATATAATTTTTTATTATTATTTTTTTTAACTTTTGCCAAAAATATAGTATTTTATATTCTTCACATGAACATTTAACCCAAAAAGTGAACATTTAATATATGTGTGTGTGTATATATGTGAGTGAGTGAGTGTTTATGCATGTTTGTGTGTATATGTGTATGTGCGTGTTTGTGTGAGAGTGTGTATGTGTAAAGTTTGTGGGCGTGTGTGTGTGTCTGTGTGTGTCACGCACTCAGACACACACACACACGCACACTTGAATGCTTTTATTTGATCTTTCAGATCCAAATAAAAGCATTCAAATGTGTGTGTGTGTGTGTGTGTGTGTGTGTGTGTTATGGAACACTGATGAGTCTGAACTCTGATAACATCATTTTCCATCTGCTGTGGTTGTGTTTGTTCAGCGGAAGCTGCCGGTTATTAAACTGAGCGTCAGAGTTCCTGATGTCTGATAACAGACAGAAAACAAGAGATCCTCCTCAGACCAACATTGGCTTTTAATGGCCTCTTTCATCGGTGACGTTTCTGTGCTGTTTTTAAGCTCATACAGCATACATGTGTGTGTACGGTTTCATGATTTCACTGCAGATTCTGTTTACAGTACAGCGTTTAAATCAAAACATTTCAAATAATCCTTGTTTTAATAGTAGTTTACCTTCAATAATAAGTTTATAAAAATATTAAATATTTTTTAACAAAATGATCATCAATAGTATTTTTTCTTGCAAATAAAACAAAGAAAAAATTTTAGCAAAATTTTATGTGAATATATATTAAAGTGTGATTTATTTCTGTGATCAAAGCTGAATTTATCATCATTACTCCAGTCTTCAGTGTCACATGATCCTTCACAAATCACTCTAATATGAGGATCTGATGATCAACAAACAGTTATGATTATTATCAGTGATGCTTCATAATTTTGTGGAAACCTTTTTTTT